>JAXLNO010001411.1:64408-202679 GCA_038087875.1 Malacoraja senta | reverse complement strand
CACACAGTTTTAAATATAGACTAGGCCAAGTGCAGACCCGTTGGGTCTGGACACCGAACGTGCGTTTGCGGGGGGGGGGGGGGCTGTGGCGTCACAATAATCACCCTCTTTCCTCCAAAGCACGGAATCCGGCACCCACAAACACACACACTCATCACACCCCTTGAAGGGGGGGGGGGATTGGAGCGGGCGTGCATGAGTCGAGCCGCGGGCTGTGAAGAGAGAAGGGCAGAGAGAGAGAGAGAGAGGGAGGGGAGAGACAGAGAGACTGGTACACAAAAAAAAGCTGGAGACACACAGCGGTGCAGCAGCATCTATGGAGCGAAGGAAATAGGCAACGCTTTGGGCCGAAGCACATCCTCAGACGGGTTTTCTACCGAAACGTTGCCTATTTCCTTCGATCCATAGATGCTGCTGCACCCGGTGAGGATATACAGTTTTTTTTGTGTACCTTCGATTTTCCCGCATCTGCAGTTTCGTCTTAAAGACAGAGAGACTGTTGGCGGGCTGTTTTCCCAACGCGCGTTTGCGGGAGGGGGGCTGCGGCATCACACTCACACTAACCACCCCCCAAACTCACACTAACCACCCCCAAACACACTCCGGGGGAGGGGGGAGCGGAAGCCGGGGTGGGGAGAGAAGAGGAGAGAGGGAGACGGGGTTGGGAGAGAAGAGGAGAGGGGGAGGGGAGAGGGGGAGGAGGAAAGGGGAGAGATTGGTGAGGGAGAAGAGAGCAGGGTGGGGGAGAGGGACGGGGAGGAGAGTGGGGAGTGGGAGGAGAGCGGGGAGGGCAGGAAGGGGGGAGAGGGGGGGAGTGGATGTTAGAGGAGGAGAGAGGGGATGAGGGGAAGGGGAGAGGAGTAGGAGAAGAGAGGGAGGGGGAGGGAGAGGGGAAGAGTGGGGAGTGAGGGACAGCGGGGAGTGGTGCAGGAGAGAGGGGAAGGGGGTGGGGGGGAGATGGGGGTGAAGAGGGGTGGTGCAGGGGGAAGAGGGGGGTGGGATGGGGAGGGAGGGGGAGAGGAGAGAGGGGGAAGAGTGGTGTGGGAGAGTTGAAGTAGGAGGGGTGGGGACAGTCCATCTGTTCCCCATTCCCTATCACCCCCAATCCTCTTTCTCTTTTCCCACACACGTGACGACGCCCTTTGACACGGGCTGCGGGGGTGGGGGGGAGGGGCTGTGGCTGTGTCTGCTGCAAAGGCATATGTAATTGGATCCATTCCGATTTGTCATCTGTGAGCATTGGGCATTGTGACATCACAGAACGGAACCTTCATTAACATTCTATTGTTGAGAACTGTTTTTTTAAACATTTTGAAATGTCCCCAATCCCTATCACCCCCACACACGTGGCGACGCCCTTCGACACAGGCTGTGGTGGTGGGGTGGAGGGGCTGGGGCTGGGGCTGCAGCAAAGGCATATGTAAATGGATCCATTTCGATTGGACATGTGTGAGGATCGGGCATTGTGACATCACACAATTGAAACGTCACGAACATTCTATGGCTGAGAGCTGTTTGTTTAACATTTTGAAATGTTGGGGTTGGTGGGGGGAGAAGTATTTTATTTTAAAAAAAGTGTACACAAACACGAACAAATTTAATCAGGAGTGTCTATTCGTAAAGATAAATGTAATCTCTATAGAAATGTTTAAAAAATATCGCCCTTTCCGCGTGCTGTGTGGGCCTAGGGCGGTATCAAAGGGGATTTGGTGGAAGTCAGGCGGACACAAGTCAGGCGGACACAAGTCAGGCAGCCACAGCGTTTTATATAATAGATAGATAGATAGATAAGAGATATTTTCCCATCTATCTTTGGAGATTTTTAGGCCTAATTCCTCTTCCCATTCTCTTCTAATTAGTCTGACGATGGGATTTCTATATTTAGAAGGATATTGTACAAGTATGATATTAGATTGTTTGTGTCAGAGTTTCTATTCATACCTTCGTCTAATATATCTGGCAGCAGAGTTTGATAATCGTGGGTATATGTTTTCAAATAATCTCGAATTTGAAGATATCTAAAGTATTGATTACCATTCAGATTGTATTTCGACTAATTTCTGGAATGATAGGAGGTTTCCCATCACGTACAAATCTCCAACCTTTTTAATTCCTAGTCTTTCCCAATAAATAAACGTTTTATCTATAATAGAGGGCTTGAACGACGGGTTATTAGCTATTGGTGAAAGAAGAGATAGATTTCTTAGTTTAAAAGTAGATTTTACTTGTCTCCAAATTCGTAAAGTGCTGTGAATAATCGGATTTTTCTCATATATTGTGTTCTTCAACTTTATTGGGGAGAGGAGGATCGCGCCTATATTAAAAGGCGAACAATCCTCTCTCTCCATTACTAACCAGTCTTCATAACGGACTGTCTGGGGCTGATAAGAGCTCATTACAGCCAGGCTGTGTTATACAAATCTTATCTTATACCTTTTTTGTTTAACAAAACTTAATTGATGCTCTTTAGCCCTGCGCTTTAACCCAACAGCCCAGTTTGTAATTTGCTAACTTTTCCTACGCCAACTCTCTCTTTATACTTTGTCGATTTTAAGACATACTAAAACATACGATTTTAAGACATACTATCTCGGCAGGACAAATCAAAATAGGACGTACATGGTAAATGGTAGAGAATTGAGGAATGCAGTTGAACAGAGGGATCTAGGAATAACTGTGCATAGTTCCCTGAAGGTGGAATCTCATGTAGATAGGGTGGTAAAGAAAGCTTTTGGGGTGCTGGCCTTTATAAATCAGAGCATTGAATATAGAAGTTGGGATGTAATGTTAAAATTGTAGAAGGCATTGGTGAGGCCAATTCTGGAGTATGGAGTACAATTTTGGTCGCCTAATTATAGGAAGGATGTCAACAAAATAGACAGAGTACAGAGGAGATTTACTAGAATGTTGCCTGGGTTTCAGCAACTAAGTTACAGAGAAAGGTTGAACAAGTTAGGTCTTTATTCTTTGGGGCGCAGAAGGTTAAGTGGGGACTTGATAGAGGTCTTTAAAATTATGAGCGGGTTAGACAGAGTTGACGTGGATAAGCTTTTTCCATTGAGAGTAGGGAAGATTCAAACAAGGGGACATGACTTGAGAATTAAGGGACAGAAGTTTAGGGGTAACATTAGGGGGAACTTCTTTACTCAGAGAGTGGTAGCTGTGTGGAATGAGCTTCCAGTGGAAGTGGTGGAGGCTGGTTCGATTTGATCCTTTAAAAATAGATTGGATGGGTATATGGACGGGAAAGGAATGGAGGGTTGTGGTCTGAGTGCAGATAGATGGGACTAGGTGGAAGTATTTATTAAAAAAAAAATTTAAAAAAATTAAAAAAAAGTTCGGCACGGACTTGAACGGCCGAGATGGCCTGTTTCCGTGCTGTAATGGTTATATGGTAACACCAAAGGAAGCTATTTTGGCTCCACTTATACGTTAGCCGGCTTATTTAGTATCACCACTTTGTTAATATGCTTTGTCTTATTGTGACTATTATCATTACTATTATTACTAATAGTGTTAGCAATGGTACTGGCAGTGCAACACTATGGTTATTATTTCAACTTTGTATTTATCAATGTATGTTTATCTTACTTTATTCCTACTCTCAATTTTTCAAATTATTATTACCATCGTCATTATTACTATTACTATACTTATCTTACTTTAAGTTACCTTATTGACACTGAGTGCCTTCGTCGCTTTGGGAGGCTGAGATATAGGGAGTTAAGATCGGATATCTCCATGCGGAAGCGAGGACAACGTATCTTGGTGCAATGGGCACTCAAGGTTCAGTTGAGACATGGGGGATCTCAGGTCTGGAGACTCAGGTTTGCAAGATGGTTAAATGATATGAGTTAGACTTGTTTGCTGTGTGTGTATGTTTTTGTTGTTGTTGTTGTTGTTTTTGTTTTGTTTTAAAATTTTATTTTGTTTCACATATATATATATATAAATATATATATATTTCCCTCCCCCCCTCCACATCCCCACTCTCGCCAGCTGGCTTCGATGCGCTCTTCCGTCTCGTTTTGCAGAACTACAGCGTATTACCCATATAGCTAAGTATGGCCAACACAAAAGATACTCTTAGATTTGTCTCGTGGAACGTGAGAGGGATGGGAAGTCCTACCAAAACTGATAGGATCTTGGCCCATTTGCAACAGCTCAAAGGCGATATATTCTTCATCCAAGAGACCCACCTTCGCAACAGAGAGGTAACACGGCTAAAGAGAGGCTGGATTAGTCAACTATTTCACTGGAAATTTAATAATAGGGCTGGGGGCACTGCTACCCTGATTCGTAAGAACATTAAGTTCGAACCACAGAAAACTGTAAAAGACCCTGCTGGTCGCTTTGTCATGGTGTCGGGCAAACTGCAAGACACACCTGACATATGGCCAGGATTTATAGACCCAACTGGGATGACAGCTCATTTATAACTAAATTGTTTACATCTCTCCCAAATATTGAAAATCACCATGTCATTGTGGGTGGAGATATTAATCTGGGCCAAGATCCTATACTGGATAGATCTTCGAATAAAGCCTCTACTTTAACTAAATCCGGTAAGACTCTGCATGTTCTTGCCAAACAACTGGGGCTCACAGACCCATGGAGATTTACATTCCCCACGACTAAATTATTTTCATTTTTCTCCGACGTACATCGTACGTTTACCCGTATAGACTTCTTTCTCTTAGATAGTAGATTGCTTTCCAAAATCAAATCCAGTGAGTACCATAGCATCGTAATATCAGATCATGCTGCGACCTCCCTCGATCTTCATTTTCGTAAACGAACTAACCCCTTTAAGTGGAGTTTCAACTCCTCATTATTAGCAGAGGCTCACTACATGCAATTCTTGCACTCCCAAATCACCCTATATTTTGAGCTGAATGACTCGCCGGACATAGAAAGATGTATACTCTGGGAAGCTTCAAAAGCCTATATTAGTGGCCAACTCATTTCTTTTGTCTCCAACCTGAAAAGAACCGAGACGTTCCAAAGGGCAGATCTGTTACAAAAAATAAAGGACATTGATGACAAATATGCATCTGACCAAAACCCTAATCTCTATAGAGAACGCATTAGGCTACAAACAGACTTTGACCTCATATCCATTAATAAAGCCAAACTACGACTGCTTAAATCTAGGCAACACTTTTTTGAATCTGGGGATAAAGCTGGAAAGCTTTTGGCCCATCAGGCCAGAACAGAGGCGACTTCACGGCTAATTCCAGCCATTAGATCCAGCTCAGGGGAGATTCATACTGATCCTCTCAGATTTAATGAAGCATTTGCTAAATTCTACACTGAACTATACACTTCAGACTGTCCCCCCACTGCAGGTGACATGTTCAGTAGTATGACGTTTCCCCGAATTGACGAAGAAGCCATGAGAGACTTGGGTGGTCCCATAACTGTAGCTGAGGTCCAAGCAGCCATCACATCGCTGCAAAGCGGAAAGCCACCCGGCCCTGACGCCTCTCTGTAGAATATTACAAAGCTTTCTCTGATCTCCTCGCACCAGTCCTGAGAGATATGTACAATGAGGCGTTTTTACATCGTCGCCTACCGCCCACCTTGTCGTGGGCTACCATCTCCCTAATTCATAAAAAGGAGAAAGATCCCCTGCTTTGTAGTAGCTATAGACCAATCTCACTCCTGAATGTGGACCTCAAAATCCTTTCTAAAACCCTTGCGCTTCGTCTTCAACGAGTGATGCCCTCTATCATCTCGTTAGATCAAACAGGGTTTATACCTGGCCGACAGTCTTCCCATAATACTAGGCGTCTCCTTAACATCCTTCACTCTTCGAGTAATGAGACCCCGGAGATGGTGGTCTCCCTCGATGCCGAAAAGGCCTTCGACAGGGTCGAGTGGAGGTACCTATATGAGGCGATGGGTGGGTTTGGCCTCGGTAACAGTTTTATTCTCTGGGTGAGCCTATTATATTCGTCCCCGGTGGCCTCAGTACAAACAAACGACATACTGTCGCCCCACTTCACACTTCAGAGAGGCACCAGACAGGGTTGCCCGTTATCTCCACTCTAGTTTGATGTCGCGATAGAACCCCTGGTGGTCTGGTTACGCGCAGAGAAGGGCTTTAAAGGTATTACACGGTTTGACACAACTCATAAAGTCTCATTGTATGCGGATGACCTGCTCCTGTACATCCCGAACCCAGTCAGCTCTCCCCCTGTGATTATGAATATTTTGGAACGTTTTGGTGCATATTCTGGTTATAAACTCTACTACCAAAAGAGTGAGCTATTACCGATTAATTTACTGGCTAAGCAGCTCCCTCGCGCTTTAACCTCATTCAAATGGGCAGAGGATGGGTTCCGCTATCTCGGCGTTTTTATCACAATACCCTTATCCGATTTGTTCCACACAAACTTTTTTGCCTCTGGTTGAGAAAGCCGAAAAAGATTTTGACCGCTGGTCAGTTTTACCGCTATCCCTCGTGGGCCGGATAAATCGGGTTAAGATGGTTGTCCTACCCAAATTCCTGTATCTTTTCCAGCATGTCCCCATACTTATCACTAAATCTTTTTTTGATAAATTAGAAAGGACAACCGGTCAGAATCTGAAAGGCGATACTGCAGTCGCCTAAGAGTGATGGCGGTTTGGCCCTCCCTGATTTTGGGCGATACTACTGGGCAGCTAACTTGCAAAAACTCCTGTATTGGATGAATGATGATTGCGACCACCCACCGATCTGGGTATATATGGAAAAGGCGAGTTCACGTCTCCCGTTGCGGTCTGTCCTATGCTCCCAACTCCCCCTTTCTATAACATCTGTGGGTGCATGCCCAATTGTGTCCCTTTCGCTCAAGATATGGAGTCAATTTAGGAAAAACCTCGGTTTACAGGGTCCTTCCATCTTGACCCCATTACTTAAAAATCACATTTTTAAAACTTCAAGTATAGACCACGCATTTAAAACCTGGCATAGCAATGGCATCAGTAGTATCAAAAACCTATACAAGGATGGCATCTTCTCGTCTTTCGCGGAGCTCTCGTCTAACTACAACCTCCCAAACTCCCACCTTTTTCGGTTTTTCCAGATTAGGGATTTTGTGAAGAAGACACTTCCCTACTTCCCAAATCGCCCTCCTGAAACACTGACTGATATCATCTTAGCTTTAGACCCCAATCGGAAGAAATGCATCTCTATTTTGTATAATTTGCTAGGGTCGGTTTTATTGAAACCTCATACCTCATTAAAAGCTGCGTGGGAGGGAGAGCTGAATACGAAATTAACAGACCAGCAATGGGACTCTGCTTTGGATTTGACCCATTCTTCTTCCATATGTGCTCGTCATGGCCTAATCCAATGCAAAGTCCTTTACAAAGTCCACTACACAAATGCAAGATTAGCTAGAATGTACCCAGCTGTTAATAACACCTGCAACAGATGTAATCAATCTCCCGCCAACCATAGCCATATGTTTTGGTCTTGCCCTAAGCTAACAGCCTTTTGGAGGAGTGTTTTCGAATTGATAAGCAGAGCTTACGACCAGACTATTCTTCCAAATCCAATGTCAGCCATTTTCGGTACCCCTCCTAATACCAACCTCTCTGTTGCGGTGAAACGTGTCCTAACTTTTACAACCTTGTTAGCCCGGAGACTGATCTTGCTTAGTTGGAGGCTTACCTGTCCCCCGACCCACGCCCGTTGGATTAAGGAGGTGCTTTACAATCTGAAACGTGAAAAACTTAGGTTCTCTCTCAAAGTCTCTACCAAGACATTCCTAGATACATGGAACACTTTCTTTGAACTGGTTAACTCTCTTAACTTTTCCCCGGACTCGGAAGAGGACTGAGTGTTCTCCACCATTGTTTTGTTCTACAGCAGCTGCTTTCCCCTTAATTCCCCCCTCCCCACAATTATTTATTTAAATATATATGTATATATATATTGTTTTCTTTTTCTTTTTTACTTTTATTTAAAAACATTTAAAATTATTTTTTATTTATTTTTATATAGCACATTTTGTTTCGTTTATTCTACCATTTGTGTGTGGATGTGTACGTATGTGAGTGCTGTTTGTCCCCGTTTGGCTCCGACCTGACTTAGGTGGGTTGAAGGTGGGTAAGTGTAAGGGTTTTGAGGATCGCTTACATACTGCTGTACAATTATGCCTTGACTGTTACTGTCAGTTATTATTGTATGTATGCAAATTGCTGTGAAATTCAAATAAAAAGATTTAAATCGAAAAGATTCCCATAATAGGGAGGGTGAGATATCTGGGGTATCATTGGTCTCAAAGAAAAGTTCCATCTATTGATTTAAATATTTACAACCATCCGGATTGTTTAATATTTGAGGATTAAATCTCCATTGAACATTCCATCTAGTTTTAAGGAGAAGGTTAACGGAGAATGATCAGAGATGACACTATTATGGTATTTAGGGTTAGTTGTAAAGGGGATTAATTTCGTGTCCACTAGGAAATAGTCAATACGTGTATAGGTTTTATGTACTAATGAATAAAAGGAGTATTCTCTTCCGGCAGGGTTTGCAATCCTCCATACATCTGTTATATTTGTATTTGTTATGTATGTATTTAAAAGTTCACTGGATTTTGATTTTATATTAAGTCTCTTTTGTTGGGCAGATTTATCAAGGTATTGATCCAGAATGCAATAGAAATCTCCCCCGATTATCACGTTTTGGTGATTGGACTCAGAGATTATATTCAGGATTTTATTAAAGAATTGCGGGTTTTCAAAATTAGGAGCATAAATATTTACCATAGTGAGTGGGATAGAGTGTATCTCCCCAGAGACTATAACATACCTCCCCTCTTTGTCTGCGATGGTATTTTTATGTTTAAATTATATGCCTTTACGAATTATAATTGCGGTACCCCTGGATTTAGAGAGATAGGAGGAGTGATATGTTTGACCGATCCAATTTGCCTTCAGCCTGGTCTGAGCTTGAACTTTCAGATGTGTTTCCTGTAGAAATATTATATCGGCAATGAGTGATTTTACTTGGGCTAGAATCTTACCCCTTTTAATTGGCTCATTAGCAACCCTTATATTCCAGCTACAAAATGTAATTCCTCCAATTTACCTTTGAGGGTGGTCTTGCATTGTAAGTTACATTGGTTCCTTTATTTCAGATGGTGCAACACAATACCTCAAGCTTCTGGATGTTGGGTGGGTGCTCCCAGCTGCTGAACTCTGTAGGTATATCCCATGAAAATGTGCCCTAAAAAGAAAAATCCCCAAAAGTGCTAAATAACATAAATCATATGAAAAAACAGTATTTAAAAATACTATGTGAAAAAAACACCTAATGGTGGAAGAAAAATGGATGTAACCTTCCATAGGTATAAAATCATTAAGTTCCGTTCCCTATGAACAAGTATTCTGAAAAAGAAAGAGCAGGTCAAAACCGGGTAATATATTCAAATAGAAAACAAGCAAACTTGTACTATACTTAGTTCCTCTGATATCTTAAACTGAATAAGTATTTACTATTTAATTACTGTATTTAACTTAGAAGACAAATCCCAGTATATTTGAGTAAGAATCAGCTGGCTTGAAGGGGTTAACCAAGAATACATTCTTGGCTGCATGCCATCTGTTTTACTCCCTTTCAGCTTGGGTGATTCTTTGTCGGTTTGGCCTGGGCATATCTGGGAATTTGTCCACCCAAATCGATTAAACATATATTAGTATGTCAGTCCAATAAATTTTAACTAGAGATCATAGCTCTAAAGAATATTCAATACTATCTTTAAAAAGGAATGAATCATTATTCGGTTATGATATTGCATTTTAGATTAAAATACATGAGTTAGTCCAATTACTTATGTGTTAGCATAAAATTATTTATATTTTTTTATTAGTGGATTATTACATTCTGCTCCATTTAATTTGTTTTCAATACTGCGTAGTTCTATTTTATTAAATATTTCATTCAAAAATATTTTGTCTTTAAGTCGGACATATTGCATTCCAAACCTGATAAGATGTCTAGACATAAGCACATGCGAATTGGTCGGCCATCTTATATGCAACATTTGTATTTATTTTTATTTAAAAAGTCTTATTGTCCCAGTTTACCCCCTATACATATATATACACGGTATACATCAGCAAAGCCGTGACATGTTACTTATCCTTTAATGTCCTTTTTTAGGTCTTGTGCGTTTTAAATGCTTCTTCTGGATCAGTAAAGAAACGATCCAAGTCGTTATATGTGACCCTCAGTTTAGCTGGATATATTATACCATATCTTAGGTTTGAAATTCCTTTAAGAATCAGTCGGGTCTTTGTAAAGAGGGCACGTTTCTTCGCCACTTCTGCTGGATAGTCTCTGAAGAATCTTACAGTTTCTCCTTCGAACATCAGATTTTTTCCGAATGGTATTTTCTTCATAATGTCTTCAAGAACTGCTATGTTATGAAGTTTCAGGATAATCTGTCATGGTGGGGCTCCTGCCCTAGAGTATGCTATCTGAACTCGGTGTGCAACATCTACTTTCGGTTTTTCAGACAGTTTGAATACTTGTTGAAGTAGGTGGGCAGTGAAATCCCGAGGGTCTTTTCCAGTTTCCTTCCCTTCTTTCACTCCAACTATCCTTACGTTCTGCCTTCTGGACTGACCTTCAAGATCGAGGCATTTGTCGGTCATTCTGCCCAGAAACTCGGTCTAGATCTTCTTTCATTATTTTCATCGTTTCAGACATATCCTTAGTCACAGTTTCCAGATCTTTAATAGCATTGTTTTGTTCTGTAGAAGTAGTGAGAATGGACTCCTACTTTTTATTGCAATCATCTTCGACCCGTTCAATTTCTTCTCTTAAATCGGTATCTACTTCTTCAATAGGGTCCTGTAGAGTACCAATTTTATCGACAATATCCTTATTCCTGACATCCAATCATGTTTCTAACTTTCCCAGCTGGGACGACAGCAGGGAAATCTCTTTATGCAACATATCAGCGAAGTCCTTTGACACAGCTTCTCTTAGAGATTGTTCTTGTTCTTTTACTTTTGCTTCCATTTCAGCAATACATCTTTGTCCTTCAGTTTCTTCTTCTTCTGATCCTTCTGGAGTTGTTTGAGGTGTTTTCTCCAACTCTTGAGTGAGCCACAGTCTGGTTAGAGGTCTTGTCGGGGGTCGTTTAGGTAATTACCGTTTTGACATTTAAAAGTGCCAGTATCCCCGTTAGTTTGCGGCGATTTCTGATGACGTCACTTACGCAACGTCAGGCATCCCCGGTGAGTGTTTTTGAATCGGTCCCGTTTTCTTTTACAGGCTTTTTAGCGCTTTTAGCGCATTTTACGGGAGCGGAGCTGAATGCAGCGCCTCTTACTGCTCCATGGCGCCACCGGAAGGTTATTTCAATGAAGTAAAACTACAGAAATATAAAACTAATTCTCAGAAACCACCTCTCAGAATATAAAATACACATCATACAGCAATCACACAATACATACACACAAAACATATATTTTCACTTTTGGAAAAGAAAGTTATTTCTAAAACTTCCGATTTAAACAAAGTCTAATACTTACAATCCTAATTAAAACACAATACACTTCACAAATAATGTCCCTACTTCATAGTTAAAATACAGTTACATGGATTAAATATGAGTTTTGCCCCATTCTTACAAAGTGGTAAAGACTTAGGTTATTTCTACAATCCCCCACCACACAAAGGCCACTAATTGTCACATTTGATTGCTTCTTCCCAATCTCGGGTCTAGTTTAATTACAACCTCCCCCTTCTATCTCTGGACGAAAGGAATGTAAGGCCTCCTCACTAATAGCATTCCACACAGCAAATGGAAGATTATCAAAACAGAGTTACTTTCTCAGTTTTCTATAAACATAAGAAACCACCCTTATACAAAGGTCACACAACCATCACCTATGCCTTATCTCTTATCACAACACAAATACATTTAAACAGCACAAACCAGATCACAGACTTTTATCTAGCCTTGGTGCCCACGACCCAATATAGACAACCATGAATCCTCTTTATTGCACACCCGAGCTCAAAGATGTGCCATAAAGAAAGGACAGATGAAGCTCATGTCTTGAGAAGAACCCCATCAATAACCTATACTCTAAACACCAAACTAAACCAAATACAACTTCTGACAGAATTATAGCCGCTTCAAAGCAAACAAAGCTATGCCTATTTACATCAACATCTCCATGTTATAATCCATCTGTTCTCCTATGTGTGCGTTCTTTATTTCTTTGTGGGCTATGTATTTCTGAAAACCTCAGCTCCAAGTCCTTCTCTTGCAACTTAACATAAGTTCCTCACACAGAAGTTACCATTTGAGCAATTCTATTGTATAATATTTCCTCACCCTCTCCACTTACAACACACAGAGGATCTACACTTGCTTTTGGACTCTCCCCTGCTAACTCAGCAGGTGAGGCAGCACATCCCCAGCACCTCCACTGACTCTGATATGGAACACAGACTGGAACAATAATGCCCACGAACCTCCCCCTTCGGGCTGACTCTGCTCATCCCCCGTCTCAGTGGGCACACTACCAGGGGAGCTAACCCCATCATCTGGCGTGCCCGCACCCTTAGAAGGCCTCTGAAACGAGGGTATCTCCTCCGACCCAGAGGCACACACCCAGGGGAGCTAACCTCAACACCCGATGAGATAACTCCCTCGTAGGGCCCCTGAGACGAAGGGACATCCACCTGCCCAGAGGACACAACTACAGAGGACTCAACCCCAGCACCTGGTCTGGTATTTCCCGCAGAAGATCCAACCTCCAGCCAGGAAGACACTAGTTTGTGACCACCAACCACGTCAGGGGTGGAAGGTCTAGAAATAGGCATCCCCCTAGCTTTAGACCCACGACCTTGCCCTTCCTCGCCAGGCACATGCCTCCTTTTTATCCCGCTAACATGCGGCGGTACTGTGACCTCCATAAAGGAAGGGTTTTCCGCCTCCACGCTACCCACTGCCACTTTACCACACGCATGGTTTATCTTCTCTGCCTCCGTCTGAACAACCTCAGCTCCTTGCTGGGCCACGACAGGTGCATTCTGGACCTCACTGGAGCTGATCGGCACCCCTTGGGTGGTCTAAGATCTAGGCAAGTGCCCACCCGCTTGCGTTTGACTCGCTTGGGTGTTTTTTTTTTCTTCTTCCCCTTCTTCTTCGGCTTCTCCCATTCCCCCTCCCCCTCTTCACCGTCCCCCTGCGCCTCGCCATCAGCCACCACCACTGGTTCAGGACGTAGGGGGCGGGGGCCATCGCTGCCCCAGGTTCCCAAGGCGGAACTTGCAGCCCCAGATGGGCTATCACTGCGGCCCCGGATCACAGAGGCAGAGCTAGCAGCCCTAGCCTGGTCAGCAATACCACCCCGCGCCACCGAGGCATGATGAGCCACCCCGGATGGGCCAGCAGTGAATTCCTGGGCCGCTGCGCTAGAACTTCTAGCAGCGACCCCGCGATTATGACACTCCCTACATAGATGTCCAAACTCACCGCACGCATTACACCGTGTCTCTCCCCAACTCCAATACACGGTTCTGAGGAGACCCTTACACTGCACCTTGATACTCCCCTCAGCGCCTTCCCCCTCACCCACCTTCATGAACACGCCCCTCTTGAAGCTCATGACCCCTTTTTCATCCGGGACATTCTCGGGGTGCATAAGCCTAAAGCACTTAGACCGCACCTCCCCAAACGTAGACAGGTGCAGAAGAATTGTTGCATCCCGAATACACATGGGGCAACTCCGCACGAGAACCGGTCTCACCCTGGACACCCACGGATCCACCTGTATGTGGGCCCTCCCCACTGAGATCCCCCTCTCCAAGGCCACATCCTCCCAGGACTTTAGTATCATCTCAACCTTTCCTCTTTCGAGCTCGGAAGAGACAACAGCACCCCCTTGAGAAGGTCATTCATGCGCTTCGTAATTGCTCCCCTGGTCCACAGGGGTCCAGTTTGGACCGAGATACCGAATATTTCCCAATCCAAGTCAACATGAGGCTCATCCTCAAATGGCCTCATACCTGCCGCTGATACCACCGCTGTGTAAGTCTGGTCCTTCGGCCGCGCCCCAGCCATCTTGACAGTGGCACAAACCAGCTCCAGGCACCCCAGCAGCTCACCACCAAGTGAAGTCCCAGAAACAGTCACAGTCCAAGATAAGCAGCAGAAAGCAGATTCCTCCAGCTGAAGCAGTGAAAGTCCCCAAATTCGTCCACAGACGAGAGCAGCTGTTGAGAAGCTCTTTTACAGTCTTACCGGAAGCAAAAGTAACTTCTTCACATTAAGCCAGGCATACAGCAGCACTGTGCAGAAATGATTTTAGGGCAGAGAGTCGGTGCTAGAACGACAAAGACACAGAAATCTTTCCTACCCTCGAACTCCAGGCACTCTTGGCAATCGACCAACGACAACCACACCCGCGGCGATGCAAAGAAAACTCAGGAATTTCACACTAGTGGAGGAATCCTTAAGCAAAGGAAAGTTTCAGCAGTCCAACGATAAGTCAAACTATGAAGCCCCTCTGCCTGTTCCTTCTCCATCGTCAAAATCCTTGAAAGGCTGCTTCAAACCTTCTCAACTGCAGAGCTGAGAAAAGCTCTCTCTCTCTCCCTCCCTCTCCCTCCCTCTCCCCCTCCTCTCCCCCTCCTCTCCCCCCTCTCCCCCGCCCCTCTTCCCCCCCTCTCCTCCCCCCTCTGCCCCCCTCTCCTCCCCCTCTCGCCCCTCCTCCCCCCCTCTCCCACCCCCCTCCCCCTCCCCTCCCTCCCTCTCTCTCTCTCTCCCTCTCCCTCTCCCTCCTCCCTCTCTCCCTCTCTCTCAATTTTAAATAATTCAAAATTGAGCCTCATAAACAGGGATACAACTTTTTATTTCTGTCATTCATGGTACGATTTACATCATTTACATCATTTTGTGTGCGTGATAGACAGGGTAGCAATATTATATATGTCAGCTAACCAATTAAAGTGATGCAATATTCGACATATTTTAAACAATGATAGCCCCACCCCTTCATTACCCCAAAGGATAAAATGTCCAACTGAAAGACAATAATAATTAAATCGTCATTTACATCATTGTTCCTGGTCATTTTGGCATCGTCAAAATTTTGTGCGAAACACTTTCTCACACACTTCACAGAACGCTAGAACGTATTCAGAAGGCACCATCAAGGAACCAAAGTCAGACATAGATGTGTCATATGCTTTATGATGGATGAATATGAGGGCAGGATCAACTAAAGGTGCATTAGGTCGTAGTAGAACTTCTCTGCATGTCTGGCATTTTGAGGACAGTCCATGTGAAGTGATGATTCTGTGACAGATGTGACCTGCGTTGTAAACCAGTGTATTTTACTTCGGAGTCACGTAAGTGACTACGTGAAGAGCTCGTCCAGCATGCATGCGCGACATTAGCGTTCACGCAGTGCAACAGCGACGAACGGGAGTACAGGCGCTCCCGCTACAAGTTTAAACGGAGCATCAGGTAAGTATTACTCTGAGGTCGTATTCAAGAACATTTGCTCTGCTTTGTCAATTCCAGGCAAGAAGCTGGGGAAACTGAGCAAAGCACGGCAAGGGAAAACGATCGCCCCCGTTCGACTCCAAAAGAACGGGAGTGTCCCATCAGTGAGGGGCGAGAGGCGGCACCTGGACCGCACATGCTGCGGCACACCCTCATTGAGACCGAGCCGAGCCCAGTGCCGCTAGCGCAGCCTGACCAACAGCAGCGGACTGGAAGCAAATCAAGAAAAAAAAACAAAAAAAACTGACCGGCCGGTTATTTCTGACTCCAATGAGAAGGACTCTCCGCCTTAGAGCGGCAGAGCTAGCCGCCTGAGCCGCATGGAAAGGCTCATGGAGCAAATGCTCCAGCGAGACTTGCTTCGGGAGCTGGAGCAGTCTCGCCAAGGGAACTCAGGCACTCCCACATCAGTGCTCTACAACGCACTGGCCATCGCTTCCCCCTCAGCCGAGGGCAGCGTTGGCGACCAGGGCTGGGCTGGTCAGGAACAGGGGTCATTGGCTGAAGATGTCGAGAGTACGCTTGGGGTACAGGATCAGGAAGAGCTGCTGGGGGTGGTGAATCGCTACGTGGTTACACCACGAGCAGGGCGGCCGTTGCAGCGAAAACTGGTGGCCAGCATTAACCACCTGTCCCTCAAACCCCTATAAGAAGAGAAATCTGGGGGTATGTTGGACAAAGTATCCGGAAACAGGAGCTAAAATTAAACGTATCCTCAAGCTCCTGACGACAAGGATAACATCCTATGCTCGTTCCGTGGATGCGGTGGATGACCACCAACCAGCAAGACACTCTGGCTCTGCTGTGCAACACTCAATATGAGATAAACAACCTCCGCAAGGAGAGAATAAGACCTGCCCTCAATCCCAAATATGCAGGACTGTGTACAACACCGGCCTCAGAGCCGCATGAGGGCAGGCCCCGGAACGAGCAGACCCACACAATCCAGACGGCAGTACCCCACCGCGTCCACCAGTCGACGACAAACGTTCAGGACTGGTGAAAGCTCGGGGTCTGCATTCCATCCCCGAAAGCCTTTTTTAGGCCAGGGCCCAGAGCGGACCCCATGGAAAATGCGCCACCCCCAACCAACAGGACATCCAGCAGTACAACGGCGGAGGAAGAAACAGAAGCAATGAACACTCCCATAACTATGGAGGTACGTGGGTCTGGTTCCTACCAGCATATAAAAAGTAGGGGGACTGTACTAACAGGGGGGAGTTTACACCTGTTCATTGAAGCATGGAGGTCTCTCACGAATGATAGTTATATACTTAACAGTATTCGGGGATACAAAATAGAGTTCATTCCAGAAAACATGCCACCAGTTCAGCACGTACCCTAAAGGGTCTTTACCCTCTCAGTCAAAGAGAAACTAGAGGCTCAAGCAGAATTGGTGAGGTTACTTACAACGGGTGTCATTGAGAACTCCAAACATGAACCTTTGTAATTTGTCTCAAATATATTTACCAAAAGCAAAAAAGATGGTGGATGTCGCATCATCATTGACTTAACCTCGCTAAATACCTTTGTTAAATATGTACATTTCAAAATGGAAACATTTGTAACTGCCAAACAACTGATTTCCAAAGGATACTTTATGGCAAGCATTGATTTAAAAGATGCCTACTATTCAGTACCCATTCATAAGGGTCATCGCAGATACCTGAAATTTACCTGGATGGGGCAACTATGGCAGTATAAAGCGTTGCCTAATGGGTTAACATCAGCCCCTAGACTATTTACCAAGATATTAAAACCAGCCTTGGCAACATTAAGAAAACAAAGACATATTGTCATGGCATAACTTGATGATATCCTAATAGTAGGCAAAACCATGGAGTTGGCTAAATCAGCTGTATTAGCTACCAAACAATTGTTTGAAACCCTGGGATTTGTCATACATCCAGATAAATCTAAGTTGACGCCATCCACAACTATGGACTGTCTGTGATTCACAATTAACTCAGTCCGCATGTCTGTAACATTGCCAAAAGGTAAAGCAGCAGAATTGGCACAGACGTGCAACAATTTAATGGTTAGCAATCGACCAACCATCCGACAAGTGGCAAGAGTAATTGGCAAAATGGTAGCAGCATTTCCAGCTACACAATTTGAACCCCTGCACTATCAGAACCTACAAAGGGCAAAAGTACAGGCGTTGAAACGACATGCAGGTCACTTTGACCGAACCATGAAATTACCCATTGAAGCTATATCAGAGTTAAAATGGTGGATAGAACACATTTGGCATAGTTCCAGCCCTATCATCATCAATAACCCAACATTAATTATACAAACAGATGCCAGTGCTCAAGGGTGGGGAGCAACTAATACCATATCCAGCACAGGTGGTAGATGGAGTATCCTAGAATCATCTTTACTACAAACACTGGGCATAAATTACTTGGAAATGTTGGGTGCGTTTTATGGTTTAAAAGCATATTCTACGGATATGCACCATTTGCATGTTCGTTTACAAATTGATAATACCACGGTGGTGGCCAATATTAACCATATGGGCAGAATAAAATCCATATCATGTGACAATTTGGTCAACAAAATCTGTCAATGGTGTGTCGATAGACATATTTGGCTATCAGCAACTTACCTACCAGGTAAGCTAAATACAGTGGCAGACACCAGGTCACGCAAATTCAATGATAACACCGAATGGATGTTAAATCCTAGAGCTTTTGCTAAAATTACAAAGCAATATGGCACACCAGATATCGATCTCTTTGCATCCAGACTAAATCACCAGGTTCCAATGTATGTCGCTTGGGACCAGACCCTGAGGAAGCAGCGATAGATGCATTCGCGCTGAACTGGGGAAACTATGTATTTTATGCTTTTCCCCCCTTCTGCCTCATCAGTAGGGTACTACGCAAAATACAGATGGACTCTGCTTCAGGTATTTTGATAGTACCCGACTGGCCTACACAGCCATGGTTCCCAGTGGTCCTCGACATGGCCATTGAAACTCCAGTAGCCCAGACCTATTGACTCACCTGGTATCAGGCATAAGTCATTCATGCCATGACAACATTAACCTACTGGGTTGCAGGTTATGAAAAGACCACTGGTGGGCCTAAGGTTATCTGACAGGACCATCAACACGATGACACCGTCCAACCGTATGTCCACCAGGAAACAATACCTATCGAGCATCTGGAAGTGGGAAAGATACTGCTCGACTACTGGGACAATGTACTCATCTGCAACCATAATCAATGTACTGGAGTTCCTGGCTGGCCTTCACCATAATGAAGGATTGAGCTACAGCGCCATCAATACTGCCAGCAGTGCTCTGTCAGCCTATTTAAAACAAGTACCAGGACAACAGACTATAGGGTCTCACCCGCTGGTGATTAAACTCAGGAGGGGTATATTCAACTCTAACCCCCCTAGACCTAAATACACCAGAATCTGGGATGTCAGTGTGGTCCTGACATACCTAAGGGGATGGTCACCAGCCAGGTCTCTCACTCTGGAACAGCTAACCCTGAAAACGGTCATGCTGATGGCACTAGGCTCAGCACAAAGAGTCCAGTCCCTCTACTTACTGCGACTGGACAACATGGTTATAACACCAGACCGGGTATCATTCACCATTCAGGAGCTGGTAAAGCAGAGCAGGCCAGGAACTTCAGGCCTAGTTGTGAATTTCCGGGCATACCCACCTGACCCGCGGTTGTGTGTCATGACTCACCTACTGACTTACATCAACACAACAAGAGATTCCCGAGGGAGAGAAAAAGCCTTATGGGTCAGCCACAAGCAACCACATGGTCGGGTGTCGAGCCAAACCATCTCAAGGTGGCTAAAGCAGGTACTGGGAGCTGCTGGAGTAGATGCTGACGTATATACATGTCACTCCTCTAGGGCAGCATCCACATCGGCGGCTAAAAGGATGGACGTACCACTGGACCACATCCTGGCTACAGCGGGGTGGTCCATGGAGAAAACGTTCCAAACGTTCTACAACAAGCTGCTAGCAGCACCTGTGTTATTTGCAGAAAGAATTTAAGAATCTGCAAATATATAATTTAACCCTGGGGGAGCATTTTTCTTTTGTTATTGTTTAATAAATACCATTATTGTTTACAAACAGATTCATGGTTGATTACGATAACATACTTCCTCCCTTGAAACACTTCGGCAGCGAATGAAGTATGAACTGTTACACGGTTTGAAATCACAGAGCTTTAAAATCTTCACGTAGTCACTCACGTGACTCCGAAGTAAAATAGTAAGATTAAACGAGAACTTACCAGTTTGAAGTTGGATCTGTATTTTATGAGGTGTTACGATGAGGGATTACGTGCCCTCCGCTCCCACCCTCAAATATAGAGATCAACTGGTATCTTAGTTCTCCTTTTCTTTACTATGTTTATTTCAATTGTTGTGTTTCCTGTGATTCCACACCACTGCTTTGAAGAATGTCGCGCATGCATGCTGGACGGGCTCTTCATGTAATCCCTCATCGTAACTCATCATAAAATACAGATCAAACTTCAAACTGGTAAGTTCTCGTTTAATCTTACTATTCTCTTCAAGGAGATCAAGTGAAATGCTGTAGACTGCTTTGTTCTGTTTTGTGTTATTGGCATGGGAGATAGATGGAGATGATTTATTTACTCTGTTCTTTGTCAGTGTTTGCAGTGTTAAGATAAATTTGTCAGAATCAGGGGAACAGTTTGCACTCACTAACGGCCTCCCCAGGCAACTTTCTAAGAGCTGAATAGGTGTAGATTCCTGCTGCTACCGAATGGCTGAGCACCTGCGCTGCCTTGTTAACTCTCATTTTAGAAAAGCGGTTTAGAACAAAGTGGCCTCTGGTCAGTTCATGGGCTTTTCATGTTCATAAAAGATGCAAATATGTGCCCATCGGTTATGTTTCTTTCTGCCATCCTCTCCCTTGAATTCAAATACACACTTTTCCAAATTTGACCAATTTTTTTTTAAAGTGTGGTGAATCATGCATTCAATAGATCTTGGGTCCCCCGTGGACAAAGAAAGGATGATCTTCTGTTACACCCAAGTTGGTGTAGAGTCGAACATTGCTTGAGCCTTGGTCACAAACCACGGCCTTAAGGCCCTGTCCCACTTACGTGTCCTTGGCACGTAAATTACGCGACCTCGTGGTCGCGTTGAGCTGCAATGGTCCCGCGAAGGTCGGGCGCAATTACATGCGTACGCACAGCCGTCTGGAGCGCGTGACGTCATTTGAAGATGGACACAAAGCTGGAGTTACTCAGCGGGACTGGGAGCATCTCTGGACAGAAGCAATAGGTGACGTTTCGTGTCGAGACTCTTTTTCAGTCTGAAAAGAAGGGTCTTGACCCGAAACGTCACCTTCTCTCCAGAGATGCTGTCCGTCCCGCTGAGTTACTCCTGCATTTTGTGTCTATCTTCAATGTTCTTGACCCGCTCTGGGAGTAGAAGAGGGGGCGGATCTGGACCGCAACGGCCGTGAGCCCCAGGCCGAGCTCGGCGATCGTTTGCCTGCTTCTGTTGCTGTTGGAGGTGAGACGTTGCGTCGCGCCAGGGTCTTGGCCTGTCCCACGTTGGCCGTCAGTTCCGCGACCGGCCGGTGTCGCACAAAGATTTTGTTCACTACAAATATTTCGGAACCCCGCGCGATGTCGCGCACAACTACATACCCCGCCGCGCTTCTCAGTGGGACCGGCCCCGCAAGGACATACGTGCGTGCCAAGGCCACGTAAAGTGGGACACCGCGTTTAGGCTGCAGTCCAATTGCCTTAACCTTTTGTAAACATTCATTTAGTAATGATAGCAGTTTGTCAGCCGTTGTGGTGCCTCGCGACAGAAAGTAACCGAGAGGTTGTTCCATTTTCGCATCAAGCCTCTAAACCATGAAAACGAGAGCATGGTTGGCAGCCGTGACGTATTTCCTAGGG
The DNA here is from genome assembly GCA_038087875.1 of Malacoraja senta. NCBI lineage: Eukaryota > Metazoa > Chordata > Chondrichthyes > Rajiformes > Rajidae > Malacoraja > Malacoraja senta. The sequence goes on along the minus strand of JAXLNO010001411.1, from coordinate 181,225 downwards.
ATCCCAAACTCCTTGAAATCCTCCACTGAATGGTCACTAATATTGTATGAGAGGGCGACACGTAGACTCATTTCATTAAAGGACACTACACAGAACGTATCCCTCTCTGTCATTACTGCTACCCTGTCTTTCAAAAGGTCAAAGACCCAGGCCTCACTTCGATCTTACTCAACCACCTACCGCAGTGATGTCTAGATTGGAATTGGGAATCTTGCTGTTTCTGAATGCATTCAAACTCTTGGTTATAGACTTATTTCCAGTACCACTTGAATGATTACATTTTTAGCTTGGTTGGATTGTTCTACAGTGCATCCAGGTTCATAGTAGTGCCAGCTCATACAAAACTGTTCTTGCCAGAGGTATAGCTCAAGAAACGGAAGATGTGCAGAAGACATGTGATGGCACGAGTTAGTGCCTTCCAGGTCAAGAACTTGGTAAAACGATGTGAACCAAGTTGTGTGGTGAAAGCTACAGTGTTCAAGGTGGACACTTAAGGGCAAACTTCTGTACTTCTGATCAACAAGGTCATAGATAGACTCAGGGAGACAGTGTTGTGAACTGAGCAGGAACATGGGACTAGTGAACCATTTAGTGTCCATCAAATGATGTGCAGCAACAGATCGTGTAGCATGATCTGCTGGATTCTGTTCTGCAGACATTGATCTGATAGAGATGATTTTCTGATCCATTGTACACTGCTGCTGACATAGACGTAAAAACGCCTGGTCTCGTTGTAGATGTAGCCCAGGACCACTTTGCTGTCTGTATAAAAGGTTATAGTGTCGAGCTGAAGATCTGGCTCCGCTGACATTAGGTCACTAACGCCTCTGCTAGCACAGCTGCACACAGTTCCAGTCTTGGTATGGTGCGCTCAGCACCATCACTACTTGATCCACTACTTCTTCCTATGTTTGCCGGTGGAGCTGGAGCTGGCGAGTCTCCTTACTTGGGCCAGCTCAGTCTGGGGAGGCTTAAAAAACCCCAAAGATTTACTCACGTACAGTGCCCTCCATAATGATTGGGACAAAGACCCATCATTTATTTATTTGCGTCAGTACTCCACATTTGAAACATTTAATAGAAATAAATCACATATGGTTAAAGTGCACATTGCAAGATTTTAATAAGGGCCATTTTTATACATTTTGGTTTCACCATGTAGAAATGACAGCAGTGTTTATACATTGTCCCCCCATTTCAGGGCACCATAATGTTTGTAATGTCATGTAAATGAAAGTAGTCATGTTTAGTAATTTGTTGCAAATCCTCTGCATGCAATGACTGCTTGTTGTCTGTGATTCATGGACGTTACCAGTTGCTGGGTGTCTTCTCTGGTAATGCCCTGGTAGGCATGTATCACAGCTATCTTTAGCTTATGCCTGATTTGGGGACATGCTCAAAAGCGAGTTTGGTATTACACTGTGCAAGCGTGAGTTTGCCCAGGTCATGGGTGATTCGGGCTAAACATTCTCGCCCGCTGAGGGTTCTGTTGCTGGCGCAGGCTTCCAGTTGCTTGGGCGCAAGACCACAGTAGTGGGGATGGTCCTTGACGCAACATTGTACCGCTTCACGGGACGCCCACCGTTCCTTTTTCCCTGGGAGAGCACGCTGTAGAAGACCTGTCGAGTCATGCGGGTTTCATCCATCCTGATGACCCGCCCAGTCCATCGGAGCTGTGCTTTCATGATCATTGCCTCGATGCTTGTGAAGCTGAATCTGTCCAATACTTCTAGGGTGGGCACTTTGTCCTGCCAGTGAATGGCCATGATTGACCGTAACGAGCACATATGGAACTTCTCAAGTTGACGGATGTGATTCCTATACAAGGTCCACGTTTCACAGTCAACTGGTATGGAGGCATTGAGTTTAGTTGACAGCTTGATGTTGTGGTGGTTCAACACTCGTGTACGCAGTCGTCCAAGTGCTTGACTGGCTTTGCTGATTCTCGTTGAGATTTCCTTGTCCAGGGAGCCATCAGATGATATTACACTTCCCAAGTATTTGAAGGAGTCAGCGGCTTTCAGCAGTGTGCTGTCAATATGCACACTTGGGGGCGGTGCTGTGAGTCTGGAGCCGGCTGGTGGATGACTTCCGTTTTGCTGAGGCTGATTGTGAGACAAAAAACATGTGCTGCTTCCGCAAATTTGGTCACAATGAACTGGAGGTCAGACTCCTCGTGAGCCATGTGGGCGCAGTCATCCACAAAAAGGGCTTCGAGAATGAGCCATTCGTGCGTCTTGGTTTTGGCGTTCAGACGTCTAAGGTCAAAGAGAGATTCGTCTAGATGGTATTTCAGGTACACACCACAGTCGAGGTTCTGGAATGCGTGACAGGACGCAGCTGAAGATGAGAATGAAGAGTACAGGAGGTAGATAAAAATGCTGGAGAAACTCAGCGTGTGAGGCACCATCTATATAGCGAAGGAATAGGTGACTTTTCGATTCAAGACCATTTTTCAGACTGATGTGGGGGGTGGGGGGGCGGGAAGAAGAAAGGAAGAGGCGGAGACAGTAGAGCTTGGAAGGGGAGGGGGAGGGGTGGAAAGCAAGGACTACCTGAAATTGGAGAAGTCAATGTTCATACCTCTGGGTGTAAACTGCCCAAGCGAAATAAGATGTGCTGCTCCTCCAATTTGCGGTGGGACTCACTCTGGCCATGGCAGAGGCCCAGGACACAAAGGGTCAGATTTGGAGTGGGAGGGGGAGTTGAAGTGCTGAGCCACTGGTAGATCAGGTTGGTTAATGCGAACCGAGCAGAGGTGTTGGGCGAAGCGATCGCCAAGCCTGCGCTTGGTCTCACCGATGTAGAGCAGTTGACACCAAGAGCCAGCGGATGCAATAGATGAGGTTGGAGCAGGTGCAGGTGAACCTCTGCCTCACCTGGAAAGACTGCTAGGTCCTTGGATGGAGTCGAGGGGGGATGTAAAGCGACAAGTGTAGCATTTCCTGCGTTTGCAAGGGAAAGTGCCAGGGGAGGGGTGGTTTGGGTGGGGAATAGTACAAGGGTCAGAACTCAACCTTACTCAAACGAGTCTTGCTGAGATGAAAATAATCACAATGTCTGTGTCAACGTCTGCGGTCACAAAGCTAGAAGCTGCTCCTGGATGAGACTCGATGATTCCTTGTTTGATGAATCTCGGAGATGTCGAATTGGAGATGTCGAAAGGTGGCAGAAGTTTTGCCGTTGACCAGAACTGTTCCTGTCATGCCATCATGGAAGAGGTAGATGATCTAGATGAACTTTCTTGGACAGCCGAGCTTGTGATGTATTAACCACAGAGCCTCCCGATTGACCATGTAAAGGCCTCTGTCAAGTCGAGGAAGACTGCATAGAGTTGTCTTTCGAGGCAGGCTCAGAATTATGGCCAGAGTTGTCTTTCAAGACAGGCTCAGTATTATGGCCAGGATTACCTTTCGAGACAGGCTCGGGTATCTGGCCAGAGTTGCCGTTCGAGGCAGGCACGGCATTATGGCAGGCGTGGCCTGTTCATTGTGAAAGATGGAGAATGTCGGTTCATAATTGATTTAACTGGCATGTGGTATTGTGGTACATAGACTTTTCAGTATATGAAACTTCTTAATTGTCTAACAACTGATTTCCTTAGGATCTTTATGCCATCCATCGATCTCCAAGATGCATACCATTCAGGTCCCATTCACAGGGTGGATGGGGCAATGATAACAGTGAATGCGTTGCAAATTGACTAACTTCGGCTCCTCGGTCATCTTCCAAATTACTAAACCGGTGCTTGGACTGCTCAGAGCTCTAAAACACTTGTTATGGCTAAACCTGGATGATATTCTAAATGCTGTGTTTGCTAAAATCAACTGTTTTAGCCGCAACTATATTTGAGAAATTGAGGTCCCTCATCCATCCAGTTAAATTTAAGTTGATACCAACTAGAGTTATTAATTATTCGGATTTACCTTTAACTATTAAATATCTGTAACAACCTTGTTATCAAGCAGTCTTCTATCCATCTAGTGTAATTGGCAATATAGCAGCTGTATTTTAGCTGTGTAATAGGGCCTTTGCATTATCAGAACTTATAGCGTGCAAAGTAGTAACCTCTCAAGTGCCATATGGGTAATTGTTAACAAATTTATGCTATTACCAGCTGAAGCTACCTAAGTCACAATGGTGGACGAACTATATTCAGCATTGCTCCAGTAGGTTTGGTCAATAAATCTTCAGTTATATTACAAACTGATGCTAATGCTCAAAGATGGAAAATTACGTATGCCATCACGGAGGCGGATGGGATTTGCATGAATTACCAATTCTTCAGTTATTGGTATCAACTACCTATAGACACTAGGTGCTTACTGTGGGTTAAAGGGTTATTGTGCGAATATGCATACACTGCATGCTCAGTTCCAAATTGATACACTGTGGTGGTGGCATATGTCAGTCACATGGGTGCAATCAAGCCAAAGTATCCTGTCATAATTTACCCAACCTCATTTGGCGCTGGTGCATCATCACGTAAAATCAATGACAAGACAGAATGGATGTTGGATCACAAAGTATTTTATGACATTATGGTTCGATGGAACACCGAATATCGATATGTTTGCATCCAGGCTCATTCACCGGTTGCAAAAACATGTGGCATCTCAGTGGCGAGAGATACATTCTCGCTACACGGGGGAGGAATGTTTATTTTATGTCTTTTCTCCATTTTGCCTCAACAATCGTGTCTTGCAATAAATTCAGCAAGATTTAGGGTAATATAACCTTATATGGGTATTCTAAACATAAAACTTTGTTGGTTCAGCCTGGGACTCGGAGAACCAGCCTCTGCATGATTAATCAAGTCTTACAGAATCTGAGAAGACTGCTCCTGCGGCTCGGGTTGTCAGACCGATCCATGTATGTACTCACTGCAGTGAACAGGGATAGCACCAAAAAAGCAGTACATTTCCTCTTCAGGAGATTGGAAGCGTTCTGTTTAAATGCTATGTTACATATTTTACGGCACGGATACTGACGTCTTCGAGTTCATTTTCAAATGGGTCATGACAATAAATTAAGTTATAGTCCCATCAACTGTGCCAACGTGCTTTGTCATCACAAAGTATTTTATGACATTATGGTTCAATGGAACACCGAATATCGATACCCGCTCTGTCGGGTTTCACCCTCTGATATCCAGTTTATTAGGATATCTTTAACTCAAGTTCTCCCAGACAAAAGTACACGGAAGTATGGGATATTGACATTGGGTTAACACTACTTCACCAGGGGGTTCCAGCTATATCCTTATCTTTGACTCGTCTCTAATAACGTAGTTATCCCTTGGCGCTGGTCTCAGCGCAACGGGTCCAGTCATTACTTAAATTGCGACTGGACAGGATGGTTTCACCTGCTAATAATGTGATATTTCATGTTTACGATTTAGTTAAGCAGGCAGCCCAGGGGCGTCAGGTCTCAAACTAGTTCTCATGGCATAACCAATGCACCTTCGGTTATGTGTGGTCACACATTTACAACATTACGTCAAGGTCACTTAGAGCCTTAGAGGCTCTGATAGTAGCTATGTTTGTTAGTTACAATAACCGCATAAGAAGTTATCAGTTCAGACCATCTCCAGGTGGTTAAAACGGTGTTTTGGCTTATGCAGGAGTAGATACTAATTTTCTAATCTCACTCCACCTGGGCTGCTACAACATCAGCAGCAAGGGTTATGTACGTTCCTCTGGACCACATCCTGCCGACTGCAGGATGGTCTAACGAACGAGTTTTCCATACATTTCATATTAACCCATTGCCAGACCAGGGGTATTTGCCAACTCTATTTTAGGTTCTATTTTATAGTTTCCCCCGGAAGAGAGGGGTTACTATTATTATTATTTGTTCATTTATCAGTATCAGCATGTTTTAAATCTATGTCATGTCTGTATGCATTATGAATGTTTCCCTTATCTGTGGTCAACTGATACAGTCGTGCATGTGTGGACTCATTTTTCCACGGCATGAAATCACAGAGCTTCAAAATCTTCACGTAGTCACTCACGTGACTCCGAAGTAAAATAGTAAGATTAAACGAGAACTTACCAGTTTGAAGTTTGATCTTTATTTTATGAGGAGTTACGATGAGCGATTACGTGCGCTCCGCTCCCAACCCTCGTATCATAAAGATCATCTGGTAGTTCTAGTCATCTCTAATCTTACTATGTTAGTTCACCAACAGTTATCTGTGATTTCACATCGCTGCTTTGAAGATTTTAATGCGCATGCGGGCTGACGGGCTTCTATTCACGTAATCGCTCATCGTAGCTCCTCATAAAATAAAGATCAAACTTCAAACTGGTAAGTTCTCGTTTAATCTTACTATTTTATAGAACAACCGTCACTGCTGGCAGTTATTACACAATAACATACTTAGCAGCCGCTAACGTGAGGAGGCTAATTTTGTTTGTTTAAGTGACTGACACTAATCCCAATGAATTTGCCTTGATTTGTATTCATTGGTTTTCTCTGGAAAATATGCAGCTAACTTTAACAACTTTAAAAGCCTGTCAGACCACTGGCATGAAACGTCGATTATCTCTGGACATGGAACTGCCGGTACTCAACCAGGTACAGAACATCTTCTACCCTATCTTTGTCATCATTGGTGTTCCTGGTAAACGCTTTATTATTCTGTACCTATGTTTAGCCGTCTAGTCTTTACTGTTAAAATGTCTGTGTTATTACTTATTGCTTGAGTTACTGGTCCAATTATTGTCACCGCAAATGTAAACTACATAATCGATTCAATAGCCAATAGATCCAGCATCGTTTAGACAGGCAGATGGACAAGCAGAGATCGGATATAGACATATGTAAACGTGAGCTTTGTTTAAATTGACGTTACATTTGATATATACCTTGTAGATTGAAGGACCTGTGCCAGTGCTGTACCCACAATACTTCAAAGATACAGTATGGAAGCAGACTCGTTGGCCACCGAGTCCACACCGATCATGGATCACCCCTTCACACCATTGTTATCCCACATTCTCGTTCACTCCTTACACACTATGGGGAATTTTACATAGGCCAATTAACCTACAAACCCGTCCGTCTTTCGGATGTGGGAGGAATCCGGAGCACCTGGAGGAAACCAACGTGGGAACAGGCGGAACGTTCTAGGATCACTCATACAGGATTGGACTGTGCTGATGTTGTGCGTTCTATTGTGTATGTTCTAGCGCTGCTCTTTGCTCTGTGATCGGAAAAAAACTTTCATATTATCGATAGTGATGAGCAATGAATTTGACGATTGTCAATCATATAGGACGCGTGTCCTAGGTTGGGAAATCGGGTATATTTCGTGCGCTAGTGGGATTGGATTGGCTAAATTAGGCACGCGTTATGTTGCGGAGGCTGTGTAATAGAAAAAACAAAAAAACATAATGTTGTTATAACTTTTACTCCAAAGGAGAATCTGACGTGCTCCTGCCATGGCACACCTGCTTGTGCGCCTCGTATTCACCGGTTATGTCCGTCGCGCACTGAATTAACAGGTGTATACAGATGCGCGATACCAATCTGTAGTTGGTGCGGACGCTTCGTACTCCATCAACGGTGTGAAAAAAGACCGTAATTATTATTAATCGCCAAATCGAAGTGGACTGACGACGCATGCGGTGAATGCTGCCCTAAACGATATGTAAGTTCAGTCAATCTGGTCTGTGTCGCGTCCAAATGTAATCGGTGTGAGTTTCCTTTGACGAGCTCTTCTCAATTTCCCCAAAGTTTCTGCAATGAGCCGATGCCCGAATGGCAACATATGGATAAATAACCTACCAGCCAGCAGTATACGCGACGATCAAACTTTATTCATCCCCAGAAGGAAATTGGTTTGCCGACAGTCACAACACACAAGGTACACAAAAACTTGAAATTTAAACTGAAAACAAGAATAAAAAGACAAGTGTTTGCTGGCTGCCGTGTGCACAGCGCCTTCACCTGAACAAATGAACAAACAAACGCAGACTTATCCCCTGGGCAGAGGATTCTCAACTAGAGAGCCCCCCCCCCCACACCGGGTCCCCCTTTGTTATCCCACCGTCCCTCACGTTGGTCCTCCCACGCCGGGTCCACATTGTCTCCACCCGCCCCCCCTCACGCTCATAGACCGCTGATCGCGGGTCGACCGCGAGGCCACGCCGCCATCGATGCTCTCGTTGCCGCCGAGGACCCCGCTGCAGCCGAGGCCCCATCACCGCCGAGGCTCCCGTCGTCCCCGTGACCCCATCACCGCCGAGGCTCCCGTCGTCGCGAGGCTATTTCGCACGTAGAAGGACAACGGAGCACCTGGCCGCACAATAACGGTGCTCGGAGTGTTGCTGCCTTCCAGCACCGGAGACATGGTTTGATCCTGATCTGGGACGTAGAAATAGAGAAACATAGCAAACAGGTGCAGGAATAGGGCATTCGACCCCTCGAGCCAGCACTGCCATGCAATATGATCATGGCTGATCATCCAAAATCAGTACCCCGTTCCTGCTTTTTCTCCATATCCTATGATTCTGTTAGCCCTAAGAGCTAAATCTAACTCTCCCTGGAAAACATCCAGTGAATTGGCCTCCACTGCCTTTTGTGGCAGAGAATTCCACAGATTCACAACTCTCATGGGTGAAAATGTTTCCCCCCATCTCAGTCCTAAATAGCCTACCTCTTATTCTTAAACGGTGATCACTCGCCTCCGCCAACATCGGGAACATTTTTCCTGCATCGAGCCTGCCTAATCCCTTGAGAATATTATACGTTTCTGTAAGATATCCTCTCATCCTTCTAAATTCCAGTGATACAAGCCCAGTCGACCCATTCTCTCGATCCAGGGACGCTACCTGAGTGGAATTTTCACATGCTCCCTGTTGATTGCATTGATTCAAAAGTCAGCTTTGGCTTCTTCCATATCCCAAAGATCCGGGCGCTCTAGATTCCTCTCACAACCCATCCTGTATTGTCGGGGATCTGGATTCTGCAATTTGCTTCTAGTTTGCAGGGAATGGGTGCGAATGTTGGATAACATTGAACTAGTGTGAATGGGTGATAGATGACCGGCACGACTCGGTGTGCCGGGCGCTGTTACCATGCTGCACAAATCAATCAATCCATCAAGCAATGACCAGGGAGAACCTACGCCAGCGCAGGGAGAAGGTGCAAACATCACCAGTGACCAGTATCGATCCTAGGTCGCTGGGGCTGTCGGACAGCAGTGCGCCTGGTGCCCATTTGCCTTGAGGGAAATGGCCGGACAAAATCGAACGCCTTATAAAGCAAGTGCGATATGAAATATAGTTTACCAGAGGCGTGAAATTGATGCAGTATTTGCATTCATATGTATCGCGAAATCAATCTGCGGCTGGTTGTGAGGAAGGTACGTCTGCCAACTACAGAATGTTTCTTGTTTTAAAGTGGATGCTACGTTCTGCCTGCACATAGAAGGTTTTACGGTAAGGTATGGCGCTGAACAGTGATATGCAAATTAGCCGATATTCTTTCCTGCCCACGTTCCTCCGTGGACGAGAGAATAGACGCCACAATTATTTTGAATCAACCATACCCATCAGAAAATAAACATCTTTCTTCGATGCATCGTGTGTCTGTTTATGCAGTCATGTCATTTCCCGCAGTTCAGTTCAGTTCATTATTACTTTCCGAACCGCACCTTCCGGGTATTCATTCAATAATCATAGATGTGTAGGCGACAGGAGTAAAAGGAGCATTTTATATATTCCAGTCTGAGGAAGGGTCTCGACCCGAAACGTCACCTGTCCTTCGCTCCATAGATGCTGCCGCACCCGCTGAGTTTCTCCAACATTTTTATCTACCTTCGATTTTTCCAGCATCTGCAGTTCCTTCTTAAATATTAAAATACTCCATTTACTTTCGTTCGAACAACTGTGAAAATGATGTCCTCTTGGAAAAATTAATGTTGGTGATTTTGGTTTCGTCTTTTCCACCGCTAACCTGGTGGCGATCACATTTCTCTCCCGGAGAAAGAGTGGTCTCTCCATATGTATAACCCTCTAACTGATTTAATGGTTTTGATCTTCGAGGTAATTCTCTGCGAGTTGTCAGTTGCCTCTTTTCCGATTATAGACAATAGACAATAGGTTCAGGAGTAGGCCATTCGGCCCTTCGAGCCAGCACCGCCATTCAATGTGATCATGGCTGATCATCCCCAATCAGTACCCCGTTCCTGCCTTCTCTCCATATCCCCTGACTCCGCTACCTTTAAGAGCCCTATCTAGCTCTCTATCTAGCTATTACCATTACCAAGCACTTTATTTGTCCCCGAGGGGCAATTTAAACAAACAATACATTTAATCTGCACCGACCGGTCGACCGCATGAGCAGCGACCCGGCAATGGATTGGGTTGTCAGCAGCGATACAATAAAAAAGAACACACAAAAAGTAACACAAACATCCACCACAGCATTCATCACTGTGGTGGAAGGCACAAACATTTGGCCAGTCCTCCTCCATTTCCCCCCCGTGGACAGGACCAGAGTCCAAGTCAGTCCAGGATCGGCTCTTCCTCACCGGAGACCGCGGCTTTAGATTGTTATGGGCCGCAGGCCGGCGGTCAAGTTTTAAGGTTCCCTGCCGCAGCCAGAAGCACCGTAGACTGCAGGGCCGGCGGTCGAAGCTCCCCTCCAGGGGTGATGGTAAGTCCATGCCGGCCCCGCGGTAGAAGTTGGCCGCGGGCCGGCAATGATGGCTTCTTCTTCTTCCCCCGGGTCCCCCAAGAGGGATCCCGGGCTGTAGACGCCGCACCAGCTGGAGCTTTGCAGACCGCGGCTTCAGGCTGCGACTTCAGGCTGCCGGCTGCCCCGGGCCAGCGAAACGGAGCGCTCCCCTCCAGCGAGCCCCAGCGAGGGTTCACCCGCTCCACGCCGAGAGTCCACGCTGCGCCCGCCGCTGAAGCCCGGGCACGTCTCCGGGAAAGGCCGCGCCGATCCTTGATGTTAGGCCACGGGGGAGGCGACCTGGAAAAAGTCGCCTCTCCATGGAGGAGGCGACCGAAGCGGTTTCCCCCTTACCCCCCCACACCACCCCCCACACAAGACATACAAAGAAACATTAATTACACATTTTAAAACATACTAAAAATAAAAAATAAAGTTGAAAAAACTGACGCACTGCTGACATGGCTGCTGCCAGAGCAGCGCCCCCTACAGACAGTATTACCTTCCTCTACTTAACTCACATGTCTAAACTGCATTTTGTAAATGTATTTTCATCGATTGCTCTGTCTGGCTAACGATGGCTTTCACCTTCGATCGATTTATCTCTATTTGTCATCAGAATTTACCAGTAAAAAATTACTGTAAGAAAACTGCCGCTCTGGTGATAGCAGTGACGTGTATCTTAAGTATTGCTCAAAATATCCCAGTGTATTTTTCCTACATACCTCAAGACAAAATTCACAACGTGGCCTGGTATTGTGGCATAACCCCACAATTCTACACGTCACCGTTATGGGCAGCACTTTGGGTGATATAAACCATTTTGTCCCCATTTGCATCAACGTTACTGATTATTCTCCTCAAAGCCCTGACAATCAATCACGTTATACACGCCAATAGAGTGAGGAGCGGTCTCCGAGTGAACAAAAAGGCCGAGAGCGGCGCAGATCAAGAGGTGGAGAACAAAAGGAAGTCCATCATTCTATTTCTGGCCATATCCGGTAGCTCCGTACTGCTTTGGTCGGTGACCTTGGGATCAGATTTCAACGAACAATTAGCATTGAACAACAGTCCGGATATATTTTGGGGACTCTAAGTGCTTGCACCAACACGTTGAGTTATGGAGTGTCTCAAAGCAAATTCAGGGAAGAATAAAAAAATGTGATTAACAGCCCATTCATTTTCTTTTCCAATTTAATAAAGTTAATGTCTCGGTGAAACTGAAAATCCGATTCGAAATTACGTTGTCTTCTTCTTTATGTCATTGCATCTCACTGTCCGTGATACCTTTTGCACCAGCGAGTTAATGCCGTCTGACAGTAATGTCTTTCGTCACTTTCCCCCTCCTCGCGCCCATTCAATGTATCTCTATAAATTCCATGTAAATGCTCACTGATGCTACAACAGTCCAGCTACCCCAGGGCGATATTATACACGCCATTACTCTGTCAACCAATTGCGTCCTTCGGTCGTGCAAGGGAACTAGAGCCCCCCGCGGGAAATTCCCGCAGTGCTCGGGATCATATGAAATCCACACAGCACCAGATGACAGGATCAGAAGGGCAGTCTGCAGGTGCATCATCTACAGGCAGATAAGGCGGTCATTATCCAATCCAATCCAACTTTATTTGTTAAGCACTTTAAAACAACCAATGTTGACCAAAGTGCTGTACAGAAGACTAAACAAGACATCATAAACAGACAACTTAACAGAACATAACATAACAGCTCACATGAGACGCAAAAATTACATATGAAATACAACAATAAATTAAAAAACATAAAACATGAGTAAAAATAATAGCCACGCAATAAAAGCAATCAAAAAAGAAATTAAATCAAGTAAATAAAGTCGACATCTTACTGGGTATCAAAGGCCACGGAGAAGAGATGGGTTTTAAGAAGTGATTTAAAAACAGACAGAGAAGAGGCCTGTTTAATGTGGAGAGGCAGATCGTTCCATAATTTGGGTGCCGACACAGCAAAGGCACGGCCCCTCTGAGCTTCAGCTTAGTTTTAGGCCCACTCAGGTGCAGCTGATTTTCTGACCTGAGAGAGCGGGCGGGTGTATACAGGTGTAGAAGCTCAGATAGGTAGGGCGGGGCACGACCATTCAGGGATTTAAAAGCAAATAAAAGAATTTTCAAATGGACCCTAAAATGAATAGGCAACCAGTGGAGTGAGGCTAAAATGTGCGAAATGTGCTCATGTTTACGTGTGCCAGTTAAAAGACGTACAGCTGCATTCTGTACCATCTGGAGACGGGCGATGGAGGACCCACCAACCCCCACATACAGTGCATTGCAGTAATCCAGCCGAGTGGTAACAAAGGCGTGGATTACCGTCTCAAAGTGCTGCCTTGACAGAATTGGCTTTATTTTGGCCAGCTGCTTCAAATGGAAAAAGCTTGATTTAACAACAGCCTTGATTTGACTGTCAAATTTAAGCTCAGGGTCCACTTTAACCCCTAGGTTTGTGATGCTTGGTTTGATATACTGGGCCAGGGAGCCCAGATCTACAGGGAGGGGGGCCCAGTTTTAACTGCAATACTTTGCATGACATAGCTATTATCAGGAAGGATATCTTGTGACAATTGGATATAAAAGTAATTCATCGACGGGTAAGTTGCTGTCGAGCCTCATCTATGGTGGAGGAGGTGAACCCCCGTTCCCTGAAGAATTTCCTCCACCATAGATCTACATCCTGGGGGCTTGAACATTGAATTCTCCCAATTCTGCTAGCCCTTGCTGTCCCCTCCCCTCCATCAGCCATCCGGTTGTCTCCTCCCCTCCCCCAGCCCTCGGGCTCCTCCTCCGCCTTTTTCCTTTTTTCCTTTCTTCTCCCCACCCCCTATCAGTCTGAAGAAGGGTTTCAGCCCGAAACGTTACCTATTTCCTTCGCTCCATAGATGCTGCTGCACCCGCTGAGTTTCTCCAGCATTTTTGTGTACCTACCTTCAGATGTTCGTTTACATAAAAAAGATACAATATTCTGGAGGTGCTCAGCCGGTCAGGCAGTATTTTGCAGAACATAGAGAGCTGACGTAATAACAAGGAACTACAGAAGATGGTTTCTATCGAACATTGGTACAAAATGTTGCAGTAATTCAGCGGATCAGGCAGCATCCCTCGACGACGTAGATGAGCGACTATTCGGGTCGGACACTTCTTCAAATTGAACAAGGTTTCCGACCCGAACTTTCGTGCTGACGATCCGCTATTGTAATCCAGACTTTGTGTCTATCTATAGATAGGTGACGTTTCGGATCGGGACCCTTGTCAGACACAGTACAGTCCTGACATTCAGTGTGTTCGCAAATAATTAATTTCCCTCTTACCAAGGTCCAGGCGAAATTTGGCAGCACGGTGGTAGTGTTGTTGGCTCACAGCGCCAGATGCCCGGGTTCGATTCTGACAGGGACTACTGAGTGGAGGCCATTTGAATCCAGGTTTCATCACACATCCAAAGGGTTTGTGGGTTTTGCAGGATAACGGACGTCTGCAAATTCCCCTTAGTGACCACGCAGCTTCGGCCGCCGCTCCCATGTCGTTGTCTGCCGACGCCACCGATGACCCTTACGTACATTCAGTCCATAGACGATCCGCAACCATTGACTCAGTCGATCCTTGCCCTTGCCCCGGCTACTAGTAGTCCGGAGTCATCGGCTCACCTCGGTTGTAGCCCCTGGTCCACCCTGCGCCAAATCCAAAGGATAAGCAAGTTGATAAGTGAATTTCTCTTTGTACATTATCAGCACAGTACCGTGCAAGTGGGTGGAAACATCTGCTAGGTGTATGGAGATGTGGGTGAGGGGACGAATTAGAGCCGTGCCAGACAAAGTCTGAATGGGGGATGGGGGGTGGGGGGTTGGGGGTACAACTAGAGAGATATTGAGTCATAGCATTGAGCAGCACAGAATAGAGCCATTTGGACAAATCCGTGCCAAAGGATTTCCCCATCTATATTTTACTCTTTTGACCATTTCAAGACATTAGAATGCGTGAAACAGTGGTTCTGAACCTGGGGGTCGTGACCCCATGGGGGCCGTTTTTTTTTCCGGGGGTCATGAAGGGGTTGTAAATAACATCAATTTGTGGAACCCATTATTAGGAACCTAACAAAGGTACATAACACATACAGAATGTTGTTCGTGTATGCGCGTACGTATACACAGGGCATATGAGAGGGGGTGCAGGAGGCTTCATACCGGATTGCTTATCGAATCGCACAGACTAAGAAACCTCACAGCATCGGTGGAGAGCTTACCCAGCCACGCCTTCTTGAAGCAGCAAAGTTAGTGCTGGGGGAACAGCAGTCAAACAAGTTTAGACAGATTTCCCTTTCGAATGACACAGTCAAAAGTCGAATCTCGGACATGAATAATGATATTCTGCTGCAAGGAGTGAGCGCTGTGAAGAATTCACTGCAACAGGACGAGACAACATATGTTGCCTCATGTTCCCAACTGCTAGTCTACGTTCGTTATCTCGATGGAGAAGCCATGAAGGTGGAGTACCTGTTTGCGGAGCCATTGGCCACTACGAATCGGGGAGAAGATGTGTTCAGAATGCTGTAAACCTTCCTCATCAAACATGAGCTTGGCTGGCAACTCCTTTTCGGGATGTGTACAGATGGGTCACCTTCCATGGTCTGTTGCAGATACGGCTTCAAAGCCTTCGTGAAGGATGTCACTCCACATGTCTCCTTCACCCATTGCATGATACATCGCCATGCTTTAGAGATGAAAACTCTCCCTCCTGGTCTTTGAGAAGTGCTTTCAGATGTGGTGAAGATTGTGAACCACATCCGAGAGAGCGCAACAAACTCAAGAATCTTCAAAGCGATGTGTGAAGAAATGGGCGCCGATTTCACTGTTCTGATATTCCACACAGAGGTGCGCTGGCTTTCGCGTGGCAAAGTTCCCAATCGTGTGATTCAAAGTTGAGAGGAAATGGCATTGTTCTTGGAGAGAAGGTGTACTGAGAAGGAGAATCAGCTTCATGAAAAGATTCAGGTTGAACTGTTCGCGATGAAGGTTGCTTACTTGGCTGACTTCTTCGCTGAGGTGAATTCCTTGAACCTGTCACTTCAAGGAAACATCCCAATGCTACACACGGCTCGTGACAACGTGGCAGTGTTCAGGAGCAAGATTCATCTTTATCAGAGAAGAGTCCAGGACGGTGACTCGACTATCTTCCCTGAGATGACGATTCTCCTGGAGGCTACGCCAGATGTTGAATGCCACTTCCACGAGGAGATCTCAACCCACCTTCTGGCAATTAGTGAAGACATCGCACGTTACTTCCCCGGACTGGACGGCCACTCTCGTGATCAGTGGATCATCCGACCCTTTTCCGTTGAAGACGGTGCCATCAGCGATACTGACGTGACTGCGAGGGTTGAATTTTACCGAATTCGTGAAGATGCGCAGCTCAATAGTGACTTCATGGAACAAGAGCTCACCACGTTTTGGCTGGAAGTGAAGGACTGCCCTGCTCTTTCGAAGAGGGCCCTGATACTATTGTTCCAGTCTCCCTGAACCTATCGCTGTGAGGCCGGATTCTCAGCCATGGTAACTCTGAAAACGAAGGTACGCAATAGGCTTGTGATCCACGCTGACATGAGATGCTGCCTGTCGAGCATTCGTGCTCGTTTTGATTGCCCGATGGCTGCGAAGCAATTTCAGCCATCCCATTGACTGAGCATTGGCTGACATGTTTTAATAAATCGGGTTTTTTTTCAATTTTTGTTTCAGGGGTCACGGTACTGACCAAGAATGTCTGATGGGGTCGTGAGGCCAAAAAGGTTAAGAACCACAGGCGTAGAAGCTCATAAATCAATACTTTCCGCGTGAACTCACTGCGGAGAGGAGCATTGCATTTGCAAAATTCGCTGGGGTGGCTGTGAAATTCTAGTGCACGTGCATATTTATGATGGAGGCGTCAGATATCATCGCAGTGTCTGAAGAAGGCGTCAGATATCATCGCAGTGTCTCGACCCTAAAGTCAACCCATTCCTTCTCTCCAGAGATGCTGCCTGTCCCGCTGAGTTAATACAGCATTTTGTGTCTACCATCGCAGGTGTAAACATAGATTGACCCCCCCCCCAGATCTCGTGAGGCGTGTCCCAAACGGCCATGAAAGACAGGGGAGAAGATTGCTGAGGACCAGATAGTCATTTTATGTGTGCCCCAGACGGCTGGAGAACAGCAAATATTATATCGTTCTGCAAGTGTAAAGGCAGTGATAAGTCTATTATAACTAATCATAAACAGGCTTCTGCGATGCTTGCTTTCGTTAGCTGGGGCATAGGGCATTGTCTTTTTGCTGATTGTTTTCTTAAGCAGGGAGAATGCATGGTGCTATTCAGAGATGATATTCTGGAGGGGACATCTATGGAAACAACACGGGTTGATCTTAATATCTTTAATATTAGGAGCAATCGCTCCAAATGGATACAATTATAGGCCACCCAGTAGCGGGTGGGAGACAGGTAAACAGACATTTACACAGATTACGGAAGGAAACCAGCACCACTGGGTATTTCTAATGATTGACTTTAACTTCCCCAATATGGACTGGGCCTCACTCAGTGCAGGATGGTTGTTTGGTGTTTTCTTAGTTGTATCCGAGAGGGTTTACTTAAACTGTATATGGGTAGTCCGATTCGAGAAAGGGTCATGCTGGAATTAGTATTAGAAAACGACTCTGGCCAGGGGACTGTTGTTGCGTTGGAAGAGCACGGTGGATATAGTGATAATAACTCTATACGTTTTAAGATTTATATTTAACAGGTATAGGTATGGATGTTGGATGAGGGTACTAAAGCAGATTACAAAATCATGAGGCACGAGCTAGGGCGAGTAGAATAGCAAAATTTATTGGGTGCGTCTACAGCTGATGGCGGGAGTCCTTCAAAGGCCAGCTGATCAAATCGCAGGACCAGCGTGTTCCAGTCACGAGAAGGGATAAGTATGGTGAGATAAGGGAATCGTGGATGACCAAGGTGATTGCAAACTTGTCCAGGAAAAAAAAGAAGCGGTAGTGGTTACGAGGTCCGAATGGGATCAAGACAGGTTATTGAAGGAAGCTAATGAGCGGATTGCTTGTTTTGGTGCATCTGCAGAAGCTTGGAAGTTGCACAAGAGACATCTGAATTTTCTCAGTCTCCGAAGGACGTAGAGACTTCAGTGTGTCTTGTTAGTTGTCGCATCATTGTGCGTCGTCCAAACAGATCATTCTGTATATTAACGCCAAGTAAATTGAAGCTTTCAAACATTCGAAACTCCGCATCATTGAAGCTGATGGGCATGTTTATACTGAAGCAAATAACTATCTCTTTCAACTGCTGGCATTGAGTTACACATCTATGTAGACAGGTCGGTTTTAAGTTTGAAGACAAAGCAAATATCGCTGAAGTGTCAAAACTGCACAGTGCGATGTAGGTCAGCTGCAGAAATAGGTGGGGAAAACGCCAATGGATTTAAATACCAGTAACTGGGAGGTGTTGCATTATAAGTTCACAAGTTCACAAGTTATGGCAGTAGAATTTGGCCATTCGGCCCTTTTAGTCTACGCCGCCATTCAATCATGGTTGATATCTGCCACCTAATACCATTTTCCTGCCTTCTCCCTATAACTCTAAACACCCGATCTAATCTGGATCATGTCCATCTCTGCCTTTAGAATATCCACTGACGGCCCCCACAACCCACTGCGGTAATGAGTTCCACAGATTAACTTCCCTCTGACTAAAGATGTTCCTCCTCTTTCTAATCGAGCGCCTTAAATTATGAGGCTATCACCTCTGGTCCTAGTCTCTACCACCAGTGAAACATCCTTTCAACATCCACTCTATCTATGCCTTTCATTAATCTGTAAGTTTCAATGAGGTCCCCGCAACCTTCTAAATTCCAGCGACTAGAGGCCCAGTGCTGTCAAACGCTCTTCTTATGCTAATCCACTCATTTATGGAATCATTCTTGTGAACATTCTCTGGACCCTCTCCAGAGCCAGAACATCCTTCCACATATATGGGGCCTAAACTTACTCACAGTAATCCAAATGCGGCCTGACTAGCGCCTTATAGAGCCTCGGCATGAAGTCTCTGTTTGTGTTTTCCGCTCCTCTTGATATAAATGCTAACATTGAATTTGCCTTCCTTACTACCGAATCGACTTGCAAATTCACGTTTTCGGAGCGGAACTCCCAAAGAGTTCATTTGCAAAGTACCGTTGCACCTGCGATTTCTGGATTCTCTCTCCATTTACAAAATAATCTACGCCTGTATTCTTAATACCTAAATAGATAACTCCGCACTTTGCTATACTATATTTCATAAACCACTTCTCTGCCAACACTACTAACCTGTCCAAGTCCTTCTGCAGAATCGTTGCTTCTTCTACACTGCGTGCCCCTTCACCTATCTTCGCAACAACTGCAAAATTGGCCTCAAAGTCTTCAATACCCTTATACAAATCATTAAAATACATCGCGAAGAGAAATGGCCCCATCACCGACCCTTGCGGAACTCCACTAGTCACTGTCCGCCCATCTGAATAAGCGCCATTTATTGCAACGCTTTGCCTTCCGCCATCCAGCCAAACCGCTATCCATGCTTGTATATTTCCTTTAATACCATGGGCTCTCATCTTTCCTAGCAGACTGACGTGCGGCACCGTTTCGAAGGCCTTCTGACAATCTGGGTAAACAACGTCTGCAGCATCTGCTCTGTCTGTCCTCTATTAACTTCCTTAATGAACTCCAGCACATTAGTCAGGCAAGGTCTTTCCTTCACAAAATTATGCTGACGTCAACCTATTTTACCGTGAACTTCAAACTACTGCGTTACGTCATCCTTAATTGGCTCTAAAATCTTAGCAACCACCGAATTCAGCCCAACCGGTCTATAGTTTCCGCCCTACTGCTTTGCTCCCTTTACGTACGGCGGGTGATAGTCGCAATTTACCAATCTTCAGGAACCACTCCTAACTCGTGATTCTTGAAATATCATAAATAATGCCTCCACAATCTCTGAGGCCATCTCCTTCTGAACCTTGGCATGCAGTCCATCCGGTCCAGGTGACCTATCCTCCCTCTGGCGTTTGAGTGTCCCTACCACCTTCTCCTTAATAATCGCATGGCGTGGAGAGGGAATCGTGGATGAACAAGGAGGTTGTAAACTTGACCAGGAAACAAAAGAAGCGTATGTCAGGTTGAAGTGGATGGCAGGACCAAATGGGATCTAAGTAAAAGTTATTGTAAGAGGCTAGAGCGCAAATTGCTCGTTTTGGAGCATTGTAGAAGCTTGGAAGTGTCAATTGAGACGTACCGAATTTTCGCAGTCTCCGAAGGACGTAGAGACTTCAATGTGTATTCATGCCTTTCCCATCATCGTGTTTGGTCCACGCAGATCATTTAGTATAGTGACGCCAAGTAAATTGCAACTCCCAAACATTGGAACCCCCGCGTCATTACAGCTGATTGGGCATGTTCATACCGAAGTCAACATTTATCTCTTTCATCTGCTGGTATTGAGATTCTGAAGACAACGACGGCGACAGGTTGGTTTTAAGTTTGCTGAAGTTTCGAGAAGGGAGCAAGGCTGTCAAACTGCACAGTGGGATGTTGGTCATCTGCAGTAATAGACGGGAAAACAGCAGATGGATTTAAATCCCAATAACTGGGAGGGGTTGTATTTACAAGTGCACAATTCATAAGATATAGGAGTAGAATGAGGTAATTCGGCCCATCGAGGCTACGCCACCATTCAATCATGTATGCCCTCTGCCATCTAATCTCATTTTCCTCCCTTCTCACCATAACCCTTGAGACCCATTCTAATCAAGAACGTGTCTGTCTCTACCTTTATGATTTGGCCTCCATAGCCCTCTATGGCAATGTGTTCCACAGATAAACTACCCTCTGACTGAAGTAGTTGTTCTTCAAATCCTGTCTAAACGAGTGCCCTATAATGCTGAGGCTGTGACCTCTGGTCCTAGACTCTACCAGCAATGGAAACATCCTTTCATTATTCGGTAAGTTTCAATGTTGCCCCCCTCAACTTTCTTAACTCCAGTGAGTAATGCCCAGTGCTGTCAAACGCTCTTCATATGCTAACCCACTCATAACTGGAATAATGTTCGTAAAGATCCTCTGGACCCATTCCAGAGCCAGCGCATCCTTCCTCAGATATGTGGCACAAACTTGCTCACAGTACTCCAAATGCGGCCTGACCAGCGCCTTATAGAGCCTCAGTATGACATATCTGTTTTTGTTTTTCGGTCCTCCAGATATAAATGCTAGCATTTGCATTTTCCTTCCTTACTATCGATTCGATTTGCAAATTAACGTTTTGTGAGCACTAGTGCAGGACTCCCAAAAAGTTAATTTACAAAGTCCCTTTCCACCTCCAATTTCTGGATTCCCTCTCTATTTACAAAATAATCTACGCCTTAATTCTTATTACCAAAATGCATGACTCTGCACTTTGCTATACTGGCTTTCATCTGCCACTTCTCTGTCCACACTCCTAACCTGTCCAAGTCCTTCTATAGAGTCCTTGCTTCCTCGACACTGCCGGACTCTCCACCATCTGCAAACTTTCCACAAAGCCTTCAATCCCCATATTCAAATCATTAATATACAACGTGAAGAGAAGCGGCCCCAGCACCAACACTTGGGGTACTTCACTAGTCACAGTCAGCACAAATTAAAGAGCGCTTTTTATTCCAACAGTTTGCCTTCTGCCACCCAGCCAACACGCTAACAATGCTAATATCTTCCCTTTAATACTATGGTCTCGCATCTTCCCTAGTAGCCTGACGTGCGGTACCTTATCGAACGACTTCTGATATTCTAGGTAAACAGCATCTACCGCTCCCCTCTGTCTGTCCTGCTATTAACTACCTAAAAAACGCCAGCAGGTTTGTCAGGCAAGATCTTCCCTTCACAAAACCAGGTTGACGTCGGCCTATTTTATCGTGAACGTCCGACTACTGCGTAATCTCATCCTTTATAATTGACTCTAAAATCTTAGCAACCACCGACGTCAGGCTAACCGGTCTATACTTTCCGTTCCTCTGATTTTCTCCCTTTATGTACAGCGGGGGCGACATTCACAATTGACCAATCTTCAGGAACCACTCCTAACTCAAGGGATTCTTGAAATATCTCAAATTATGCCTCCACAATCCCCGAGGCCACGTGGTTCAGAACACTGGGGTGCAGTCCAACCGGTCCAGGTAACTTATCCACACACCCTCAGACATTTCAGTTTTCTTAGCACATTCTCCTTAGTAATCGCATGGCGAGGAAAGGGAATCGTGGATTCCCTTTGTTAAATTGTAAAATTGTCAAGGGAAAAAGAAGCGTATGTCAGGTTGAAGCGGGTGGCAGGACCTAATGGGGTCTATACAAGGTTATTGAAGGAGACCTGAGTGCAGATTGCTTGTTTTGGTGCATCTGCAGACGCTTGGAAGTGGCACTAGAGACATACCGAATTTTCTCAGTCTCCGAAGGACGTAGAGACTTCAGTGGGTCTTCTTAGTTGTGGATTCATTGTGTGTCGTCCGTACAGAACTATCAGAATACTAACGCCAAGCACATTGAAGCTCTCAAACATTCGAACCTGCGTATCATTGAAGCTGGTGGGACACAATATATATCTGTTTCATCTGCTGTCATTGAGGTAGACAGGTTGGTTTTAAGTTTGCAGACAAAGCAATCACAGCTGACGTTTCGAGAAGGGAGGAAGGCTGTCAAAACTACACAGTGGGATGTTGGTCAGCTGCAGAAATATGCGGGACGTGGCAGATGGATTTCAATCCCAGTAACTGGGAGGTGTTGCACGTACAAGCTCACAAGTTAGAGATGTAGAATTCGGCCATTCGGCCCATCGGATCCACTCTGCCATTCAATCGTGGCTGATCGCTGCCGTCTAATCCAATTTTTCTGCTTTCTGTCTATAACCCTTGACGCCCGTTCCAATCAATAAATTGTCTATCTCTGCCTTTAAAATGTCCACTGATTTGGTCTCCACAGCCTCCCGTGGCACTGAATGCCACAGATTAACTACCTTCTCACTTAAGAAGTCCCCCCTCATCTCCTTTTTAAAAGACAGCCCTTTAATTCCGAGGCGATGACCTCTGGTAGTAGACTCTCGCAGCAGTGGAAACAACCTTCCTGTGCCTTTCATTATTCTGTACGTTTCAATGACGTCCCCCCTCAACCTTCGAAACTTCAGCGAGTGGTGACCCAGTGTTGTCAAACGCTCATCGTGTGCTAACCCACACATTCCTGGAATCAATTTGGTATACCTTATCTGGACCCGCTCCAGAGCCAGCGCAACCTTCCTCAGATATGTTGCCCAAACCTGATCACAGTACTCCAAATGCTGCCTGACCAGCGCTTTATCGAGCCTCAGCATTACGTCTCTGTATTCCAGTACGCTTGATATCCATGCCAGCATTCAATTTACTTTCCTTACTACCAATTCGACTTGAAAATTAATTGTTTGGGGGGCCTGCACCTGCACTCCTGTCCCTTTGCACCTCTGATTTCTGGATTATTTGCAGATATAATCAACGGTTTTATTATTATTACCAAAATGCATGACTCCGCACTTTGCTCTGCTGGATTTCATCTGCCACTTCTCTATCCATTCTCTTAACCTGTCCAAGTCCATCTGCAGAGTCCTTGTTTTTTTCCACTGACTGACCCTCCACCTCTATGAGCATCATCTGCAAACTTGACGTTGAAGCCTTCAATCCCCTTATCCAAATCATTAATATACAAAGTGAAGAGAAGCGGCCCCAGCACCGACCCTTGCGGAACTTAATCAGTCACTGTCAGCTCACCTGAAAAAAGCGTATTTTATTGCAAATCTTTGCCCCACAGCCACCCCGCTATCCATGCTGGCATCTTCCCATTAATAACATGGACACTCATATTCCCGAGCAGCCTGACGTGCGGCACCTCATCGAAGCGCTTCTGAAATTCTAGGAAAACAACACCTACCGCCTCCCATCTGTCTGTGCTGCTATTAACTTTCTCAAAGAACACCAGCAGATTAGTCAGACAAGATCACCCCTTCACAAAATCATGCTGACGTCGGCCTCTTTTATGGTGAACATCCAACTGCTGGGAAACCTCATCCTTTATATTTGACTCTAAAATCTTAGCAACCACAGATGACATTAACCTGTCTATAGTTTCCGATCTTCTGCTTTGCTCCCTTTATGTACAGCAGTGTGACATCCGCAATTGACCAATCTTGGGGAATCACTACTAACTCAAGTGATTATTGAAATATCACAAATAATGACTCCGCAATCCACGAGGCCACCTACTTCAGAACCATGGTGTTCAGTCCATCCTCTCCAGGTGACTGAACGAGCCTTAGCCTTTTCAGTTTTCCATCGTCACGAAGTCACGATGCTGTTCCCCAACAGTTCGGTTAGGTCTCATTTGGTGGGTTGTGTGCAGTTCTGGGCGCCCCTTACCGCAATACCGTGGAGGCTTTGGACTGGATGCAGAGGTGTTTTACTGGATTTCTGTCTCGATTGGACTGTATTTGTTACAAGGAGAAGTTGGACAAACTTTAATCGCTTTCTCTGGAATGTTGAAGGATGAAGAGAGACGTGATATAAATAAGCACAATTGTGGGAGGCATAGATGAGGTAAATTGTCAGAAACTTGTCCTTGCTGGGATGGACTAGGGGGCATATGTTTAAGTTGAGAGGGGTCAACATTGAAAGCAGATACGCGGGCAGGAGGTTTTGTAATAGCGGCGAGTGCCTGGAACGAACTGCCAGGGAAAGTGGCGAAAGCAGATGTGAGAATGTCGTGCAAGGAGCTTCTAGAAAGGCGCATGTATATGGGTGGATAAATCAACATTACTTTGCCGCTGGAAACGGAGAATGCGAGTAGATTAACCAATATATGTTCTTACAAATAATTCTCCCTATTTTGTGTAATAGAGTAATATAATATCTATTTTATAGAACAATACTGGCAGTTATTGCGCAATAACATACTTAGCAGCAGCTAACGTAATGAGGTTAACTTTGTTTGTTTAACGGACTGACACTAATCCCAATTAATTTGCCTTGATTAGAAGACATATGATTTATCTGGAGAATATGCAGCTAACTTTAAAAGCAAGCGACCTGTCATACCACTGGCAGGAAACGTCGATTACATCTGGGCATGGAACTGCCGGTAATCAACCAGGTAGAGAACATTTTCTACCCTATCCTTGTCATCATTGGTATTCCTGGTAAGTCCTTTATTATTCTGTACCAATGTTTCGCTCGCTCGCCTTTAGTGTTGAAAAAGTCTGTGCAATTAATTATTCTTGAGTTACTGATCCAGCATTTTGCGGCTCATATTTATTGGTTCCGTCCGTCGCACACTGAATTAACAGATACCCACACATGTACGATACCAATCTGTAGCTGGTGCGGACGATTCTGACAGCATTACCGCTGTGAAAAAAAACAGGACTGTAATTATTCTTCATCGCCAAATCGAAGTGGACAGATAGCGAATGCAGTGAAAATTGCCCCGATGATATGGAGGGCGGCAAGTTCAGTCAATCTGGTCTGCGTCACGAGCAACTGCAATCGGCTGATTTTCCGTTGACTTGCTCCTCTCAATTTACCCAACGTTTTTGCCATGAGCCGATGCACTAGCGACAACGTATTTGGACAGGTAACCTACCAGCCAGCGGGGTAATCCAAGTAGATGGTCAACGGAGAACTGTGCCGCACATAAGCGGAACTCTGAGAACTGCTGCCTTACAGCGCCAGAGACCCGGTTTGATCCTGACCTGGGATACTGAGTGGAATTTGTACGTGATTGCGTTGATTCAACCGTCAGCTCTGGATCCTTCCACATCCCAAAGGTCCGGGCGCTCTAGATTCCGTTCACAACCCTGCTGGTTTGTAGGTGAATGCATTCTGTAATTTGCTTCGAGTGTGCAGGGAGTGGATGCGAATGTTGGATAACATAGAGCCAGTGTGAACGGGTGACAGATGATCGGCACGACTCGGTGTGCCGGGGACATGTTACCATGCTGCATCAATCAATCCATCATGCAATGACCCAGGGAGAACCCACGCCAACACAGGGAGAATGTGCAAACAGCACTAGTGACCAGTATCGATCCTAGGTCGCTTAGCTGACAGGCAGCAGTGCGTCTGCTGTCAATTTGCCTTGAGGGAAAGGGGCGAAAAAAATAGGAAGCTTTATAACGTAAGAGCGTTGGGAAATATAGTTTAGCAGAGGCGTGCAGTGGATGCAGTATTTCCATTCATATGTGCATCGCAAAATCAATCTGCAACTGATAGCGCGCAATGCGAGTCTGCCCACGCCTCGCCGCGGACATCTCGATGCGATTTATGTTAACACGCAATATTTGTCAATAGCGGTAATCATCAAACTGTGCTTATTTTTAAGTTGATTCAGCATTCTGCCTGCACATGGAAGGTTATTACATTAGGTATGGCGCTGGACTGTGATGAGCAAATCGGCCGATATTCTTTACTCTTCAAATTCCTCTGTGGTCAAGCGAATGGAATTCACGATTAATATATATCCACTATACCCGTCAGACTTCTTAATAATCGTTCTGCGATAGGTCGCGAGTCTGTAAATCAAGCCATGGCCTTGGCCACTGCATTTTATTCACTATTTCAGATGTCCTTTTCGGAAACAGAGATGTGTGGGCGACCCGAGTAAAAGGGGTACGTGACAGTCTGATATACGCCATTTACTTTCGCAGAACTGTCAAACTGATGTTCTTCTGGAAAAGTGAATGTTGGTGATTTTAATTTCGTCTTTCCTACAGCGAACCTGATGGGAATCGTAATTCTCTCCCGGGGAAAGTGTGGACTCTCCAAATGTATCTCCCGCTATCTGGTGTCCATGGCCGTTGCTGATTTAATGGTTCTGATCTTCGAGGTAATTCTCTCCGAGATTAAAGATGGCTATTTTCACTATTCATCCCTCAACATAACTCAAATTTGTAAGCTAATTATTGTCTGTGATTATATTTGCTTCGATTGCTCTGTCTGGTTAACGGTGACCTTCACCTTCGATCGATTTGTCACTATATGCACTCAGAATTTACGAACAAAATATTGCACCGAGAGAACTGCGACTATAGTGATATCGCTGACATGTATCTTCTCTATTATCACAAATATACCTATATATTTAGCCTATGTACCTCGAGAAATAATTAACAATGTGGGTTGGTTCTGTAGCATAACCCCAGACTTCTACACCTCACAGTTATGGGCAGCACTTTTGTCCATCGAATTCATTTTATCCCCATTTATACCAATTTTGCTGATCATACTCCTCAATGCCCTGACAATCAGGCACATTATACACGCCAACAGAGTGAGGAGCGGTCTGCGAGGGAAAACGAAGGACGAGGGCGGCACGGATCAAGAGGTGGAGAGCAGAAGGAAGTCCATCATTTTATTGCTGGCCATATATAGATACATAGATACATAGAAATTAGGTGCAGGAGTAGGCCATTCGGCCCTTCGAGCCTGCACCGCCATTCAATACGATCATGGCTGATCATCCAACTCAGTATCCCGTACCTGCCTTTTCTCCATACCCCCTGATCCCTTTAGCCACAAGGGCCACATCTAATTCCCTCTTAAATATAGCCAATGAACTGGCCTCAACTACCCTCTGTGGCAGAGAGTTCCAGAGATTCACCACTCTCTGTGTGAAAAAGTTTTTCCTCATCTCGGTCTTAAAGGATTTTCCCCTTATCCTTAAGCTGTGACCCCTTGTCCTGGACTTCCCCAACATCGGGAACAATCTTCCTGCATCTAGCCTGTCCAACCCCATAAGAATCTTGTACGTTTCTATAAGATCCCCTCTCAATCTCCTAAATTCTAGCGAGTATAAGCCAAGTCTATCCAGTCTTTCTTCATATGAAAGTCCTGATATCCGGGAGCTTCATCCTACTGTGGATGGTAAATTTTGTGTGCCTCTTGAGTGTACACTTCCTCGACGTGGAGCTTGCATCAACAGATAACAACGACCCATTTACCATTGCGGAACAGTCCGGATTTTTACTGAGGTCTCTGAGTGCCTGCACCAATACGTTTATTTATGGGGTGTCCCAGAAAAAATTCAGGGATGAATTTATAAAGGTGATTAAGAGCCCATTAATTTTAATTTCCAATTCAATAAAGTGTTCGTTGTGATATAAGTGTTCAAAGTGAAATCCCGTTTCTAAATTTCGTTGCCTTCTACATTATATCATTGCACCTGACTTTCCGAGATACCATATGCACCATCGGGTCAATACCGGGCGTCAGGGTAATGTCTGCATTCCCTTTCCTCTCTGCACGCTCATTTAATTTATTCCCTAATGAGTCACTCAAATGCCCACTATTGAACCAGCAGCGCAGATGCATCGGGGCAGTATTATAGAGGCAATTTGCCCTGTCAACTACTTGCGTCTTTGTGGCGTGGAAAGTAACTGGAGCAACTCATCACAGCAGGCACCCCTCATTCTTCAAAAACCGCTCTCCCGATTTCCAGTAGGGAAGCTCAATAATGGCACCTCCCGTACACTAGTCTCATACTCTCAGCCCCCATCAACTCCTCATTGCACTTCACACGAGCATCCCTGGATCCCTCTTACCTTTTACCCACAGCCCTCACCATTGTCGTGTTTTCACCATCTACCCTGGCCCCCCTCTTTAGGATGCAGTAATGCGTCGGTTCTCAAAAGAATCGTTATCTTCATACCCCTGCACCTACATGTCAATGAAAGCCCCCACTCCCTACCCCAACCCGTAGGTCCGCCATAATGTCGAGCACTTCTTTGCTTCCCCGTCATCTCATATTTTCTATGGGACGGGGGTTTTGCCTTCCAGCATTTACGCATTTCCCCGCCACTTGGCCTCATACTGCCGGTCTTCAACGCACTGGACTAGGTTACTTCGAGCTGCCGTCGCAACATCAATCGTTTTGAATTCTCTACTACCCTGACCCACGCTGATCTCACCCGTCGCAACACACACCCTTCCTGTCTATCAACAAGAATCTGGACATTGTTATTAAACCCGCAGACAAGGGAGATGCGTTCGTTGAATGGCGGGCTGACCTCTACTGTGGGATTCCAGGCACCAGCTTTCGGACACTCGACCCTCGACCAGTTAAATTTAATTTATTGTCACGTTTACCGAGGTACAGTGAAAAGCTTTTGTTGCGTGCTAAGCAGTCAGCAGAAAGACAATGCGTAATCAATTTACAGCGTTTCTTACATGATCAGAGAATATCGTTTAGTGCAATGTAAAGCTAGCAATGTCGGATCAAGGATAGCCTGAGCATCAGCAAAGAGATAGGCTGTAGTTTAGTATTGCTCTCCCGTTGTGGGAGATTGGTTCAGTTGCCTGAATATAGTGGAGTGCGTGTTGGACACTTCTATACCTTTTGCCTCATGGGAGAGGTATCATTTGCCTATCACGACACAGACGATCACCAGGCCATCCTCTCCCAGACTGTTTCTGATCTCACCGCCTCTGGCGATCTGCTTTCCATAGCCTCCAAACTTTTCCCCAATCCCGCGCTGCTCGCTTCGATAACCACCCCAAAATCTACAATGCAGACTGGCCCGGCAGACCCATTGTTTCTGCCTGCTCCTGTCCCGCTGAAGTCATCTCCACTTACCTCGATTACATCCCATCCCTCCTTGCCCGTTTCATTTCTACCTACGCCCAAGGCAGCTCAGGCACCCTTTATTTATTCAATAACTTTCAGCTGCTAGACATCCGATGCAGTCCCTTCAGTCCTCCATCCTTCACTAGGTCTAAAGGCCCCACAGTTCATTCTCGATCAGAGACCCATTCAATGTCCCTCTACTAACAATATCCTACGCTGGCGGAAATTCTCCACGCCTGGCCAACTTTGGACTCCTCTCACTCTGTGCACGCCAGTCTCGTACTCAATGCGTGTATGGATGCCATGTGCATTCGAATAGGCACCAGCTATGTCTGCCTTTTTTCGGTTACGTTCGACAGTTCTTGTTCCTATTGTACTCTGGCCCCATCCGCCAACCTTTTTACCGCTGTATTTATGTAGGCATCGGGACTGCCGAATGCATCCGTCAATAGACAATAGACAATAGGTGCAGGAATAGGCCATTCGGCCCTTCGAGCCAGCACCGCCATTCAATGTGATCATGGCTGATCATCCCCAATCAGTACCCGTTCCTGCCTTCTTCCCGGATACCCCGACTCCGCTATTTTTAAGAGTCCTATGTAGCTCTCTCTTGAAAGCTTCCACAGAAACTGCCTCCACCGCCCTATGAGGCAGAGAATTCCACAGACTCACCACTCTCTGTGAGAAAAAGTGTTTCCTCGTCTCCGTTCTAAATGGCTTACTCCTTATTCTTAAACTGTGGCCCCCTAGTTCCAGACTCCCCAACATCGGGAACATGTTTCCTGCCTCTAGCGTGTCCAAACCCTTAACAATCTTATATGTTTCAATGAGATACCCTCTCATCCTTCTAAACTCCAGAGTGTACAAGCCCAGCTGCTCCATTCTCTCAGCATATGACAGTCCCGCCATCCCGCGAATTAACCTTGTAAACCTACGTTGCACTCCCTCAATAGCACGAATGTCCTTCCTCAAATTAGCGGACCAAAACTGCACACAATACTCCAGGTGTGGTCTCACTAGGGTTCTGTACAGCTGCATAGGGACCTCTCTGCTCCTATATTCGACTTGTTATAAAGGCCACAATGCCATTCGCTTTCTTCACTGCCTGCTGTACCTGCATGCTTACTTTCATAGACTGATGAACAAGGACTCCCAGATCCCGTTGTACTTCCAATTTTCCCAACTTGACGCCATTTAGATATTAATCTGCCTTCCTGTTTTTGCTACGAAAGTGGATAATTTATCCGCATTAAACTTCATCTGCCATGCATCTGCCCACTCCACCAACCTGTCCAAGTCACCCTGCATTCTCATAGCATCCTCCTCACAGTGCAGACTGCCACCCAGCTTTGTGTCATCTGCAAATTTGCTAATGTTACTTTGAATCCCTTCATCCAAATCATTGATGTATATTGTAAATAGCTGCCGTCCCAGCACCGAGCCTTGCGGTACCCCACTAGTCACAGTCTGCCATTCTGAAAGGAACCCGTTAATCCGTGCACTTTGTTTCCTGTCTGCCAATCACTTCTCTATCCATGTCAGCACTCCACCCCCAATACCATGTGCCCTAATTTTGCCCACTAATCTCCTATGTGGGACCTTATCAAATATTTTCTGAAAGTCCAGGCACACTACATCCACTGGCTCTCCCTTGTCAATTTTCCTAGTTACATTTTCAAAAACTTCCAGAAGATTAGTCAAGCATGATTTCCCCTTCGTAACGTTTCCAAGGTTCCACATGGAAGGTTGGTTAGGAAGGTTCAATTGTTGGGTATTAATAGTGGAGTAACAATATGGATTCAACAGTGGCTGAATGGGAGATACCAGAGAGTAATGGTGGATAATTGTTTGTCAGGTTGGAGGCCGGTGACTAGTGGGGCGCCTCAGGGATCTGCGTTGGGTCCACAGTTGTTTGCCATATACATCAATGATCTGGATGATGGTGTGGTAAATTGGATTAGTAAGAATGCAGATGATACTAAGATAGGTGGTGTTGTGGTTAATGAAATAGATTTTCAAAGTCTACAGAGAGATTTAGGCAATTTGGAAGAGTGGCTGAAAGATGGCAGATGGGGTTTAATGCTGATAAGTGTGAGGTGCTACATCTTGGCAGGACAAATCAAAATAGGACGTACATGGTAAATTTTGATTTGATTTTGATTTTGATTCAATTTATTGTCATTGCACTTTTCAGTGCAACGAAATGGTTTAGCCTGCAGTCATAACATAGAATAAATAACAAAAACACACACTCAACACAGTTTAACATCCACCACAGTGACTCCACCAGGCACCTCCTCACTGTGATGGAAGGCAAAAGGTCCCAAAGTCCATGTCTCTTCCCTCCTTGCACTCCCTCTGGGCTGAGGCGATTCAGGCCTCCGATGTTGTGACCCCGCCGGGTGATGGTAAGTAAGTCCCGCGGCTGAATCCGAACGGGCCGGTTCAATGGTAGAGAATTGAGGAATGCCGTTGAACAGAGGGATCTAGGAATAACTGTGCATAGTTCCCTGATGGTGGAATCTCATGTAGATAGGGTGGTAAAGAAAGCTTTTGGTGTGCTGGCCTTTATAAATCAGAGCATTGAGTATAGAAGTTGGGATGTAATGTTAAAATTGTACAAGGCATTGGTGAGGCCAATTCTGGAGTATGGTGTACAATTTTGGTCGCCAAATTATAGGAATGTTGTCAACAAAATAGAGAGAGTACAGATGAGATTTACTAGAATGTTGCCTGGGTTTCAGCAACTAAGTTACAGAGAAAGGTTGAACAAGTTAGGTCTTTATTCTTTGGAGCGCAGAAGGTTAAGAGGGGACTTGATAGAGGTCTTTAAAATTATGAGCGGGTTAGACAGAGTTGACGTGGATAAGCTTTTCCCATTGAGAGTAGGGAAGATTCAAACAAGGGGACATGACTTGAGAATTAAGGGACAGAAATTTAGGGGTAACATTAGGGGGAACTTCTTTACTCCGAGAGTGGTAGCTGTGTGGAATGAGCTTTGGAGGCAGGTTCGATTTTATCCTTTAAAAATAGATTGGATGGGTATATGGACGGGAAAGGAATGGAGGGTTATGGTCTGAGTGCAGGTAGATGGGAGTAGGGGGAAGTAATAACACTTTTATTTTAAAGAAGAAAAAAAGGTGTTCGGCTCGGACTTGAAGGGCCGAGATGGCCTGTTTCCGTGCTGTAATGGTTATATGGTTACTGTACACTGCACAATGACAATAACGTTGAATCTGAATCTGAATCTGAATCTGAATCTTTCCAGTCAACTTTGGCCAGCTCCTCCCTCGTGGCCCCATAGTCCCCTCTATTCAACTGCAACACTGACACCTCCGATCTACTCTTCTCCCTCTCCAATTGTTGATTAAACCTGACCATGTTATGGTCACCACCTCCTAATGGCTCATTAACTTCGAGGTCCTTTATCAAATCCGGTTCATTACATAACACTACATCCAGAATTATTTTCTCACTGGTAGGCTCTGTTCTAAGAGTCCACCATGAAAGCACTCTACAAAGTTCCTTTCTTGGGGTCAAGTACCAACCTGATTTTCCCAGTCTACCTGCATGTTGAAATCTCCCATAACAACAACAGCATTAATTTTGCTACATGTCAATTTTTACTCCTGATTCAACCTGCGCCCTCTGTCCAGGCTACTCTTTGGGGGCCTGAAGATTAGTCCCATTAGGGTATTTTTACCCTTTCAATTCCTTAGTTCTATCCATACTGACTGCACATCTCCTGTTTTAATGTTACCCTTTGCAAGGGACTGAATTTCATTCCTCACAAACAGAGCAACCCCACCCCCTCTGCCCACCTGTCTGTATTTTCGATATGAGGTATACCCTTGAATATTCAGTTCCCAGCCCTGGCCCTCTTGCAGCCATGTCTCAGTAATTCCCACAACATCATAGTTGCCAGTTTCTAACTGAGCCTCAAGCCCGTTCACTTTATTCCTTATACTTCGCGCATTCATATACAGCAATTTGACCTCCGTATTCACTTCCCCCCTCGCACCGCTCGCAATTGGCCCTGACCTTACTCTGTTGTCCCTTCTCGAGCTTTTCTTCCCATTAATTCGAGAATCATTTGTAATTTTTCCTGTAGCCACTTCCCCTTCAACTCCATTTTATACTCGCAATTTATCAACCCCCCCCCCCCACTATTTAGTTTAAACCCACACGTGTTGCCCTAGAAATCCTGCCTGCCAGAATGTCGGCCCCCTCCAATTAAGGTGCAACCCGTCCCTTTTGTACAGGTCACCCCTTCCCCAGTAGACGTTTCGTTGATTTCATTACCTTTACCACTACCACCCACCGTCCCTCAAATTCATCTGGATTATCTCTGCCACTTATTTCCCCTTTATTTGTTATTTTATCTCCACCACAGGGGAGAGACTCACAATTGATGTTCACTGAAGACCCCCCGAGTGCCACGTTTATACGGACTACACTTCATCCCAAACTGCCTCTTGCAAGGACGTTATCCTCTGCGCACCGTCTCGGCCACATCTGCTCCCAGGATGAGGTTTTCTAGTTGACGACTCCCAAGTTGTCCTCAGGCTTAAATGGACGTAGATACCCCGCTGCTGTCATAAATTGCCCCCCCCCCACTCACGTCTCATTTGCGACCAGCACATGTGATATAGTTATGCAAGTGAAGTACCATAGAACCATAGAAACATAGAAAATAGGTGCAGGAGGAGGCCATTCGGCCCTTCGAGCCAGCACCGCCATTCATTGTGATCATGGCTGATCGTCCCCTATCAATAACCCGTGCCTGCCTTCACCCATATCCCTTGACTCCACTAGCCCCTAGAGCTCTATCAAACTCTCTCTTAAATCCATCCAGTGATTTCGCCTCCACTGCTCTCTGAGGGAGGGAATTCCATAAATTCACAACTCTCTGGGAGAATTTTTTTTTCTCACCTCAGTGTTAAATGACCTCCCCTCTATTCTAAGACTGTGGCCCCTGGTTCTGGACTCGCCCAACATTGGGAAATTTTTACCTGCATCTAGCTTGTCCACTTCTTTTATAATTGTATATGTTTCTAGGAGATTCCCCCTCATCCTTCTAAACTCCAGTGAATACAAGCCTAGTCTTTTCAATCTTTCCTCATATGACAGTCCCGCCATCTCAGGGATCAAACTCGTGAGCGTACGCTGCACTGCCTCAATCACAACGATGTACTTCCTCAAATTAGGTGACCAAAACTGTACACAATACTCCAGATGTGGTCTCACCGGAGCCCTATACAACTGCAAAAGAACCTCTCTTCTCCTATACTCCAACATTCTATTGGCTTTCTTCACTGCCTGCTGTACCTGCACGCTAACAAGGACACCCAAGTCTCACTGTACCCCCCCCCCTTACCTAACCTAACCCCGTTGACATAATAATCATCCCCCTTGTTTTTGCCGCCAAAGTGGATAACCTCACATGTATCTATTTTATACTGCATCTGCCACGCATCTGCCCACTCACTCAACCTGTCCAGGTCACCCTGCAACCTCCTAACATCCTCTTCACAGTTCACACTGCCACCCAGCTTTGTGTCATCCGCAAACTTGCTAGTGTTGCTCCTAATTCCCTCTTCCAAATCATTAACATATATGGTAAACAGTTGCGGCCCCAACACCGAGCCTTGCGGCACTCCACTCGCCACTGCCTGCCATTCTGAAAATGACCCGTTCACTCCTACTCTTTGCTTCCGGTCTGCCAACCAATTTTCTATACATGTCAACACCCTACCCCCAATACCATGTGCTCTAATTTTAGTCACCAGTCTCCCTTGCGGGACCTTATCAAAGGCTTTCTAAAAGTCTATATACACTACATCCACTGGCACCCCTTCATCCATTTTACTTGTCACATTCTCAAAAAATTCCAGAAGATTAGTCAAGCATGATTTCCCTTTCATAAATCCATGTTGACTTGGACTAATCCTTTTACTGCTATCCAAATGCCCCATGATTACCTCTTAAATAATTGACTCCAGCATCTTTCCCACCACTGAATTCAGGCGAACTGCTCTGTAATTCCCCGTTTTCTCTCTCGCTCCTTTCTTGAAAAGTGGGATAACATTAACTATCCTCCAATCCACAGGAACTGATCCTGAATCTATTGAACATTGGAAAATGATCACCAATGCGTCCCCTATTTCCAGAGCCACCTCCCTGAGGACCCTGGGATGCAGACCATCAAGCCCAGGGGATTTATCATCCTTCAGCCCCATTAGCCTACCTATTACTATTTCTCGCCTAATGAAAATTTCTTTCAGTTCCTCTACCCCCTTAGATCCTCTGCCCTCCATTACATCTGGGAGATTGTTTGTGTCTTCCTAAGTGAAGACAGACCCGAAGTACCTATTCAACTCTTCTGCCATTTCCTTGTTGCAGGGATAAGTCAGATATCAGTGATCGGGAAGTTATTGGATCGGATCGAAGAAGATGTGTGTCGATTACATTGATGGAAAGATGAAGCGTTAAACAGTCCCACCGAGTCCACGCCATCTATCGCCCATTCACGGTAGTTCTAAACGAGAGCGCTCTTGAATGCGCTCCCTGCGCACGATGGGCAATTTACGAACGCCAATTAACGTCTCCCGCAGCCGTCCACTTGCAAAGTTAGGGATTAATTAGACAAAGGCAGTCGTTTTTGCAGAAGATTATGTTTGACTTTTTTATTTCACTTTTCAGAGGCAATGAGGCATTGATGACACAGTGTACTAGATGTGATTGACATAAACATAAGGAAAGCCGTTGGCCAGCTCCCATAGTTACAGTTCACAAAGCTGGATGCCGCAGGATGAAGTCTTCGAAAGTTGGATGCAGAATTGTCCTGGAAAACTACGGCGAAGCTTAAAAATAATTCTGGGTGTTGGGGTGGGGAGGGGGCACAAGGAAGGAAGACAACAAGGATACTTTGTTCATTGAAGCTTGATGACAACAAATAAAATCCACATGTAATCATTGTATCATCAGTTTGTAGCGGTCTGGCGACGTCAGGAAAAGGCCAGACGTCAGGCAGGTTCAACAGTAGTTTCTAATGACACAGCGAGCAAAAAAAACCTGTCAGTGCTGTGAGTGATTGAAATACTCTGGGTTCTTTCAGAGTTTTTCGCAGTAGCAACTATAAAAGTCTTGAATAAACTGACGTTAGAAAACCTCGCCGCTGCTCGTTGAGATGTCTTCGTATGTCTGGCGTTCTGAGCTGTCACTAACAGGAAAAGTGGGTCCCAGGTGAAAGTGAGATTCAAGGTTCAGGTGAAAGAGAAAATTCCCTAAAACATCTCCTTGGAGTTGATAACCGCTAATCCTGGCAGCGTTCTGGCAAAAATCTCCTGCAGCTTCCATATTCCCTGCCCATGGTCCCTGTAATGGAACCACCATAACTATACACAAAACAAAAAACGAACTTAGTACGCCCTATGCTTATAAATCTTTGCAAAGTACAGAACCTCACAATTATCTGGATTAAATTGCATCTACCATTGCTCAGCCAGTTTAAACAAATATCATATTGCAGCCAATAATTATCTTCCTCACTGGGAACAATACCATCGTTCTTTAGACATCTGGAGACTTACTTGTCATATCCCACATTGCGCAAATGCAAAGCATACAATCAATAAGTTTACGGGGAGAAGGTACAAACTCCGTAAAGATAAGCACCTGTAGTAAGGATAGAACCCGGTTCGCAGGCAGTAGCTCTACCGCTACGACACCGTGTCGGCAGTGGGATAACATAGATCCAGTGTTACTAAGACAGGCTATTAAGCTCCCGCGTTTAAGTTTCTCTTTTGCAACTTTAATGAGATCCCACATTTTCTAGATTTCTATTTACGTATTTGACCACATGTTCTCATTTTATCCACAGATTGCATAACAAATATATTGTCCCTGTCCCAGTCATAATGGTTGAGATATTTCCCGGCTAGTTGGGAGAGAGAGAGAGAGAAAGAGAGCGAGATAGAGAGAGAGGGGAAGAGAGGGAGGGAGAGAGAGAGAGAGAGAGAGAGAGAGAGAGAGAGAGAGAGAGAGAGATAATGAGAGAGGAGAGGGAGAGAAAGAGGGAGGTAGGGAGAGAGAGAGAGTGAGAGAGAAACAAAGAGATAAAGAGAGATAGAGAGAGAGAGAGTGAGAGAGAGAGAGAGAGATTTTAGAGAGGGAAAGAGAGGGAGAGAGAAAAAGAGAGAGAAGAGAGTGAGAGGGGGAGAGGGGAGGGAGGGAGAGAGAGAGTGAGGGAGAAATAAAGAGATAAGAGAGAGAGAGAGAGAGAGAGAGAGAGAGAGAGAGAGAGAGAGAGAGAGAGAGAGAGAGAGAGAGAGAGAGAGAGAGAGAGAGAGAGAGAGAGCGGTGGTGGGGTGTGAGAGGGAGAGAAAGAGGTATGTAGATGGTTAGCTGGATTGATTGATAGGAAGAGAGAGAGGGACATAGAGAGGGGGGCAGGGAGAGAGAGAGAAACTATAACGAATTACATATATCCTCGGTATCTCAAAAAACATTTCAAAGATCTAATAGATTGTCGTCACTAATATTATGGCAGAAATAAATCACAAAGGAACGAACAATAGTTATGCTTGTCTTTGAATTGGAATAAGTAACAAATTAATTTAATATATTGGAATATATTGCTGACTCCACCAAATTGCTCACGTAGAACCGAGATATTCATAATTTGTAAAGTCATGTTTTACATTTCCGTTGAAAACATAAGCAATATCTCGTCACATCCCCAGCCAAACCGATCGATATACGATGATGAGATCAATGTACACAAAAATGCTGGAGAAAATCAATGTATCTACTCTTTAAGATAATACTATCAGACAACGTGTTACTTGAAAGTACACGATGCCTCAAATCAAATGTCGGGCCTTACACTAAATATAATTCAGAATCGCAAAATCTTAGAGAAAAGTGCAAAGTCATTACTGAATTCGCTTTCACCGAGGCCACAGCTAACAATGCCCTGTTCCCTTCATCGTCGTTATTTGTTTGCATATCTTTCCTTCATTTGATCGATCTCTCATTCCTAACATCATCTCCCGCCTCCTCCCCTTATGCCTTGACACCCGTACTAATCAAGAAATAACTACATAGGACTCAGGTTGCCTATAACTAATATACCAAGCCAATATTTATTAATTTAATTTAGTTTAGTTTAGAGATATAGCGCGGAAACCGACCTTTCGGCCTACCGAGTCCGTGCCGACCAGTGATCCCCGCACATTAACATTATCCTGCACAAACAAGGGACAATGTTACATTTATTCATTTATACCATCCCAATTAACCTACAAACCCTTACATCTTTGGAATATGGGAGGAAACTGGACATCCCGGACAGAACCCACGCAGGTTACGGGAAGAACGAACATCCTCCGTACAGGCAGCAGGCGTAGTCGGGATCGAACCCTGGTCTCTGTTTCTGTAAAAACCAACCTTACCGCTGCGCCATCGTGGCACCCTAATTCATGATTCAAATCTATGTCACGAGGCCTCCAGGACCTTATGAAAGACGAGATCCATGTATGGAGTAAGCAGCGTCCATCTCTATATAATTGCCCAATTCTGTCCCGATGATTTAGATGTGGTACAAATGAGAAAGTGAAATATGCAGTGAGATCATATAGTCCACTTGCCACAGAACGAAGATACCCGAAACAGATGAACCCTGGACTAGGTGGACATTAACCAAAGGAGGATAAGTCTATTACACGGGAACATACTGAATAAAAGATAATTTCGTTGAGGGGATTGAAGGCTTTATGCCAAGTTTGTATATAATGCGAAAATACGCGAAGAGGATGCAGAAGGACTTAGACGTGTTGGGAGAGTGGGCAGATAAATGCCAGATGCAATACATAGCAACGTGTGGAGTCATACATTTTGGTAAAGGCGTTGACTATTTTCTAAATGGGAAGAGGGTCCAGAAATCGGAGGTGCGAAGGGACTTGGGAGTGCTGGTGCACGGTTCCCAAAATGTGAATTTGCAAGTCGAATCAGTAGTAAGGAAAACAAATGCAATGCTCGCATTTATTTCAAGAGGAATGGAATAAAATAACAGGGATGTAATGCTGAGGCTTTATAAGGCGCTGGTTATGCCGCATTTGTACTGAAGAGGGTCCAGAGGAGGTTTATGAAAATTGATCCAGGAATTAGTGGGTTAACATATGACAAGCATCTGTCGGCACTGGGCCACTGCTAACTGGAGGTTAGAAGAGGCCCTCATTGAAACTTAGCGAATAGTGAAAGGCCTGGATAGAGTGGATGTGAAGAGGATGTTTCCACTGGTGGATGAGACGAGGGCCAGAGGTCACAGCCTCAGAATTAAAGCACGTTCCTTTTGGAAGGGGATGAGGAGGATTGTTTCTCGTCAAAGGGTGGTGAATCAGTGGGATTTATTGCCACAGAAAGATGTGTAGGACGTCAATAGTTATTTTCAAGGCAAAGATAGACAGATTCGTGGTTAGTACAGATGCCAGGGGTTATGGGGAGAACGCAAGAAAATTGGTTTTGGATGGAGAGATAGATTAGCTAATATTAAATGGCAGAGTGTATTTGATGGG
The DNA here is from genome assembly GCA_038087875.1 of Malacoraja senta. Taxonomy (NCBI): domain Eukaryota; kingdom Metazoa; phylum Chordata; class Chondrichthyes; order Rajiformes; family Rajidae; genus Malacoraja; species Malacoraja senta. The sequence goes on along the minus strand of JAXLNO010001411.1, from coordinate 141,261 downwards.
CCAAATGGCCTAATCCCCTCATGAACTTATAACGCCTTCTTGATACAAGATTTAATTCATGTACGAAGTCGGGAAGAGCATTAGAACGTGGGATCACATGATGACGTAAAGATAGCGCTGATTGGAGGGACCGTGCGTCGGGCCCAACGAGTAAAGTTTTCATCAATATTTCATTTTGGTGAAAACGTTTAATTGGCCAGAAAGTGCAAGTGACTGGTGAAAAACATATAATGTGCATCACTGGTTATCAATTTCACAGTGATTATACAGCATACCCGTTGAAGATGAAAAGGGGAAATTCTAGTCGAAAAATAAAATGGGCACGGGATAGTGAAGTAGAGGTGAAGCAATTTTGCTCGGAAAATTACGAAACTGGTCGTGCTCAGAAAGAACTAAAGGGGAAATACTCGTTGGACCTGTTTATAGGTTTCCGAACGGCAGCACTAAGGGAAGGCATTAAATAAATCGGAAAATGGGAGACACCTGTAAGAAAGATGATACAATAATAATGGACCTATGGAAACTGGACAAACGAGGTAGTGGTAACGTGATCGATAAATTAATGGAATGCACAACACATGGATATTCTTATCAACATATTTGGACTCCATTGGGGGAGTGGCCTGCTTAGATCATGTTCCGTGCAACGAGAAGTGGCTAGGTAATAATCTTCCAGCGAGGGGACAATTAGCAAACTGTGCACACTCCATAAAAGATTGGGACAGAATATATTGGAAGGTATTATCAATTCAAACCGGGTTCAATTTCTGGATGCTGGATACTTGAGCAAAACATGTTCCTTGGGGAACTCACTGGCTGTGTCAGCATCTAGGGAGGAAATAGACAGACGATATTTCGTGTTGGGACCCTCTTCAGACTGGGTGAAATGAGACTGAATTTGGCTATGGTTAAATCGGATACTAAACCAAAAGACATAGTGTAAATGGGCAGCAGTTATCATTATTAGTAAAAAGTGAACGTTGGAGTCAAAAAGTCCGCAAGTCCAGCAATAAACTGGAAAGTCCAAGTCAAACAGAAAAGTCAAGATCGCAATATATCTAAAAACAGGTTGACAGTAGTTATCAATGAAGCGGGAAGCAGGAGGCATCAGGATGTCGAAGAGTTCGGCAAAGGAGAGCAACATTGAACATGGAAGGAGGAGTTGAAGATGAAAATATTACGGGGAGTGACGAACAGAGAACAATGATAAACACGTTTAAAATGAAAGATGAAAAAATAACTGTCAAGAACGGGTGAAATTAGATTGAATTAAAAATATACAGAGAAATTTAAGATATATCTGGTGTGGGAATTTATGAAAAAGTCATCGGTATCGTAAAACAACTTCACAAAAGGCAAAGTGGCGGTCCTTTATGCAAAGGGGACAACTTATCGACACTGACTGGAGAATAATAATGCATCTGGGATTCAACAGCACGAGTATATTATTTGTCTTCGTGGGAGAAGGCATTCTGAATCTGCTTTCTGAAAGCCATGGTCAGGCGCATCAGGCGCAATAATGTCATCATGGAAAGAGTTTTGACTTGAATTCGATGGGAGATGATTTCTCTTTCTAAAATAGAGCAATGCCTTATCTCAAATGGATATAGCGCTTGCAGGTGTAGCTGTAGGTGCTATGAATCGTTTCAACACTCTGGGTTCTCTCAGAAGGGTTCGCAGCATACATGGTTAATGCCTTGAATAAACGGATTCGTTTGAGAATCTCAACACTGCTCATTGAGATGGCATGTTGTGTCTGCCGTTGTGAGCTATATGTAACACCAATCAAGAATATGCGATCACAAAAGCTGCATCATTACGTATGTGTTTAATTGATAACACAGGCAGATGCAACGTATTCATGATTCAAGTTTGAACTGGACTGGACGCAGAATACATACCGCGATTCGTAGATGTTAGATTAGGTTTAGAATTCTCCTTTCAATATCTCTTTGGAAGCAGGGAGTAGTAGAGCAGCCTGGTGGCCAGATTTAGTGTTGGTTTAGTGTAGAGATACAGCGTGAAAACAGGCCATTCGGCCAACCGAGTCTGCACCGACCAGCGAACCATGCACATTGACACCATCCTACACACGTTACACAATTTACATTTATACCAAGCCAATTAACCTACAAACCTGTACGTCTCTGAAGTGTGGGAGGAAATCGAAGATGTCGGAGAAAACCCGCGCATTTTACGGGGAGAACGTACAATCGCAGTAAAGATAAGCACCCGTAGTCAGGATCGAAACAGCTTCGCTGGCCCTCTACCTCCATGGCACCGTGCCGCCATACCAAAGTGCGGTCAAACAACTGAGGGGTATACGTCTTTGATAATTGTGCAGAGGTCGTCGAGAACGTTGGACAAGGTATGTGTTGATAATGCTTTGGTAGCGCGCTCTCGAGTTCGGATGGATTGAAGTCCTCGGCTATTATGAACAAGACCTCGGGTGTTTCGTTTCAATGGTATTGAGTGGCGGCATCCGCAGCTAGGATCAAACACGGGTCCCCTGCACCTCAAGCGCTGCCGAACCGCCACCGGACGCCCCCCACCGCCCCCCATATTCAAGAATCAAGAGTGTTTTATTGACATATGTCCCAGAAAGGACAATGAAATTCTTACTTGCTGCAGCACAACGGAATATGTAAACATCGTACACAACGGGAGAAAACAAAGTTGAGTGTGTATATATACACATTCACGCATACACAATAATTAAACAAATATAGTGCAATAATAATAGTCCTCGAATGTCCCATCACCGCCGGGGAGGGGTGGGGGGACTGCCGGAGACGTCCGGAGCGACAGGACACCGGTCCCCTGGCCCACAGCCAGCGCGGAGAAGCGCCGACCCCAGCTCACCCTCTTGAATTCGATGGGAGATGATTTCTCTTTCTAAAATAGAGCAATGCCTTATCTCAAATGGATATAGAGCTTGCAGGTGTAGCTGCAGGTGCTATGAATCGTTTGAACACTCTGGGTTCTCTCAGAAGGGTTCGCAGCATACATGGTTAATGCCTTGAATAAACGGATTTGTTTGAGAATCTCAACACTGCTCATTGAGATGGCATGTTGTGTCTGCCGTTGTGAGCTATATGTAACACCAATCAAGAATATGCGATCACAAAAGCGGCATCATTACGTATGTGTTTAATTTATAACACAGGCAGATGCAACGTATTCATGATACAAGATTGAACTGGACTGGACGCAGAATACATACTGCGATTCGTAGATGTTAGATTAGGTTTAGAATTCTCCTTTCAATATCTTTTTGGAAGCAGGGAGTAGTAGTGCAGCCTGGTGGCCAGATTTATTGTTGGTTTAGTGAAGAGATACAGCGTGAAAACAGGCCATTCGGCCAACCGAGTCTGCACCGACCAGCGAACCATGCACATTGACACCATCCTACACACGTTACACAATTTACATTTATACCAAGTCAATTAACCTACAAACATGTACGTCTCTGAAGTGTGGGAGGAAATCGAAGATGTCGGAGAAAACCCGCGCATTTTACGGGGAGAACGTACAATCGCAGTAAAGATAAGCACCCGTAGTTAGGATCGAAACCGTTTCGCTGGCCCTCTACCTCCATGGCACCGTGCCGCTATACCAAAGTGCGGCAAAGCAACTGAGAGGTATACGTCTTTGATACTTGTGCAGAGGTCGTCGAGAACGTTGGACAGGGTATGTGTTGATAATGCTTTGGTAGCGCGCTCTCGAGTTCGGATGGATTGAAGTCCTCGGCTATTATGAACAAGACCTCGGGTGTTTCGTTTCAATGGTATTGAGTGGCGGCATCCGCAGCCAGGATCAAACACGGGTCCCCTGCACCGCAAGCGCTGCCGAACCGCCACCGGACGCCCCCCACCGCCCCCCACATTCAAGAGTCAAGAGTGTCTTATTGACATATGTCCCAGAAACGACAATGAAATTATTACTTGCTGCAGCACAACGGAATATGTAAACATCGTACACAACGGGAGAAAACAAAGTTGAGTGTGTATATATACACATTCACGCATACACAATAAATAAACAAATATAGTGCAATAATAATAGTCCTCGAATGTCCCATCACCGCCGGGGAGGGGTGGGGGGGACTGCCGGATACGTCCGGAGCGACGGGACACCGGTCCCCTGTCCCACAGCCAGCGCGGAGAAGCGCCGACCCCAGCTCACCCTCGCCTCTCCCGCCTGGCTAACCGACAATCCCGGACGGACCTACGACACCAGCGCCCCAGGCCCACAGTCAGCGCGGGGAAGAAGCGAGAACTCCAGCCCAACCACGCTCCAACTCCAAAGGAACCTGGTCCCGGATGGGACGCTACAGGGACAAGTGCCAGTTCGCCTACGGCCTGGCCGAGCTGCGTTCCCTCAGCCGCCATCCTAAGTACAAAACGGAGCAGTGCCGCACTTTGCACACCACCGTCTTCTGCCCCTACGGTACTCGCTGCCACTTCATCCACAACCCCGAGAGGAGAGAGGGTCCCGGCCTAGCCTGCGTCAGAGCGCCAGCCTGGGTTCGGAAACCTCCGGCCCGGCGCTCGACTGGGCCAGGACTCTGGGTTTGTGGTTGGGCAAGGGAGGGGGGAGAAGTTGCTCCAGCGGGCGCCCGGCCTGCCCATGCCGGCAGGAGCCGTTCGAAGACTCTCTCTACGACCAGGACGACTCCAGCAGCAGCAGCTTTTAGTCGCCCGTCTTCGAGCAGGGCCGGCGGCTGCCCATCTAGAGCAGGATCTCGGTGTCGGACTGAGGGGAGTGGGGTGGAGGTGGAGGGCTGCCGGTCAACCCGGCGTGACAGGCAGAGCCGAGCTGGAGCCACCGGCTACAGCGCCGGCTGCAAATCCAGGGCCACCCCGCCAGCCCAGGGCCACCGCGGTCACCACTGGACAGTGATGAGACATCCGGGGGGCGCGGCCCGGCAGCAACTCAACAGCGCACGCAACGCCGGAGAGCCAGGCCTGGCCCCGCATGCCTGCACACAACGCAGCACCACCGTTGCCGAGACTGTTTATACCAAGGGACCTATGACCTGGGCATGCGCAGTCGGAAGAGAACGTCCTCACTGATATTAAGGCAGAAATAAATCGCAACGGAACAAACATTTAAATAATCATGCTTGTCTGTGAATTGGAATAAGTAACAAATTAATTAGTTATATTGGATTATATTGTGGACGCCGCCAAATTATGCACCTGGAACCGAGTTATTTATAATTTGTAAAATTATGTTTTATATTTCCCTTGAAAACAAAAGCAAAATGGTTAATACTGTCACAAAACGTGTTGCTTTATCGAGCACGACGCCTCAAATAAAATGTCGGGCCTGATGCTAAATATTATACAGAATCACAAACATCAGAGAAAATTGCAAAGGCATTACTGAATTCGTTTTCACCCCGGCCACAGCTAATAATGGCATGTTTCGTTATCATCGTAACTTTTTGGCATATCTTTTATTCACTTGTTCTGCATCTCTTTACATAAACGTCTCTTTCTCTCGGTAAGGAATGGATATATGCTGCCTGTCTCGTTGAGTTACTCCAGCATTTTAGTCTACCTTCGATTTAATCCAGCATCTGCAGTTCTTTCTTACACATTTATTTAGTTTAGCTTAGTTTAGTTTAGTTTAGTTGAATTGGGTTGAGTTGAGGAGACCCAATTCAGCTTCTCCCCACCCCTATCAGTCTGAAGAAGGGTTTCGGCCCGAAACGTTACCTATTTCCTTCGCTCCATAGATGCTGCTGCACCCGCTGAGTTTCTCCAGCATTTTTGTGTACCTTGGGTTGAGTTGAGTTGAGTTTAATTTAGTTTAGTGTAGTTTAGTTTAGTTTCGTCTAGTTTAGAGATACAGCGCGGAAACAGGGTCCTCGGTCCAACGAGTCCGCGCCGACCAGCGCCCCCCGCACATTAACACTACCTTACACACACTAGGGAAAATTTAAGATTGAAACATTGATGCCAAGCCGTACGTATTTGGAGAGTGGTAGGAAACTGGACATACCGGAGAAAACCCACACAAGTTACCGGGAGAACGCACAATCTCCGTTCCGATAATAATAATAATAATAATAACTTTTATTTACGGGCGCCTTATACCAAGGTCTCAAGGACACCTTACAGAGATTAACAAATAAGAAACATATAATCGGAATAACATAAATTATAAAGACATCACCAATACACAAATTAAGGACAGAATTCATTCCAAAGACACAAAAAAGAAAATCAGAAACACAATTTGAGGAGAGAGCAGCGGCAGCTAAACCGCGCCAGCGTCCACTCTCCCCTCCGACCGCCATCTTGAACACAAACTAACATAGACACAACACACAAAAATCATCCTCCCACAATGGTTACCACTATGGGGGAAGGCACAATGTCCAGTCCCCAACCCCAGTTCACCCAAAGTCAGGCCCAATGAGGCCTCCGCTATTGCCTCTACGGAGGCCCGATGTTCCTGGCCGTTCTCACCGGGGGATGTTGCCCCGGCGTCGGGAGAGTCCTCTCAGCGGCTGGGCCACCTGGAACGGCTGCATTCCTCACCGGAGGCCGCAGCTACCGAAGCCGACAAGGCCGCGCCGGTTTGGAGCTCCCAGGCTCCCGATGTTAAAGTCGGCGCAGCCCGATCCTCTCCGCAGTCCCGCAGCCCGGAGGTGTTGACCTCGGCGGTCACAATCTACGGAGCTCCGGCGCGTCAGTCCAGCGCGGCGATCCAGGCAAGGCATCGCCCGCTCCGCGACAACGCTCCAGCGCTGTGCCGCCAGCAAACCGAGGTGCAGGGCGGTTCCCGCCAGGAAACGGCGCTCCAGGCCCGCTGGTAGGCCACGAGGACGGGTCGACGGGGCAGCCCGGAGAAAAGCTGCCTTACCGACCAAGTACGGACCTAGCAATTTCGTTGCCCCCTTCACCAGACATTCAAAAGTAGGATATCTCCTACAAACAAAACGGAGACTCACTAAAACAGTTTTTTAAAGTGATTTAAACGGACGGCTACTGGTTAGCAGCCGTTCCACAAGATGGCTCCTCCTCCTCCTCCGATAGCACCCGTTGGTATCTGTCGATGTAAGGCAGCAACTCTCTCGCTGCGCCACCGTGCCTACCTACTTCCAGATTCAAAGTCACGAGACCTCCAGGACCTTATGGAAGACGCGATCCATGTATGGAGTAAGCAACGTCCGTCTCTATTGCAATTGCCGAACACTGCCCCGATGATTTAGATGTGATACAAATGAGAAAGTGAAATATGCAGAAAGAACATATTGCTCACTTCCCACAGAACGAAAACGCTCGAAACTGATTAACCCGGGCAAACATGGACGCTACCTAAAGAAGAATACGCCTTGTGCCTGGGAACAATTTGAATAAAGGATAATTTGGACAAGGAAATTTAATGCTTTCTGGTCAAGTTTGCAGATATACGAAAAGCGGTGGATGGGCAAGTAGTGTGGAGAAGGTAGGAACTCTGCAAAAGGACAAGACAGATTGGGAGCGTGGGCAGAGAAGTGGTAGATGGTATACAGTGTAGCAAAGTGTGGAGTCCTGTATTTTAGTAGTAGGAATAAAGGCGGAGTGTGTTTTTTAAATGGGAAGATAATCCAGAAATCGTAGGTGCAAAAGGACTTTAGCGTGATGCTGCAGAATTCCGAAAAAGTTCATTTGCAAATTGAATCGGTAGTAACGAAGGCAAAGGCAATGCTAGCATTTATTTCAACAGGACTAGAATAAAAAACAGAGATGTAATGCTGAGGCTTCATAAGGCGCTGGTCAGACCGCATTTGTTTTTGGAGAGGGTCCAGAGGAGGTTTATGAAAATTGTTCCAGAAATGATTGGGTTAACAGATGATAATCTTTCGACGGCACTGGGCCTCTGCTCGCTGGCTTTTACAAATATAAGGGAGGACCTCATTGAAACTTACCGAATAGTGAAAGTCTGGATCGAGTGGATGTGGAGGATATGTTTCCACTAGTGGGAGAGACTAGGACCAGAGGGCATACCCACAGAATTAAAGGACGTTCCTTTAGGAAGAAGATGAGGAGGAGTGTTTCACATCCAAGTGTGGTGAATCTGTGGATTTCATTAACACAGAAGGCTGTGCAGGCCATCAATAGATATTTTCAAGGCAGAGATAGATGGATTCTTGTTTAGTACGGGTGTCAGGGGTTGTGGGGGGAAGGACAAGTAAATTAACTTAGGATGGGTAGATAGATCTGCTAATATTGAATGGCGGAGTATACTGGATGGGCCAAATTCCCTTATGAACTTATAATGGCTCCTTGATACACGATTTAATTTATTTACGAACTGTGGAATAGTATGAGAATCAGGGACCACGTGATGACGTAAGGATAACACTCACACTAGGGACCGTGCGTCGGGCCCAACGAGTAAAGTTCAGCATAGTAGCAAATCATGTACAAAGCAAGAAATGATTTACTTCCAGGAAATATATACTGTTTAAGGAAAGACTGGGTGGGTATAATTTGAGAGGGGAACATAATATAAATAAAACTCAATGTCAGAACAACTCTTAAAAGTATGTGCATAGCAATCTGTGGGGTGAATTTGTGGAATGGTCTGGAACAGGAGATACAACTTAGCACAAACATAATTCAGTTTAAAAAGATGTACAAAAAAACTTTTTTAAAGGATATTGGGATGAGGATAGGTGATTGTGAGTGGGATATTTGTTATACTGATTGTATTGGGAAGGGTGATTATAGGGTGTTTATATGAATAAGAGATACTGTATAGTATATGAGGGGTTTTTATTTTTTATTTTTTATTTTTTTCTCTCTTTTTCTTTTTTTCTCTCTTTTTTGTATGGCTTTGTAAATATTTGATTAGTGTATAAATGTAAATAATTTGGTGTACATATAGCTGCTGGTGTACATAATATGGTGCACATATAGCTGCTAAATTTGTATAAAGGGTGGGAATTAATAAGCTTTGGCTTCTTCCTGCTTTATTTCGGACACATACGATTTCATTTATTTAAAAACATATTGTTTATGACACTTTATAAATATTCTTGTTTTGATTTTTTGTTTTTTGTATGCAGTTTCACACTTGCTTTGTATTCTTTTATTCTGTCCGTAATAAATAATTAAATTTAATTAAATTAAATGAAATTAAACATCAGTATTTTTTTTGATAGAACAGTTTGATTGGCCAGAAAGAGCAAGTGACTGGTGAAAAACATATAACGTGCAAATTTACAGTGATTATAAAGTATACCCGTTGATGTTGAAAAAGGGAAATACGAGTCGCAAAATAAAATGGGCACAGGATAGGGAAGTAAAGGTGAGACAATTTTGCTTGGAAAATTACGAAACTGGTAGAGCTCAGAAAGAACTAAAGGGAAAAATACTCGAGGGACGTCTTTACAGGTTTCCGAACGGCAGCACTAAGAGAAGGCATGTAATAAATCGGAAAATGGATGACACCTGCAACAAGGATGATACAATAATCATAGACACATATGTAAACAGGACAAACGGGGATGTAGTAATGTGAGGATGAATTAATGGAATGCGCAGCACATGGATTTTCCCATCAGAATATTTGGACTCCAGCGAGGGAGTGCGCTGCTTAGATCGGGTTCCGTGGAATGAATAGTGGTTCGTTACTAATCTTCCAGCGATGGGACATTTAGCAAACTGTGAACACTCCATAAAAGATTTGTACAGAACATATTGAAAGTTATTGTCAATTCAAACCGGAATCAGAAATCTAAGCAAAGAACACTAGGAAAATTCAAGACGCAGAGATATAAGCGTCTGTAAATGCTGGAATCTTGAGCAAAACACGTTCCTTGGGGCCTTCACTCGGTGAGTCAGCATCTAGCGAGGGAAAAGAGAGACGAGGTATCGTGTTGGGACCCTTCTTCAGACAGTGTGACATGGGACGTAAGCGGATCCGTATGTTATTTTTTCAAGCATGCATCTGCTAATCAACGGCACGAGTATATTAAGCGTCTTCGTGGAAGAAGGCATTCTGAATCTGCCTTCTGAATGGCATTGGCAGATGCACTAGGGACAGCAGGGCAGTAGTGGGCGATATATGGTAAAGTTCATGTTGCTATAATTGCTTCTGCAGCAAACTAAATTATAACTCATCATGGAACGTGATTAGGCTTGAATTCGACGGCAGAGGATTTGCCTCTCATGAAGTGGACCAATAACTTGTCACGTGAATTTAAAAGAAATGGGTAACATATAGACTTATAGAGCTTGATGACAGAATATGAACATTCCTACAAGTGGCAAACGGAACCAAAGCGATCACCCAGTGATTGCAAACGATATACAATGTTTGATTAAATATAAAAATCATGTTTGCTGTATGTCAGCGATAAATACAAGGAGAACCGTAGTTCATTTGGGCAGGTAAGAGAGTAAATTGAAAGGAAAATATCAGAGGAAAATTCATAACTTGGGAACTGAATAGCAGGTATTTTAAACTAAAACCAAAACACACTTTTTGCACTACCATTCCACATTATGAATGTGTGAAGATCATCTGGGTCATCCTTACTCAGAGACCGAATACACCCCCAACTCATTTACCCCCCTCCTCCGTGTGACACAACCTGCTCCGACCCTCAATAGCAGTTCGTTCACATTATTCAATTCAGTAGCGTAGACATGGACATTAAGTCCAAGGTATGCCTGCCCTTCTGTTTTATATTTCTGACCTGCTCAAACAAAGCAGGCCAGGTGTGACAGGATTTAAGATTGTGTTCTCAGCATAACCTGCAGCTCCATGTTTATGTGTAAGGACACATTTGTTACATTACATTGAAGCCACAAGGTGTTTAAGACAAGAAGAAGCAGGATTATTTGTCAGTTACAAGAAGCCAACATAAAAGAGTGGCAGTTCAGACTATCTCAAGGTGGTTAAAGCAAGAGTTGGTTCAGGCAGGAATTAACATTTATGTGTTTACATCTCATTCCACTAGCGCAGTAGCAACATCCGCGGTCAGGGCGATGGACGTTCCCATCGACCATATATTAAAAGCCGCAAGTTGGAAAAATGAACTTGTGTTTCAGCAATACTACCATCGGCCGATTGCCGATGGAGGGCTGTTTGCCAACTCAATATTGAGTGCTGTTGCTATTGTTTAAAGTCTGTTTTCAATACTGTTTAATTCTGTTTCGTTTGTTGCCCCCTATATTAAGAGGGTTTATTGGTTGTTTTATGACCAAAAATAAAGCTATTTTATTTTTGCATGATATGCAATGTCATGTTTACAGCATTATTGATGATACTCAGAGTCAATCGATGCAGTGAGAAGCCGGGATTTTGATCGGCGGCATAAAAATCACAGAGCTTTAAAATCTTCACGTAGTCACTCATGTGACTCCGAAGTAAAATAGTAAGATTAAACGAGAACTTACCAGTTTGAAGTTTGAACTTTATTTTATGAGGAGTTACGTTGGTGATTACGTGCCCGCCACGCCCAACCCTCTCTCATAGAACAAAGGTCATAATGGTAGTTCTCATGTTGATCATCTTAATATGTTACTTCAATTATGGTGTTGTCTGTGATTTCATACCGCTGCTTTGAAGATTGACGCGCATGCGCCCTGAGGGGTCTTCTTCACGTAATCACCAACGTAACTCCTCATAAAACAAAGATCAAACTTCAAACTGGTAAGTTCTCGTTTAATCTTACTATTCTTTGACATTGAGGTGGTATGTTTTATATATTTTCCTACCATTTTGCTTAATAGGTCGGAGTCTGCAAGAAATCAAGCAGGATGCCGCTTTGGGGGAGCTTGTAATACCTAATTGGCAGAATCAAGCATGGTTTCCCTTTGATATTACAGTTAGGGATCCAACCTCTTTTTGGTGGTTCCCAAGCGTAGGAATTGACTGGAGCATCCGATAACACGGGAAAGTCATCTGTCATGTGATTGTATTGACTTGTTAATTTGCAGGTGTTAAGAAGGCCATACCTGGAGCAAGGACTGTCTGGGTTTACGGTGGACATGCTCACTGTAGCCTGGAGAAAGAGTACTCAAAAGGGGTATATTACTTATGTAAAAAAATGGGAGCAATATTGTGTACAAAATAATATTGATTATAATACTACAGGTATTGTGGATATTTTAGAGTTACTGTTGACACTCTATGATGATGAGGGGCTCAGTTATAGCACCATTAATACAGCTTTAAGTGCTTTGTCATCGTATGGTTTGGATGGGGTCAGGAAAGATCCTATTGTGTTTCAGCATATCATAGCTGGATTGGTGAAAGGGAACTCTGCAATTGATGCGAAGGTTGTATCTGAGTTCTATTCCATGTGATAGAGCAATCTAGCCACATTTGTGTAAATGAATCCTTGAAGAATCTTCCCAAAATGTATATTTGTACTCTAGGCTGCATGTATTCCAAAACTGGATCGATAATTAGAAACCGACCCGTCTGTGATAATTTAATAGTAAGATATTTTATTTGGTAGACAATCAAGCCTTTGTTCGTGACGATAAATATCACGTTATATTTTCTGTTTTTCCATGGTCCGCTTTTTATCACGCCTTAAGGTTTTTGGCACAGAAAACCTTAAATGACCTTCCATTCCATTTTCAATTGCCAAACGTTGCTATAACACTGGGAAACAACTCAGTGTCATTCCGACCGAACCACGTTAAGTTCCTGATATCCTGAGGAGAAGAATGCGTTACCTAAATATGATTGGCTTTTGTATCATGCGAGAAAAGTCGTCAACTGGGGTGAACGTAAGAAAATAACTCCAGATACAGCTGAACTAGACACAGATAAAGCTTATAATTAAGCTTAAAGTGGAGATTTCTTCACTCAAAAAGGGATGTATTTAATTCCTTATACAATGTGACGACAGCGCCGAAGTTACATGGGGAGATGTTCTAGGTGGGATGAAATTGAATATAGAACAGTACAGCACAGGAATGAGCCTTTAAGCCCACAATGTTAGTACCATACACGATGCTAAGTTAAGCAGGTATCATCGGCCGATACACTGAGCACATCCGACTATTCCTTGCACTTCCATATGCCGATCTATAAGCGTTTGAATCACAACTACTGTACCTGCCTCCGCAACCACCGAGGCCGATGCAGTCCAGATCCACACCACTCTCAACGTAAAAAATAACGTAGCCGCAGATCCCACTTAATCTTCGCCCTCTCGCATTATTGCTACAACCTCGAATTTTGCAGCGTAATAATAAAATACTGATTGTTTACGCGACCGGTAGCGCCGATTGCCGGGTGGCGCCGTAAGTGGCAGCCTCGCCAACAGCCTGTCTCGTCCCTTCCTAATATTGTTGTTTTTAGTTTGTTTTAATTGTATGTTTTAGTGGATCTTTAGCTTTTGTATTATGGGGGGTGTGGGGGGTGGGAGGAGGGGAACTTATTTTTCCTCTTCCCTCGACGGATATGCGACTTTTTCCGTATCGTATTTCCATCCGCACTGCGGCCTTAACATCGTGGAGTTGGCGGTCCCTTTGTTAGGGATCGACTGCAGGAGGTCCAACCGCCCCGATCGCGGGAGCCTCTATCGCCCCGTTGCGGGGGCTTCGATCGACGACTGCGGTAGCTTCGATTGCCCGACCGCGGGGGGGAAGGAAGGAGAATGTACAAGTTATTTGATTTCAATTGCAGTGGTGAATGTGAAGTCGCCGAAAAATAAGATGGACGTGCTGCCTGCGCTGGTGGGGACTCCGAGGGAGTGTCGTGAATGCCGTGAGCGCAGTGATCTCGGTGTTTGCCGGGACATCGTGCCATGAGGACATCCGCAGTCTACTCTCGAGTGTGGACGGCTTCTTGACTGTTCGGGTGCACAGGGACTGCATAGAGAGTGAGAGCGGTCGTTACAACTCTGGTCACTCGCGGTGAAGGAGCGTGTGTGTCGCCCGGACATTGAACTGATGGCTGTGTGTCTCCGCTTTTGCTGTGTGCCCTAGGGATTCTCGCACGCCGCTGTGGTGGCTGTTTATGTTTAATCTTTATGTAGTTATTTATCTTGTTGCTTTTTTGGTATGAACCTATGGTAAATCAAATTTCACTGTACCTCAGGTACACGTGACAATAAAGGACCATTGAAACATTCAACCATTAAACCTATGCCTCTCATAATGCGAGCTTCCAAAAGCGAGCTAATCCTGTCTCGAATAATTCTCTCCGATAGTTGACTTACCACTGAATCTTGCTCCTTGGACCCTCTCCGCAACCCTTCCCAAAAATAAAGGAACAACGTTGTCCACTTTTCTGTGCTCCTCGCCTGTGGCTGGAAAAGAAACAAATATTATCGTCAAGGCTCCCACATTCTCGTCTTCTCTCTCCATCAACAAATTGGGTTAGATCTTTGGCTTTGGGGACATAACCATGTTTATGCTCTTCAGAAGACTCAGCACAATCTCCTCCTAGATCGCAAACTGTCCTAGCTTGGATTTCTCCACAGTAATCTTACAGTCCTCCAAGTCCTTCTTCTCTGTCAGTGCAGATGAAAGCTACCCGTTTAGCACTTCACCCACATACTCCAACTTCAATCATATATATCCTCCTTTATCTTACAGCGTTCTACATTCTCGCGGTTGACCCGTTTGTGATTAACGGACCTAGATAATACTGTGGGATGTTCATGAATCCACTCCGCCAATGACATTTCAAAGACCCTTCTGGGCCTTCTAATCGCCCCCTTGAGTTTTTTTCTCCCACATGCTTTATCTTCCTCACAATGGCCGTGGGATTACACCCTCCCTATTAGTGAAGCATTTTGTTTCAACTGCAAATGCATTCTATCTTAATCGCCCAAAATGAGTAACCTATCGATTTTGGCCCTGACTTGTATTTCCTGCTTGACGATAAAAGATACATAATAAATAAATTACTAATGCACACATGTATTTACTTCTTATTGCCAGAATTGCAAACTGGTGCTGATTTAGTCTCGACAAGATAACATGCAACAAAGTAACATTGACAACTGGTATTTTCCACGATCAGTCAAAATACAATTTTAATTCTCAGATGAGAGATTTGCGGGTTCAGCAAAAACAGCATCCGTTGGCTGATGGTTTCGACGACGACGTACAAAACGATCCTGGTAAGTTATGTAACTTTACACGAAGTCAACACGCTTCTAAATACAGTTATCGAGTATGCTTGCAGAAATGTTCAAATGCCAACATATGGACGTGTTCTCCATTAGGCTTTTGCCTGGTATATGTGATTACTGATACGATTGCTACTTTTTATAATAATAACGAAACATACCGAGGGTCGTTTAGGCATGATGACAGGAAAATAATAAAAATGTAACTGCTGGTAAATGTAAAAATTGTATAATATTTTCTGAAATCCGTAATTTAAAAATCGTAAATCGTAAATATCCCATCAGCGAAAAAAACATTAAAGCATGCCTACCGCTTATCTAATCATGCTCACTGCTGAATCGCAAAACCACAGATAATTTTCTCCAGATGGGAAGTGCAATGATTGTTGACCGGAAATATGAAACAAAATACATTCGAATGCCTGATTGCACTGCTTCCTGAAATAGCCTCATCTCGTCCAGATCTTCGGCTTAATAAAGTGGGTCATAAGAAACCATATTATGGTTATAATTAATTCCATGGTTTCAAGTAAAACGTGCATAAATAAATAAATGGAACCTCTGAAAGAAATGTAATATACTTCGACTGCTCCCGAAGGAAGATACATCTTAATACAATTCCCTTCTTTGGTTCTAGCTAATTTGTTGACAATATTCATCTTGTCCAGAGGAAGGTGCGGACTCCCCAGATGCAATACCCGATACTGGGGAGACTTTAAACTAGAACGGTTGGGGGGAGGGACTCAAATAGAGAAAGCTAGTAGACAATGTGGGAGGCAGGAGGCAGAGAAGGGAAGCACTCGGACCCAAAATGTAGGGGAGAAAGAAGAAAAAGATAATAAACAGAGAATATGTGGTGGTGTCTTTCTTAAATGTGTATATTTTAATGCTAGGAGCATTGTAAGAAAGGTGGATGAGCTTAGAGCCTGGATTGACACCTGGACGTATGGTGTTGTGGCGATCAGTGAAACATGGTTGCAGGAGGGCTGTGATTGGAAACTAAATATTCCAGGATTTCGTTGCTTCAGGGGTGATTGGATTGGAGGGGCAAGAGGTGGGGGTATTGCATTGCTTGTCAAGGAAGATATTACAGCAGTGCTTTGGTAGGATAGATTAGTGGGCTCGTTTAGGGAGGCTATTTGGGTGGAACTGAGTAATGGGAAAGTTGTAGCAACACTTATAGGGGTGTATTATAGACCGCCTAATGGGGAGCGAGAATTGGAAGAACAAATATGTAAGGAGATAGCTCCTTACACATCAGGGAAACGTCGCTCCAGGACCCGCTGGTAGGCCGCAAGGGCAGGTCGAAGGAGCTGCTCGGAGGAAGGCAACCCCTCCGACCAGGTAGGGACTCGAAAAGCAGTTTCCCCCTTCCCCCCCACCACCCCCACACAAAAAAAGATTAGGCCCACTGACAGCACCCTCAACGTACTAAAAAAAAAATAAAAACGAAGGGGTAAAAAACGGACAGCTGCAGGACAGGCAGCCGTTCAGTACAGCGCCTCCTCCGGATTTGGAGTTTGTAAAGTGTGTGCATGATAGTTTTTGCAGCAATACATAGAGGTACTTACTAGAGAAGGGGCAGTGCTGGACCTCCTGTTAGGAAATCAGACAGGGCAGGTGCCGGATGTATGCGTTGGGGAGTACTTCGGGTCCAGTGATCACAATGCCATTAGTTTCAATATAATTATGGAGAGGGCAGAACTGGACCTAGGGTTGAGATTTTTGATTGGAGAAAGGCTAACTTTGAGGAGATGCGAAAGGATTTAAAAGGAGTGAATTGGGACATGTTATTTTATGGGGAGGGTGTAGAAGAGAAATGGAGGATATTTAAAGTTGAAATTTTAGGAGTACAGAATCTTTTTGTCCCTGTTCGGTTGAAAGGAAATAGTAAAAATTGGAAAGAGCCATGGTTTTCAAGGGAAATTGGACACGGTTCGGAAAAAGAGAGAGATCTACAATAACTATAGGCAGCATGGACTAAATGAGGTGCTTGCGGAGTATAAAGAATGTAAAAAGAATATTAACAAAGAAATTAGAAAAGCTAAAAGAAGATATGAGCTTGCTTTGGCAAGTAAGGTGAAAGTAAATCCAAAGGGTTTCTACAGCTATATTAATAGCAAAAGGATAACAAGGAAAAAAATTGGTCCATTCGAGAGTCAGAGTGGACAGCTATCTGCAGTGCCAAAAGAGATGGGGGAGATATTGAACAATTTCTTTTCTTCGGTATTCACCATGGAGAAGGATATTGAATTATGTGATGCAAGGGAAACAAGCAGAGTAGCAATGGAAACTATGAGATTCAAAAAAGAGGAGGTGCAGACACGTTTGAAAAATATGAAAACGGATAAGTCTCCAGGTCCTGACAGGATATTCCCTATGACATAGAGGGAAGTTAGTGTAGAAATAGCAGGGGCTATGACAGAAATATTTCAAATGTCATTAGAAACGGGAATAGTGCCGGAGGATTGGCGTACTGCTCATGTTGTTCCGTTGTTTAAAAAGGGTTCTAAGAGTAAACCTAGCAATTATAGACCTGTTAGTTTGACGCCAGTAGTGGGCAAATTAATGGAAAGGATATTTAGAGAGAATATATATAAGCATCTGGATAAGCAGGGTCTGATTAGGAACAATCAACATGGATTTGTGCCTGGAAGGTCATGTTTGACTAATCTTCTTGAATTTTTCGAAGAGGTTACTTGGGAAATTGATGACGGTAAAGCAGTGGATATAGTCTATATGGACTTCAGTAAGGCCTTTGACAAGGTTCCTCATGGAAGGTTGGTTAAGAAGATTCAATTGTTGGGTAATAATGGTGGGGTAGCAAGATGGATTCAACAGTGGCTGAATGGGAGATGCCAGTGAGTAATGGTGGATGGCTGTTTGTCAGGTTGGAGGCCGGTGACTAGTGGGGTGCCTCAGGGGTCTGTGTTGGGTGCACTGTTGTTTGTCATGTACATCAATGGTCTGGATGATGGCGTGGAAAATTGGATTAGTAAGTATGCAGATTATACTAAGATAGGTGGTGTTGTGGATAATGAAGTAGATTTTTCAAAGTCTACAGAGAGGTTTAGGCCATTTGGAAGAGTGGGCTGAAAGATGGCAGATGGAGTTTAATGCTGATAAATGTGAGGTGCTACATCTTCGCAGGACAAATCAAAATAGGACGTACGTGGTAAATGGTAGCGAATTGAGGAATGCAGTTGAACAGAGTTGAACATCTAGGAATAACTGTGCATAGTTCCCTGAAGGTTGAATCTCATGTAGATAGGGTGGTAAAGAAAGATTTTGGTGTGCTGGCCTTTATAAATCAGAGCATTGAATATAGAAGTTGGGATGTAATGTTAAAATTGTACAAGGCATTGGTGAGGCCAATTCTGGAGTATGGAGTATAATTTTGGTCGCCTAATTATAGGAAGGATGTCAACAAAATAGAGAGAGTACAGAGGAGATTTACTAGAATGTTGCCTGGGTTTCAGCAACTAAGTTACAGAGAAAGGTTGAACAAGTTAGGTCTTTATTCTTTGGAGCGCAGAAGGTTAAGGGGGACTTGATAGAGGTCTTTAAAATGATGAGCGGGTTCGACAGAGTTGACGGATAAGCTGTTCCCATTGAGAGTAGGGAAGATTCAAACAAGGAGACATGACTTGAGAATTAAGGGACAGACGTTTAGGGGTAACATTAGGGGGAACTTCTTTACTCAGAGAGTGGTAGCTGTGTGGAATGAGCTTCCAGTGTAAGTGGTGGAGGCAGGTTCGATTTTATCCTTTAAAAATAGATTGGATGGGTATATGGACGGGAAAGGAATGGGGGGTTATGGTCTGATTGCAGGTAGATGGGACTAGGGGGAAGAAAGAAGAAAGAAGGGGGGAAAAAAGTGTTCGGCATGGACTTGAAGGGCCGAGATGTCCTGTTTCCGTGCTGTAATGGTTATATGGTTATATGTGGTGTGTATGGCAGCATTTGATAGTTGGTGCGATGTTTTTATCAGATCAATGACGCGTTTCTTCCACTGTCATTTCTCCATTACACTCCCATCTACCGCATTGATCTGACTCTGATTTATATTGCTATTGACTGCACCGTCTAGCTAAGTGTGGCCTTTACCTTTGATCGATTTGTTGCGATTTGTAGCCACTCGTTCCGAATGAGGTTTTGCACAGTAAAAATTGCATCAAGGGTTATCACAATTGTATGTATACTCTGCATTATAGAATATATACCAATCTACTTCTTACTTGAACATCGCGATATAATTGACCAGGTGCCATGGTTCTGTAATGTGAAATCAAACTTCTACACTTTATCTATCTGGGCTGCATTTTTATGGATGGAGACCATCTTAACCCGTTTCTGCCATTTGTGTTGATACCTCTGTTCAACGCCTTAACTATAAGTCACATTATACGGGCGAACAGTGTCAGAAGCAAACTCCGTGCAAAGGAAAGCGAGAAGAGCCATATGGATCAAGAAATTGAAAACCGAAGAAAATCAATAATTTTACTACTCGCTCTATCTGGCAAATTCCTTTTGTTGTGGATGGTAAATTTGTCTTGCTTCATTTCTCTATATTTTACCGATAACGACTGATGAAATCTGATTACAGTGATCCATTCAGCATTGCGGAAGAAACTGGATTACAGTTAAGATTTTTAAATACTTGCACAAACACCTTCATTTATGCTGCCTCCCAAAGCAAATTCAGAGAAGAACTGAAGACAATTATTAAAAGGCCACATGTTTTACTTTGTAAATTATTCAAGCAAATTACACGGTTTCATAAACTCAGGAGACATATCGCATTTAAATGGATTTAAGGAGTAATCTGCACACACCTGAATGTCCAATCCTGAACATATCAGCGTTCGTCATGTTTACATAAGCGCCTGCAACATATTATCCTGAAAGGGATTTAAAAATTATAAGCACCATATCGCCTTTCGTTTGACTTGAAATAAATAATTCAGCAAATGTTTGCTGATTTTATCTGAAATATCAGTCACATCAGTTTAACATGTGTACACGTGTGTGTGTATGGGGGGGAGGGGGCGCGGGGGGAGAAAGTGGGACTCTTCCTTCTGCCAATAAGAATGCGTGTTCATGAATGACAAGGGGAAGTTCTACGAATACTCACATATCACGCAATATCTATTGTGAATGCACCAGAGAAGGCGTTGAAGGTCAGTGTATTCTCATTCGAATATGTACATATTTCAAGTGTGTTAGTAGGTTGAGCAATGAATCTATTAAACACATAAGGTTTATGATAAGGTGAGGAGCAGTGGTGCCTCGCCGATAGGCACAGTGGTGGTATCAGATTATTGCTGTGTTGAAGTGTTGCTATTGACGGCTGATCTATTTAGAGAAATTGGCAGGTGGAGATAAATAAGGGGAGGGGTACGATCGAAAGCAATGAATGGTCCATGGCGAGATGTTTCCTTTCATGCCCAAAGAAAATATAAATTGAAGGAGAACGCCGGCAATATTTGGAAAGCCATGCAATGTATGTAGTGAGTATAAACATAAAGAGAGATAACAAAAGGAAATGGCTTACTGTATTGCCTAATTTGTTCCAACATCACGGTGGAATGCCTCAGGGATCGTCAATGTCAATGTCATGAGCGTTACGTCTTGTGAAGTATAACGGATGTTTCTTAAAAGGGCATTAGGAACAGTGCCTGCGTCCAACCGAATAGGAGTTAGATGTGGCCCTTGTGGCTAAAGGGATCAGGGGGTATGGAGAGAAGGCAGGTACGGGATACTGAGTTGGATGATCAGCCATGATCATATTGAATGGCGGTGCAGGCTCGAAGGGCCGAATGGCCTACTCCTGCACCTATTTTCTATGTATCTATGTATCTATGACACCGGACTGGCTTCAAGTCGGGAAGTGAATGACAATTAAACCGCAGATTCAGCTTACCCCAAAGTTCTGCAAATAATATATATTTGATGTTTCCTGTGTAAAGAAGACTACACCGGTCGCGCAGCGATAGTGTTGCTGCCTTACAACGCTTACAGCGCCAGAGTTCGATCCCGACAACCGGTGCTATGTGTATGGAGTTTGTACCTTCTCTAAGTTCTTCGCTTTCAGGGTAAATTGTCCCTAGTGTGTGTAAGATGATGTTAGTGTGCGGGGATCCCTGGTCGGTGCGGATTCGCTGGGCCGAAGGTCCTATTTCCGCGCTGTATCTATAAACTAAATTAAACCGTCGGCACCGAAATGGTTACTCAAATTTACAAGCAGTATAAGTCAATCAGAGGTTTGGTCTGTCCGTTTTTTTTGTCGTTTTTTTATTTTTAGTGTGTCTTACAGGTTTCTGTTAATGTTCTCTGGGTTGTTTTATGTCGGGGGTGGGGGACGGGGTCGGGGGAAACTTTGTTTTAATCTCTTACCTTGCGGAGATGCGAATGTTTTTCCGGATCGTATCTCCGATCGCTCTGCGGCCTAACATCATGGAGCTGGCGGCCTTGCTCGAGACTCACTTTAGCCCCACCGCAGGGCCGTGAACTTACCATCGGAGCCGATCCCTTGCCTGTGATCGACGCTCCAACAGCGACCTGCGGATTTCACCATAGAGGAGCTCGCAATCTCGGGTAGAGACTGATGTCGGGAAGCTTCAAAGTAGCAGGAGGTTCGACCAGCCCCGACCCGGGGTAGATCGCCCGGCGCGGGAGAGCTGAGACCCCCCCCCCCCCATGCAGGAGCTTGATCGCCGACGTGAGGGCCCAAACGCCACCGGCTACGGGAGCCAAGATCGTCCCTTCAACGGAAGGGTCGAGGCCCCCGACCGCGGGAGAACAAAGACGGAAATAGATTGAACTTTATTTCGCCTTCCATCACAGTGAGGAATGTGGAAGAGTCACTTTGGTGGATGTTTATGTTAAATTGTATTTTGGTCTATTTTGTTGCATTATATTGGTATGACACTAGGGCAAATCAAATTCCTCATATGTTGCAAAACATACTTGGCTAATAATGTAATTATGATTATGATCAAGATTGTGATGATGAATAAGCAGTTCGGGAACAGGAAATCAGAAGATAGCATATTCGTAATTATAAAGCACTTCACGATATGTTTTTATGTTTGTTCCCTGTAATAACTGACAACCAGGTACCATCCGGTCAACAATGTAATCAGAAGACTCAATGAGTGTGAAGAAGGGTCCCGTTCCGAAGCGCAATGCATCCTTTATCTCCAATGATTCACTTTCTCCAGCAATCTCTGTTCTTATTTGTCATAAACCAGCATTTGCAGTTCTTTGTTCGTACAATCAGAAACAATTGAATAAACCTTCAGTGGATGACAAAACAGGCAATTGACACTGATGTAAATTTCATTATAATCCTGTAATCATTATGAAATATCTGCTCATATCCTTTCACAAACCGTTTTCTTGCAAGTAGATTGTTAATTGTTTGAATGTGGCAGTTTGTTAAACTATGCACGTGTTGTCTTCAGTGAGATAGTAGGGTAAAAATCAATTAAGATATATTATCTAAAGATATAGATACACATACGTCGAGCGAGAAACATTCAACATTAGGAGAAAGAAGGTATCTGAATGTTCTTACTTTTCCTTCGCGGTTTCCATTCCGGCATCTGATGTGACAGTAGGGTTTAATTTTAGTTTAGTTTAGTTTAGAGATACAACGCGGAAACAGGTCCTTCGGCCCACCGAGTCGGCATCAACCAGCGATTCCCGCACATTAACTCTATCCTGCAATATCCTTGGGACAATTTACAATTTACCAGCCAATTAGCCGACAAACCTGTACGTTCTTGGAGTGTGCGAGGAAACCGAAGATCTCGGAGAAAACCCACGGGGTCGCGGGAGGGATCTAAGCCAGCTTTCGAGCGCTGCAAGCGCTGTAAGGCAGAGCAGCAACACTTTAGTTACCCAGTGCGGAGCATCTCAGTGTAAGGAAAGGAGTGCAGTTACGTTTAAAAATAAAGATGGAGATAGCTAATGGAAAAAATGCTAACTTGCAGGTGACATAAAAGAACACTGCAGTATAGTGAACGTTGTTCTTTTATTTGAGAAGCATAACGGGCCCAAGCCAGGTAAACATAAGCTGGTGAGCCTCATGTTAGTGCAAGGGAGATTACTGGTGTATTTTGACAGAATATTATGCATAGATACTTCGAAAGCAAAGTATAATTAGCAACAGTCAGCATAGAATTGAGCGCCGGAACTGCTCACAAATTTGCTTCGATATTTGAGGTACTTAACATTAATGGTTCAACTTTGCTTCCTTATCACATGTGTGAAGCACAAACGCAGTGAAATAAATTTCCTGCAAAGAGTCCAGTAATGTATTGTCATACCATACCCGATCAGCAGTTGTACAGACATAGTTAATTGAGCCCGCATTCAAGGGGCGCCATGATTTGGTGCCATTTCCCAAGTCCAGTCCACGCTCCAGTTGCTGTGAGCTTTGCCCGGTTCATGCAAGCTGCATGCTACTGGGATCACAAACCATCGCCTACGATGCTCGACCAGGAAACGACGTCCTCTCCTCGCACGCCCATTTTTGTCCCGTGTGTACCTCTCGTAGCCCATCTCAATGACGGGGTAGGCCTGACCCTGGTTTCCTCTCCTGACCTACCGGCCTTGCCGCCCGGTCTTCCGTTCGGCTGCGTTCCGCCGGCTCAGCGGTGTCTCCTCTCGGCCGCGGCGTCCTCTGGGAGATTTCAGCCGTGCGCGGCGCTTTCTGAACTTTCATCTGTGCGTGGCGCCCTCTTCATTATTGAGTAAAACCTTTCCTTAAATGAACTTTGACAAGGTATTTCACAAGATCTCGCATTATAGGCTTGCCCAGAAGGTTAAGTTACAGGGAAGTCAAGGCAATTTTGCCACTTTGTTAAGTGGAGCCCTCGGGTTGCGGTGGGAGTTTTATTATCTCATTAGAAATACGTGACCATTGTTGCACTTCGAGATCGTTGATGGGCTTCTTGTAGTTTTTTTGCATAAGTATGACATTTATTTGTGAATGTAGGCAGTGTGATTGGTTGGTTTGTACATGGAAGGAAAGTTGATTATCTTGAGGAAAGCTAGGAACATTGGCAACGCTACAGCTGAATATAGAACAGATGGAAAGCTTGACAGAACGTTGGCAGGTGGAATTAAGAATTGCGAGGTGATGGACGTTACGAAGACAATTATTTGTAGGTCATATAAGTCAACGGTTGTGCGGCAAGAAATGATGGGGGATAGGGAAATCACGTGTTCACGTCCGCATTTCCCTATAAATTCTCAGAGGCAACACATGTAGATTACGTGTCGCCGGTGACGTGTGGCATGTTTGCCTCCATAGTTCGACATGTGGAATGTAAAGGTTCTGAATTGATGCCTTAATTTTGCAATACACTATTTGTAATGCACTTGCGGTGCTCTGTGCAGATCTGATTGCCAACGTAGACGAAATGTGTGCTTGTGCTAAATAGAGTGCACAAGAGATTTGTGATGATATTGCCAGACATGGAGGACGTTTGACAAGGGACGAGTCTCGTTTGTTTTCCATGCACTAAAGAATGCGGTGAAACACTTGATAAACCTAAGAGAATTACAAGGCGCATATGTAGAAACGTTTTCAATGATAGAAAGATCAGAAAACAAGATGTTTAAGGTTAGGTTAAGTTTTTTTAAAGGATTTTAAGCGAATATTGTTTTAATACCGGGTGTGGTCGACGCTGCCAAAGGGCTAGGGTTAAGGTGGAATCGGAAAACATAGGTATATTCAATTACCCTGAGGCAGCGATGTGCATAAGTAAGGCATTGTCCTAAAGCTATTGGGATTAATGTGAACGGACTTTTAGGTCGGTATTGAGGATATGGCAGAAAGGCCCGAATCTCTGCGGTGTAACTCGCAGACACCCATTGGGGTCTCCACAAAAGTTTAATTGACTGCAATTGTATGCCGTATTCTTTTCACGTACCGATCCCTGGTGAAAATTCTTCACTAACCCGTTAGGCACAATCAATGCAAGTGGTGGGAGAACTAAGGAAAATGTTAGGAGATTGCTGAAGATAGCGACCGTCTAGAGATGAAAACGAGCCAAAAGTGCGACAGATTGCCAACGTGAGATACGTAAGTCTCTGGTTCGCAGTTTTGCTCTATATTCCAATTTGTTTGTCTGCCAATTAAAAGTAGACTCGTTGGAGAGCGGAGACCTGATGCATTTATGGAAGAAACTTGCAAAGAAACAAATACGAATCCAGCCAATTGCTAGTAATGGTAATGGTTATCTCCTTTATGGATGATGCTGCTTCATCTAAGTGCAATGTTTCCAGCTAACGGCCCCGTCATTCCACAATGTTTCTCCTTTATTACATCACGTGGTCCCACCCGAGTCCCGACGGAAGTGGACACCAGCGTTTTGCGGAGTATTTCAAACATTACCTGACTTCTGCCGTTTGACATTTTAGATTCAAGATCAAGAGTCAAGAGAGTTGTATTTCATATGTCATATGTCCCAGATAGAACAATGAAATTATTACTTGCTGCAGCACAACAGAATATGCAAACATAGTTTAGTGGCAGATTATTGTATCATTCAAGAGATCGCTCCCTCTAGCCACTTAAAAGAAAACATGGGGCGAGGAGAGTGTGTCGTTTTACACATGGGAGCTCTCCACGAGAAATTCATAGCCTTTCGAAAGATAAATCTTCACACCACAGTCTTTTGATTAATAGTTTCTTCTTTGTCGAAGCAAAACAGTAAGATATTCATCCAATCTTCTTCTTTGACTCGTACACTAATAGTCGTCATTCTCCAGCATAACGCTTAGAAACGTTAGAAAACTCCGCATGGTCCTCTGAACTAAACTAAAAAGCTAACAGCTTCTGCGCAAGAATCCCAGCAGCAAACACGCCTCCGACTACGTAATATATCCTATCCACATAATTGCAGGCAGACAGAATTTAAAGGCAAATACCATAATTTATGACACACAAAATTAAGCCAAATGGCCACTACATATAGTATGATATGACAAACGAGAGAGAGAGAGTAAAGAAATGGTCAGTGTGTATATATACACATAATCAGAACATACCCATATATGTCCCAGAATCACACGGGAGGGCTGGACACCCAACGCAATATTCCACCTCTCCACCAATTCCAATAGTGCTGGCAAGTGCGGGAGGGCGGGGCTTTCTGTTGCGCTAGTATGGGTGTTGTGGGCCGAAGGTACTGGTTTCCAAGGGCTAATATTGACATTGTGGGCCAAATGGATTCTTGGGCTGGCAGCTCAGTCACTGAGGCCTGGCAGTACAGTCACTCGGACCTGCCAGGCTGGCAGCTGAGAAATTTCCAGAAATTCTGCCCAAAACAGGTGACAGACTCTGTGAGAGAGAAGGGGGAGAGGGTGGACTGAATGGATTATTGGGCTGGCAGTTCAGTGAGTCATGGCTGGTGGGCTGGCAGTTCACTTACTCACGGCTCGTGGGCTGGCAGTGCAGTCACTCATGCCTGGTACGCTGGCAGTTCGCTCAGTCACCCCTCCTCCCTTCACCCGCCCCCCGCTCTGGGGGTGGCAAACGTCCTGCAGCCGAGGGAGGGGTACGACTTCAGGCGGGGGCTCTCGTGGGCTGATGATGGAGGGATGTCCTGCAGCGGGCGATGGGGGCGGCTTCAGGAGTGGGAGCATCCTATAGCCAGGCGTAGGGCAGCGTAATGAGGTGGGGATGCCAGTGGGGGGGGGGGGGCAGCAGTGAATGACCCACTCATGGCCTCTGGACTCACTGCCTTGGGACTATCTCATGGTCTCTGGACTGAAAGACTGAATCACGGCTTGTGGACTGACTGACTTATGCCCGACTTCTGGAGTCACGTCCGACTTTTGTAAGCTGAAAACTGTAACATCCACATTGAGGAACAGCCTCTTTCTGACAGCCATGAGGCTATTAAACATAACGAATAAGCTCTGAACTACGAAAGACTATATTATTTGTACTATTTGTTATTTGTTGATCACACACACACCCTCCACCTCACACAGACACTCACACACAGAGACACACTCACATACACAGACACATACTCTCAGACACACACACAGACTCTCAGACACACACACATACACACACACAGACACTCTCACACACACACATACACACTCACACATACACAGACACTCTCACACACACACACACATACACACACACACACACAGAGACAGACACACTCACACAGACTCACACGCACTCACAACCAATACTAAAATGCCAAGTAACTTCAGAACGTGGTAAACATACAGTGTGTAAACCGAAGATTCAAACATTTAATGCTTCCTGTAGAGGCGGCTACTGAAGCACAAACGTGCTTTAAATAACATCAACAAACACACTCACCATAGACAGAGCAGTAAGCTCTCTTGAATTATTCAACGACGGCTTCACTATATCTTGCCACGAACTGGACATGACGCAGTCAGCGCCATCGTGACGCTAACCGGAAATTATTTCATCGGCGCCATCTTGCCACTAAGCAGAAGTCATGGAATGAGCGCCAATTTTTTATTAAACACATTCCTGATCTAATAAAATTTCTATTCACGCTTTATCCATCCAAAAACTGTTACAACGATTTGAAAAACCAAGCCGAGGCAAACAGTTTGGCAGCAGCCACCTGACAACCAACATTCATTTTGTGAACATAAACGTTTTAAAAGGCGAGGCAAACAATGGGACAGCAGCCACCCGACAACCAAAATTCATTTTGTGAACACAAACTTTTCTAAAAGGCGAGGCAAACAATTGGGCAGTAGCCACCTGACAACCAACATTCATTTTGTGAACACCAACTTATTTTAAAAGGCGAGGCAAACAATTGGGCTGCAGCCACCTGACAACCAAAATTCATTTTGTGAACACAAACTTTTTTAAAAGGCGAGGCAAACAATTGGGCAGCAGCCACCTGACAACCAAAATTCATTTTATGAACACAAACTTTTTTAAAAGGCGAGGCAAACAATTGGGCAGCAGCCACCTGACAACCAAAATTCATTTTGTGAACACAAACGTTTTTAAAAGGCAAGGCAAACAATTAGCCAGTTTACAGCCGCATCGAGGGGACTCGCCGTGGAGTAGACGTGCGTTCAGTATTATTCGCAACTCAGAGAGCCGTGACCCTCTCGCTTCCTGGGTCTGGCAGAGACTGAGTGAGGCACTATACTTCCGGCTTTTATTGTCCCTCCCCCTGCCGCCAGCGGGGGCAGCAGAGCGAATGGCGGTTTTAAAACCCCCCATTAATATCTCTCTGATTTTTCATCGATGGGAAAAATCCTCCAGTCCCGGAAGGCGGAGGGGGGCTCTGAGCGAGGTGGCCAAAATGACGGCCGTCGGTGGCGGCGTTCTCTCGGAAATCGCAGCACAGTAAGTCAAAAGCGGTCAAGATCAGACTTTTAGTAATATATATATATATATATATATATATATATATATATATATATATATATATATATATATATATATATATATATATATATATATATATTTAGTAATATATATAATATTTATAGATATATACACACACATATATACATCTGTATATATTTATTTATATATATATATATATATACTAGACTAAGTGGGACCCGTTGGGTCCCATGTTCACACGGGAGGGCTGGTCCCCCGACGCAATATTCCACCTCTACACTAATTCCAATATTGGTGGCCAATGTGGGGGGGGGGCTTTCTGGAGCGCTGTTATTGGTGTTGTTGGCTGCAGGGACTACTGGTCTCCAGAGGGCTAGTATGGACATTGTGGGCCAAATGGTTTATTGGTGTGGAAGCTCAGTCCCTCACGCCTGGTGTGCTGGCAGCTCACTCACGGCTGGCGGGCTGGCAGTTGACTCAAGGCTATTCCTTGTAATTCCATTTCAAGCAGAATGCAAGGCCACCAAATTCAAATCCATTTTCCTACCATTTCAAGCAGGTTGCAAGGCCACCAAACTCAAGTGCAGTTTCTTACCTCTTCGAGCAGGGTGCAAGGCCACAAAATTCAAGTGCAGTTTCATACCACTTCAAGCAGGGTGCAAGGCCACCAAATTCAGATTCAGTTTCCTACCACTTCAAGCAGGCTGCAAGGCCACTGAATTCAAGTGCAGTTTCCAACCACGTCAAGGAGGGTGCAAGGCCACCAAATTCAAATGCAGATTCATACCATTTCATGCAGGGTGCAACGGCACCACATTCAAATGCAGTTTCATACTATTTCAAGCAGGGTGAAACCACCATAAAAAACACCATAAAACCAAACAAAACACCACACTCACAGTTCAGTAGACATTCAGTGTGTTCAGTTAATTCACAGCTCAGACAGAGTCGTGACCTCTCCCTCCCCATCATGCAGATACTGAGCCACACCCACACTTCCGGCTTTAATAATCCCTCCCCCTCCCACCGGAAAAGGTGAGGACTTCATGGCGTGATTAACAGGAGAGAGATTCTCAACATTTTTTAAACACTAATAACACTTTTTTTTTTCATTGATGGGAACACTCATCTGCACCTGATGGGCAGAGGGGAACTGAGTAAGATGGCTAAAAATCACAGCCGTAAGAGGTAGCGTTTTATCTAAAATCAATATAGTGCAAACAGGAAGTTGTCAAGTTTAGTGAAACATCCATTTGCAGGCAGTGCCTTTTCACTTCAACCCAAACCCCCAAACAACCATTTGCAGGCAGTGCCTTTTCACTTCAACCCAACCCGCCAAAAAACCATTTGCAGACAGTGCCTTTTCACTTCAACCCCCCCACCCAAACAACCATTTGCAGGCAATGCCTTTTCACTTCAACCCAATCCTCACAAACAACCATTTGCAGGCAGTGCCTTTTCACTTCAACCCAACCCCCACCCCCCAAACAACCATTTGCAGGCAGAGACTTTTCACTTCAACCCAACCCCCCCAAACATCCTTTTGCGGGCAATGCCATTTCACTTCAACCCAAACCCCCCAAACAACCATTTGCAGGCAGTGCCTTTTCACTTCAACCCTATCCTCCCAAACAACCATTTGCAGGCAGTGCCTTTTCACTTCAACCCAAGCCCCCGAAACAACCATTTGGAGGCAGTGCCTTTTCATTCAACCCAAATCCCCAAACAACCATTTGCAGGCAGTGCCTTTTCACTTCAACCCAAATCCCCCAAACAACCATTTGCAGGCAGTGGCTTTTCACTTCAACCCAAACCCCCCAAACAATCATTTGCAGGCTGTGCCTTTTCACTTCAACCCAAACCCCCCAAACAGCCAATTGCAGGCTGTGCTTTTCACTTTAACCCAAACCCCCCAAGCAACCATTTGCAGGTAGTGTCTTTTCACTTCAACCCAACCCCCCTAAACAACCATTTGCTGGCAGTGCCTTTTCACTTCAACCCAAACCCCCCAAACAACCATTTGCAGTCAGTGCCTTTTTACTTCAACCCAAAACCCCAAACAACCATTTGCAGGCAGTGCCTTTTTACTTCAAGCCAACCATATTTTCATTTTCAAACCATATTAAGGGCACTCACAGGTGAGTAGACATACAGTGGCTTGCAAAAGTATTCATACCCCTTGAATTTTTCCACATTTTGTCACGTTACAACCACAAACGTAAATGTATTTTATTGGGATTTTATGTGATAGACCAACACAAAGTGGTGCATAATTGTGAAGTGGAAGGAAAATGATACATGGTTTTCAAATTTTTTTACAAATAAAAAACTGAAAAGTGTCGTGTGCAAAAATATTCAGCCCCCCTGAGTCAATATTTGTAGAACCACCTTTCGCTGCAATTACAGCTGCAAGTCTTTTGGGGGTATGTCTCTACCAGCTTTGCACATCTAGAGACTGAAATTTTTGCCCATTCTTCTTTGCAAAATAGCTCAAGCTCAGTCAGGTTGGATGGAGAGCGTCTGTGAACAGCAATTTTCAAGTTTTGCCAGAGATTCTCAATTGGATTTAGGTCTGGACTTTGACTGGGCCATTCTAACACATGAATATGCTTTGATCTAAACCATTCCATTGTAGCTCTGGCTGTTTGTTTCGGGTCGTTGTCCTGCTGGAAGGTGAACCTCCGCCCCAGTCTCAAGTCTTTTGCAGACTCTAACAGGTTTTCTTCCAAGATTGCCCTGTATTTGGCTCCATCCATCTTCCCATCAACTATGACCAGCTTCCCTGTCCCTGCTGAAGAAAAGCATCCCCACAGCATGATGCTGCCACCACCATGTTTCACAGTGGGGATGGTGTGTTCAGGGTGATGTGCAGTGTTAGGTTTCCGCCACACATAGCGTTTTGCATTGAGGCCAAAAACTTCAATTTTGGTCTCATCTGACCAGAGCACCTTCCACCACATGTTTGCTGTGTCCCCCACATGGCTTGTGGCAAACTGCAAACGGGACTTCTTATGGCTTTTTTTCAACAATGGCTTTCTTCTTGCCACTCTTCCATAAAGGCCCGATTTGTGGAATGCACGACTAATAGTTGTCCTGTGGACAGATTCTCCCACCTGAGCTGTGGATCTCTGCAACTCCTCCAGAGTTACCATGGGCCTCTTAGCTGCTTCTCTGATCAATGCTCTCCTTGCCCTGCCTGTCAGTTTAGGTGGATGGCCATGTCTTGGTAGGTTTGCAGTTGTGCCATTCTCTTTCCATTTTCGGATGATGGATTGAACAGTGCTCCGTGAGATGTTCAAAGCTTGGGATATTTGTTTATAACCTAACCCTGCTTTAAACTTCTCCACAGCTTTATCCCTGACCTGTCTGGTGTGTTCCTTGGGCTTCATGATGCTGTTTGTTCACTAATGTTCTCTAACAAACCTCTGAGGCCTTCACAGAACAGCTGTATTTATACTGATATTAGATTACACACAAGTGGACTCTATTTACTAATTAGGTGACTTCTGAAGGCAATTGGTTGCACTGGATTTTATTTAGGGGTATCAGAGTAAACGGGGCTGAATACTTTTGCACGCGACACTTTTCAGTTTTTTATTTGTAAACAAATTTGAAAACCATGTATCATTTTCCTTCCACTTCAGAATTATGCGCCACTTTGTGTTGGTCTATTACATAAAATCCCAATAAAATACATTTACGTTTGTGGTTGTAACGTGACAAAATGTGGAAAAGTTCAAGGGGTATGAATACTTTTGCAAGCCACTGTATGTTCAGTGTTATGCAGAGCTCAGAGAGACGTGACCTTCTGGCTTCCTCCATCTTGCAGAGACTGAGTGAGCCACACCACTTCCTGGTTTTATAGTCCCTCCCCTCCCTCCAGCAGGGGCAGCAGAGAGAATGGCAATAAAAAAAAAACATTAATATCTCTCTGACTTTTCATCGATGGGAAAAATCCTCCGGTCCTGGAAGGCGGAGGGGGGCTTTGAGCGAGGTGGCCAAAAATGACGGCCGTAGGTGGTGGCGTTCTCTAGGAAACACAGCACAGTGAGCCAAAAGCGGTCAAGATCCGACTTTTAGTAATATAGATGTACATGTGTGTATATATATGCCAGGACGGTGTGTGTTTCTGATGATGTTGGCTGCCTTTTTGAGGCAACGACTCCGATATATATATTCGATTGAGGGGAGGTCAGAGCCGGTGATGGACTGGGCAGCGTTTACAACTTTTTGCAATCTTTTCCGCTCCCGGACGTTCAAGTTGCCGAACCAGACAATGATGCAACCAATCAATATGATTTCTACTGTGCACCTGTAGAAGGTCAAGAGCATCCTCTTTGACATAGCGTGACATCCACCGTTAATGGCTAATCCTGTCATCAGCTCACAGGTATTAACATTATTACTTTAGTTGGCGTTGCTCTGAATGTCATCACAATGGCAGGTAGTACCTTAAACCACTCGTGTCGGTTGTCGGTCGGTTCTTTAGTGTCCTGTTTATTCGATACGCAAAACCTGTGGTGGATGATGGGGAAGGGGAAAACGCTGTTTCACTCCTGACAAGCCGCCATCTTCCTTCATCACCTCCCTGTGAAATACTTTCCCTGGTCAAAGTCCACGCGAAGAGGGACGCGCTACCTAAATATTATTTATTCGGTTCCATGTTATGCTACTGGATGTACTAGCATGGCATGGGAAAGCCGTTAACCAGTGGATAAGTTGGTCAATCAGCACTGAGCAATATCTTTATTTGCAAGAGCAAGGCAAGGGCTTGCGTAATTTATATGCACATGTTAGTCAGTAGGCAACACACACTTGCATTTTGCGCGTCAACTCGCAAATGAGTCTCCCTGCTTCACAGAGTCGTATTCTACTATGGGAAGAGTGTAAAATTATAGTCCCCTCAGTGTAATGGGTTCTGAGACGTTCAATGACCATGTTACACAATTTAGTGCTTGCGCACATTAGTTTAGCAAGTCGGCATTTGCTGTTCAGTATCCTTTCTCATTATCACATTGCAAATGGAAGGGATTAGTTTAATCTGAGCGTCCCAGTGCTGGAGAGCATGTTAGCACTTGCTGGATTTTTGTAAATGCCGAAATTTGTTTATACTCCCAGTCTACTAGCTCTCTCGACTGTTTACGTCCGCTAGTGAGTTCCCTCGAATCATTTTGTATTATGATAGCTTATGACGTAATCGACCAGCTCGGTCGACCAGCACGGCTTACCCAGTCATTTGAATTTTATCGGAGACATGCAAAACCTCATGTTCTTGCACATTTTGGATGCTGCTTAACAGAATCGTGGCAGCTTACTTGCACATAACAAGGTAAACGCATTGATTACAGCAAGCCAGCCTTCCCGAAATATCTCATAAACGCAAAATGGGAAATCACAACTCATGAGCAGAACAGCGCCACCAGCGTTAAAAGTATGTTTTAGTATTTTCTGGTTTGTTTTATGTGGGAAAGGATGTTGGGGGAAGCTTTTTTTCCAACTCTTACCTCGACTAAGATGCGGCCTAACATCGAGGACTTGGCAGCCTTTCCTGGAGACCGACCCGGCGCTCCAAACCGCAAGAGTCTTCGGGACTTTAACATCGTGGAAATTGCGATCTCGTTTCAGGGATCGAAGCTCCATCTGCGGGGTCTGTGGACTTTAACATCGTGAAGCCCGCGGTCTCTGGTAAGAAGAGGCCGACTTGAGAGCTCCATGCCGCGGAGAGAGTTTCAACCGCCCCCGACGCGGGAGCTTCGATTACCCCGACGGAGGCTTCGATCGTCGTTTGCGGGGGATTTGATCGCCCCGACTGCGGATGGTTTGATTGCCCCGATCGCGAGGGAACAAGTTGAAAAAGATTGAAATTTATTGCCTTCCATCACAGTGAGGGATGTGGAATCTACTGTGATGGATGTTTATGTAAACTTTTATTTTATGTGGTTGTGTGTCTTGTTGCTTTTCACTTAGTATGGTTGTATGGTAACTCAAATGTCACTGTACCTTAACTGGTACATGTGACAATAAGCTGACTTTGATACCTTGAAAACTTGCATATTTCTAAACCTTTCGGAAATATATTATTGTTGAGAATGCAATGTTGAAGGTTAATCGCCATTTGTTTGGATCTACCTCCCATACTACCAATTACAAATTCTTAGTGGAAATAAGTGCACTAATCATAATTTCCCCAAATTTCAATGCTTTCTCTACACCAACACTATATTAGCACCAGTGTTGGGAATGGGCTAAAGCGAAAGTGCTTCCTTTATCTATTTACAACATCTTCCAAACTCTTCCAGAGCTGAATGGTCTCAGATACATGCTAACTTAATTTCCTTTATTTCGACATTCACCTGGTTTCTTCAAGCCCAGGATCACACTAGATGTCCTTGTCTCACCGTGTCTCTCCGCAACATCAGCTTAACGTTGAATAGATATTCACCTAACATCAACGCGATGCCAATATTTGTCAAAGCTCCCCTCCCTCCATTCAGGATGTCTCCTTCAGGCGTTTACACACACAGCCCAATCATCTTCTCTCATTTATCTCAGTCGTACTTCACGTAAACACGCGAGATAAGCCTTTTCCCCAGGAGCCTTTGCAGCTGCTAGACACGCGCAAAACACCACCTTTCCGGAGCAATAATTGATATATATTTCCTGTTTTATGTGCATCAAAATGTGATCCCCTGTGCAAATTAGATAAACGCAAATCCAAAAGGACTGAACTGCTTTGGTTTTTATTTCAGAACACAGTTCGCAAGCGTGACCAGAAGCGTCCAGATACCTGTCCCACACTCTCACCCGCTTGTTACACCGGATATCCGGTGTCTTGGCTGTGTACGTCCCTCAAGGAGCAAGATTCACCAAATTCAAAAGTTTTCCAGGTTGCATCGGAACAAGTCAAGACTGATGACATTTCAATCAAGACATAACATTAGCTCTGCTTTCATCTACAGTTGCTGCTGTCTGACATGTGTGTTTCAATAATGGTTATTTATTTGAGCACTGCTACAACTATAGTTTCCATCTCAGAGGCTAGTTCCATTTCTAAATGCCTTTGGCTTCACTGAATTATGTCCGCACCCCCGAGAGAGCGTGTGATTAACAAGCCTATGTCACCAAAATAGAAATGAATATCATTTATATATTCCATTGCCCTTGGCGTCCGTCAGCGTTCAGAACAGTTGTATTTCATTCTGTCTATAATGCTCGCGTTATCACAAATCATATTATAGTGATTAGAACCATTGTCTGCACCTGGTGAAACGTAATGGACCTCAAGCGTCGTTGTCGTCACAAATGGGTTCAGTAAACTGAAGCAAATGCACTATTTCAATTACTTGGTATCAGGTTTCGAAATTAACACTTTGTTTGTTTTTTGATGACTGAATATCTAACTTCAGGTAACCCTTGCTCTCTCCTTCCCCTCCCCCTTCCCAGTCCTCTCACTATTCCCACTGTCTCCGCCCACTTTATTTCTTTGTCCTACCCCCTCCCCGACATCATTCTGAAGAAGGGTCTCGACCTGAAACGACGCCAATCCCTTCTCTCCATAGATGCTGCCTCACCCGCTGAGTTTCTCCACTATTTTTTGTCTACCTGCAAAAATAATCGATCCGAAGAAATCGTGGAAGTGGTAACGAGGCAAATGGCCATGCATGTTACAGGTTTATATGTGTGCCTTTCGTTCACGTACATTTACTTTTTCGTATAATGTTCGCCTTGTGCGTGTGAATATATTGGCAGTGACAATAAAGGGACGCGAAATGACATGCTTCAGATCGTCTCTGAAGTATCTCTGAGAAATCGCATAAATGAAAGTGTTTGTACAAGTACTCAAGCATCTTAGCATATAGGCACTTTTTCGGCAATCGTGAAAGAGGCGTTGTAATCAGTTTCCAAAAATTGAATACCTGTAAGCTGCACACACATGAAGAACACAAGGTTTAACATCCATAGGAAAATAAAGTTGCCAGATATTGCTACGAGTAAAATGATAGATTTCCTTCGGTTTTCAGACTCTTGATCAGTCGCGCACGCCTCTCGATTACTCCCTCGGAGCTTGTTCCTGACTGTTGGCCAGGATAATATGCTTTATGGTCAAGGAATTGAACAGAAGGATCAACGCAAATGGTGTAAATGGGGTTAAAATAGTTTCAAACCATAAAAACTTGATCCAGGTGGGTGATGTGTAGAAGGTTGCTTTTATATCACAGGACAATGGCACATCATTAATGATTTCACGAGGTTCAAATATAAAGTAGATTGGAATATTTTGCAAAATGCTTGCAAGAAACGTTGCTGTTATAACCTTCACTGCAGTCTTGGTGGTACAATATTTTGTACGTAAAGATTGGCAACATATAGCAACAAATCGGTCGAATGTAAAAGTGACAGTCAGCCAGGCAGAACAATCAAGCGAAATATAACTCAGCTCAATAACAAGACTGCAAATAGGGGTATAATTTAGGAATGAATGTGGAAAATATGCTTCTTTCACGTAGAGAATTATATCGAAAATCAAAATCATAAAGTCAGCTCCTGCCATTGATATAAGATATCGGGTGACGCATCTGGAGAGACCGCATTTCCCAGAGGACAGGATGAGGATTGCCATCAATTTCGCTGCAAACAAACAGATGAATCTGCATTAGGAGGAAGAAATATCTTACGATATACATGTTCATTTACTTCGATTTTGGCTTTGGAATTAAGTTCTGAGGTAATTTATAGTTATGTATATATATATATAATCTTTTATATCTAACATATTTATTATTGTACATGAACAGATAAGTATACCACCCTTGGAGGCTCGGATCCCTATCACTGGCTGACAGGCCAGGAGTTGCCAACCGACAGCATCATGGCTGACATCAGGATCTAATTAGCTGATATCGGTTTGGCTATCACAACCTTGTCAACTTACTCCCCATAAAGACAGGCATTCTAGCCAGAGGAAGGACGGAGCGGCTGAGAGAAGCAGGAAGCGAGATAGAGGGTGAAGCAAGATGAAGAGAGAGAGAGTAAGTGAGAGAACGCGGGACGCATCCCTGTTTGCTGTGTTATCCTGTCGCAGGTTCCAGGAAGCCCGAGACACACGTAGAAACTCAAGACCACCACCGCCAGTGTTTGGTTATGCTGGGCTTACGGGAAGAAACCCCAGAAAGCCAATGCCTTCACTGAGGCTAGAACTGTGTGACCGGGGCACACCCGAGACGACAGCGCCTGTTACTGCCCCCGGATACACACACACACACACACACACACACACACACACACACACACACACACACACACACACACACACACACACACACACACACACACACACACACACACACACACACACACACACACACACACACACACACACGCACACACACAAACACACACACACACACGCACACACACTCACACACACACACACACACACACACACACACAAACACACACACACACACACGCACACACACTCACACACACACACACACACACACACACACACATATATATATATATACATGCATACACACCCACACACACAAACACACATAAACACACACACACACACACACTAATTACACTCTCACACACACACATACACACACACACACACATACCCATACTTACACTCACAAACTCTCTCTCACACACACACACACAAACTCACACTCACATACACAAACAGATATTCACATGTTCATATGTGTGTGTGTGTGTGTATTTCTGTAATTGATTGATTATCTTTCATCTACGCATTTTAACCTTTGCGATGGTTCCAGAAGAAAGGCGTGTGTGCTTTTCCCCCCATGTGTACCAACCTACACATTTTCAGGTTTACGGTCCGATTCTTTTCAATTCCAAAGATATTTTGGTCACCTAAAAAAAAGATATCGAAATAATATCCCACTGTTCCAAATATGTCATACATTCGTTTTTTTAGAAACAGCGAGGAAACAGGCTCTTCCGCCCGTCGAGTCGGCACCGACGAGCGATCCCACACAATAACACTGTCGTCCACACACCAGGGGCAATTTTTACATTGTAACTTACATCGAGTTAGCCTACAAACATGTACGTCTTTGGAATGTGGGGGGAAACAGACGATCTCGGAGTACACTCACGCAGGCCATGGGGAGAGTGTACAAACTCGGTGCAGACAAGCACCCGGAAACAGGTTCGAACCCGTGTCTCTGGCGCTGTATGGCAGTAGTTCTACCGCAGCGCCACCGTGCAGCCCCACTGAAAACCTCTCAGTTCTATTCTTCCTTGAAAAATATATCGTTTTTTATAAATATACTATGGCTTTCAAATGAATGAGTGTATATTCCATGCAACATATTGTCGAAGCAGCTTCTTTGTCCGTTGAACCAAAATATCATATCGGAAGACGGTCTGAGGTATTTCAACATTTCTTAAACTCTCTCAGATTCATATTAGGTTATTGTTATATCAACCAGGAGGCAATGACATTCCTGCAGGTCATACAGATAACAGGGTACTTGTTCAGCAGTCGTCTGAAGAAGGGTTTCGGCCCGTAACGTTGCCTATTTCCTTCCCTCCATGGATGCTGCCTCACCCGCTGAGTTTCTCCAGCATTTTTATCTACCTTCGATTTTCCAGCATCTGCAGTTCCTTCTTAAACAACGATAGTAAGCATGCAGGTACAGCAGGCAGTGAAGAAAGCGAATGGCATATTGGCCTTTATAACAAGAGGAGTTGCGTATTGTAGCAAATAGTTCCTTCTGCAGTTGTATAGGGCCCTAGTAAGACCACAACTGGAATATTGAGTGCAGTTTTGGTCCCCTAATTTGAGGAAGGACATTCTTGCTATTGAGGGAGTACAATGTAGGTTTTCAAGGTTAATTCGCGGGATGGCGTGACAGTCATATGCTTCGAGAATGGAGCGGCTGGGCTTGTATGCTCTGGAGTTTAGAAGGATGAGAGGCGATCTCATTGAAACGTATAAGATTATTAAGGGTTTGGACACGCTAGAGGCAGGAAACATGTTGGGAGAGTCCATAACCAGCGGCCATCGTTTAAGAATACGGGGTAAGTCATTTAGAACGGAGGCGAGGAAACACTTGTTCTCATAGAGAGTTGTGAGTCTGTGGAAGTCCTTGCTTCAGAGGGCGGTGGAGGCCGGTTCTCCGGATACTTTGAAGAGAGAGCTAGATAGGGCTGTTAAAGATAGCGACGTCAGGGGATAAGGGGAGAAGGCAGCACCGTCGAATGGCGGTGTTGGCTCGAAGGGCCGAATGGCTTTCTCCTGCACCTATTGTCTATTGTCTATAACAGTATACGGTAATGGTGGAAGCAATTAAAAAAAAAGGTAGCACCCAATTCTAAACGACAGAAAGGAGCAAAAATTGCCGCACGCTCTTTGGTATTATAATGTCATAAGATCATAAGTAAAATGAGCACAATGAGGCCATTCGGCCTATCAAGTCTACACCACTTCCTTCTAATCCCATTCTCCTGCCTTCTCCCCAAAACCCCTGACACCATTACTAATCAATAATCTATCTGTCTCTGCCTTAAACATATGAATTGACTTGGCATCCACAGCCTTCTGTGGCAAATAATTCCACAGATTCACCAAGCTCTAGAGGGGTATAGAGATACTAAGCATACAGCCCCGACCAACGCCAACGTTGAGAACCAGAGTGGAGAAAAATGTATTACCAATTCTAACTGATATAATTCTGCCGATCCAGAAGTTCAGAACTCGGTTGAAGACGGAGACGCAAGGACCAAGGTTAATTAGTTTAAAGATGTGCAGACTCTTATTTGTCACGTGTTTGGTACTCACTGAAATGTAATTTGTTTCTTCGAAGCCCCAGCACACGCACCACCCTCGAAACGGGATATTTACTGGTCGCAGCAGTATGTTAATAGCTAACGTACACATTGTTCCGATTTCGCGTTCTATTCCTCTTCTGCAATAAATCAGCAAATAAGTACTTTAACATTTTGATGGCAGCTAGCTGCCGATGTTCTCTCCCCTTAGACTCCATCTCATTTCTGATATTGGTGAGCCAAGCAGGCTAATATTTGATTTTATTTGTACCCACGCTTCCACCCCTGATAAGGTCACAGGCAGTTTGTACAGAGGTCCAGCATCTAGCGAAGCCGGGTAACATTCAATAGTTCCCGACAGCATAAAGAAATATTGGAATGGATTTTCCTCACTAAATAATGAAACGTTTCAACATTAAAACAATCAATTTAACTTAAATATATAATATTACGGTAATATAATTAAAACACGCCGACAAATGCAAAGGTAATAATCAGTTTACATTCACTTTCTCCACAGAGACTGGGACCATATTGAAGTAAATGTGTTCATCAATTAATATATGTTACCTCGGCATGACATTGGTAAGCGGTTTCCAATTGCTCATACTCTCTATTGGTTGTTCCAATTCTGAACTCATTGGTATTTACATTACAAATGTGAATGACAGAAAGGTCAGCATCAGTACGCCACCTCCTCCAATCTCACCATAAGCAGGCGACAATTTGATGGTTTTGGAATTTAGTCAATCACAGAAGATAGATAGGTGCTTCAATAACCGGGAAGGGCAAGAGCCAAATTGGCACAACATTTCAATTGATATGAAGCGGTCGTCAGCGCATGTACATACCTCACTCTCTGTGCTGACTGTCGCGTTGGCAATCTCCTGCTGAAGGTACACATTTCGCAAAGCCCTAAATGCGTGCGTTCAGGGGCTGCCTTGCGAGGCGAAGCAACTCAGAAACAAAGACACGTAAGATCCCAGGCAACAACCACAATTCGAGGTACCACCCCCTGAAAGGTCCTTCTGACAGCACGTGCTGCAGGGAGAGCTCTGTGTTCTGATTTATAATTTAGAAAAAGTGAAAATTTACGCACAAAATATAGAGAAGTAACTGGGCGAAATATTTCCAGCAATGGCTGCTGTTATAAGTTGCTGTATGTCTGATGGGTTGCGTGTGAACGATGCGCCACCTCAGCTCAATACGTTATAGATACCGCATCTCCGGCACGTCAGGGTGAGGGACACTATGTTGAGTGAAAATAACGCATTATTCGAAGTAATTCGGTGTGGTGTCCTTCAATTTCCCAATATATGTGGCATTTCGTGAAAGCCGTGCTCTGGTACTCATTGATCCAAACAACTTCAATGCGGGAATAATCTCCGCTACACAGCCTTCTCAATCTACAAGTAGATCCTGAACATTGAAATTCTCGACGACAAGAAAACTATGCGCTGGCGATAAAATCTGGCAGAACAATCTAAAAGCAGCAGGCGTTACATTTCTTTTGAATGCCTGTTAAATGTAAAGTTAAATCTTCCTAAGAATGTACCACGGCAATGCGTTACAAGCTATGTTTACCGTATCCTGGCGTCTAAATTGTCGTGCTTTACGTTAATTATAACAATTTCTTCCCGTCAATGGAATTAGTAATTACTCTGAATTATAATCACTGTTCATCAACCTGGTAGTTCAAGTCAGGTCACCAGATAGTTTACACTTTGTGTAAATTAAAATCAAATCTTGCAATGAATTAAAATAAACATTGTTTCTCAGCTTCATAGACCATGAGCAAATTTACCAGATTTATGGTGGAAATAAAAAGGCTTCAAAAATCGTTTAATGGATGCTCACCGCCAAATTACATCCACTTTTAGATGTAGTTTCCGATATATAGGCAGATGGAGGCACCTACTAGCATTCATGCTTATGAAGTAGCCTGCAGAGCCAGTACCCTTTGGCGAGAGGTACAGAATAAAGTGGAGACCATACTATTTGAAACAACATTAAGAAGTCGTTTTCCCCAATTGTGGTCGAAAGTTACAATTGTCCTTGACGTATAATGGTGAACAGCAAAGATAAGAAGCCGCCGTAAATGTATTTGGTATTTTGGTAGTGAAGCTACTACATGGAATGAACAGTTTACATACATGACGCATTACATTTACATGCAGACCAATTGTTCAAAGCGTGCAATCTGCCATTGTTAAGATAGACTGTGTGTAAGGAGCGGAAGGAGGGATCTTCCTTCAGCCGCGTGATCGGCTGAAAGAAGGAATAAGGCGGAAAAATATTTTACTGATATACATATTACTTATAGTGCGGCACAGAGACACAGCGGTGAAGTTGCTGCCGTACAACTCCAAAGACCTGGGTTCGATCCTGACTACGGGTGCTGAGTGTACGGAGTCTGTCCGTTGTCCGTCTGACAACGTCGGCTTCCTCCGGATGCTATGAGATCCTCTCACATTCCAAAGACGTGCAGGTTGGTGGGTTAACTGGCCTCTGAAATGGTCCATCGTCTATAGGATAGACTATAGGATAGTGATTGCTGGTCAACGCGGACTCAGCAGACCAAATAACATGTTTCCACGCCATATCTCCGAACAAAACGTGGAAATATCATTTTATCGGACAGTGACATTCAAACATGTTACACTTTATTTTTAATTTAAAAAAAAAAAAAAAAAAAAAATTAAATGTTCGGCACGGACTTGAAGGGCCGAGATGGCCTGTTTCCGTGTTGTTATGGTTATATGGTTACTTGATTGTTGAATCCAATACATAATTGACGCAACAGGACACCTCTGACCAGGTCCGAGTAAACAATCCTTTTTTTAATAATTCAGTAGGTTGTTTGGATTAATCATTTATAGAAATATGTATTTTTTCAGATATATTTGCTATGATGTTCGGTGCCGTCAATCAAGCGTGTGAATATATATATATATGTAAAACCAGTCTGTGGCGCACTTACCCGGAACTCCAATGATTGCAAGAATAGGATAGTAAATACTCTCCGTCTGCAGGATTACAGAACTTCTCATATTTGAATAGAAGATTCGTTTCTACTCAGTTATATACGCACAGGGATCTCCAGTTTTCAATTTTAGCTGTTACTTCTACTTTAAATAAACCTCGAGGGTGGAATAAACACGCACGATGATTGGTGTTATTCAGTCACGATCACACTAATGAGGTTGTTTGTTACATGCAACTGATCACTGTTACAACAGTAACCTGTGCACAGATGAGTGAGCATTTATAATCGTCAACACACGATGCACCGGTTGGAAGCTAAAATATGTATTAATGCGGTTTCTGTTGATATTTCGTCGTTAGGTGCA
Source organism: Malacoraja senta (assembly GCA_038087875.1). Taxonomy (NCBI): domain Eukaryota; kingdom Metazoa; phylum Chordata; class Chondrichthyes; order Rajiformes; family Rajidae; genus Malacoraja; species Malacoraja senta. Next base: position 97,610 of record JAXLNO010001411.1, on the reverse strand, counting down.
TCAGGAATTTCTGATTTGCATCTTGTATTTTGTCCACGTATCAAGTACAAATACAGCCATATTACAGAAATATTACAGTTTCGGAGACTATGATAAAATATGAAAATGTGACAGAAATATTACACAAAGCAAGATAAAAAACAATAGAACAGTGAAGAAATCTTTATTGTTAAGTAGAGATTCGGGGATTTCAATTATGTTTAAACGAAACAGCGGGACCCGTGTGAGATGACGAACATGTCCGTGGACCTTCATGCAGAGGAGATCACATCTGGAACACCTCCTCCATGGCCAGAGTGAGCACCACCGGAAATTGGAGGAGCAGCACCCAATATTCCGCGTGGGCAGTCTGCACCCTAGCGGCATGAATATTGACCTCCAATTTCCGGTAGCCCTTGCTGTCTCCTCCCCTTCTCAGCTCTCCCTCAACCCTCTGGCTCATCCTCTTCCTTTCTTCTTTCTACTTCCCGCCCCCCCGCCCTACACCAGTCTGAAGAAGGGTTTCGGCCCGAAAGGTTGCCTATTTCCTTCGCTCCATAGATGCTGCCGCACCCGCTGAGTTTCTCCAGCACGAACAAAGACATAAAGTGCTATAAGAACTCATCGGGTCAGACAGCATCTCTTGACAACATGGATAAGTTAACATGGATACGGCGATATTGTTAAACATGTCCATGTTCTTCAGAGATGGTATCGGGTCCGCTGAGTTACTCCAGCACTTTGACTCTTTGCTTATCAGTCAACTGAATTGCTTTCCAGTTTAATTCCCATTTCCATCACCATGTTCCGCCGCCACATACGCCCATTGTTCTCTCAATTGTGTATATTCAATTTCTTCTCATTTCCAAATTCACGAATTTCCCTCCAGCACAGAATACAACCAAGGTCCCCTTACCTCACCGTCCACGCATTCAGCTTTACATTTAACATAAATTTAGCCAACGTCAGCTTAATGTCGCTCTCAATCGCAATTTTTCTCTACTCGCATGATTGCATTACTTTTATCTGTACCTTCGATTTTCTAATTCATATTCTCATTTCCATTCCAGACAAATCGGCTGCGATTAATAGTTTTTATCGATGAGTCTCCTAGTGGCAGCATGCTGTAAAGGATATAACTTCTTTTGCTCCCTTAACTTTTAACTTATAGCTTATCACTCTTTCAATATTACTTGTTATAACTTGATTTCAAGGCACGGTCTAACCTTTCTTAAAGTGTTGGTAACATTTTTATACTTTTCTATCGTGCAAAGGATGGAGACAAGATGGAAAAGAGCTTCTCCAAGGAAGGAGCGTGGGGAAGGTGCAGCTTCTGACTCTGGTATCTTAGGAGCAAAATCGAATATGAACGATGAATTGAAAAATGAAATGAAAAGATTTTGCAGTTTGGAAGAAATGATGAAATATTTCGAGCAAATTGAAGGAAACACAGAAACATAGAAACATAGAAAATAGGTGCAGGAGTAGGCCATTCGGCCCTTCGAGCCAGCACCGCCATTCATTATGATCATGTCTGATCATCCAACTCAGTATCCATTTACCTGCCTTCTCTCCATACCCTCGATCCCTTGAGCCACAAGGGTCACATCTAACTCCCTCTTAAATATAGCCAATGAACTGGCCCCAACTACGTTCTGTGGCAGAGAATTCCAGAGATTGACCACTCTCTGTGTGAAAAATGTTTTTCTCATCGCGGTCCTAAACGATTTCCCCCTTATCCTTAAACTGTGACCCCTTGTTCTGGACCATAATCGGGAACAATCATCGTGCATCTAGCCTGCCCAACCTCTTAAGAATGTTGTAAGTTTCTATAAGATCCCCCTCAATCTTCTAAATTCTAGCGAGTACAAGCCGAGTCTATCCAGTCGTTCTTCATATGAAAGTCCTGACATCCCAGGAATCAGCCTGGTGAACCTTCTCTGTACTCGCTCTATGGCGAGAATGACTTTCCTCAGATTAGGAGACCAAAACTGAACGCACTACTCCAGGTGTGGTCTCACCAAGACCCTGTACAACTGCAGTAGGACCTCCCTGCTCCTATACTCAAATCGTTTTGCTATGAATGCTAACATACCATTCGCTTTCTTCACTGCCTGCTGCACCTGCATGCCTACTTTCAATGACTGGTGTACCATGACACCCAGGTCTCGTTGCATCTCCCCTTTTCCTAATCGGCCACGATTCAGATAATAGTCTACTTTCCTGTTTTTGCCACCAAAGTGGATAACACCACATTTATCCACATTATACTGCTTCTGCCATGCATTTGCCCACTCACCCATCCTATCCAAGTCACCTTGCAGCCTCCTATCATCCTCCTCACAGCTAACTCTGCCCCCCCCCCATCTTCGTGTCATCCGCAAACTTGGAGATGTTACATTCAATTCCCTCGTCCAAATCATTAATATATATTATTATTAATTCTGAAAAGGACCCGTTTACTCCTACTCTTTGCTTCCTGTCTGACAGCCAATTTTCTATCCACATCAATACTGAACCCCCAATACCGTGTGCTTTAAGTTTGTATACTAATCTCTTGTGTGGGACCTTGTCGACAGCCTTCTGAAAGTCCAGATAAAACACATCCACTGGTTCTCCCTTATCCACTCTACTAGTTACATCCTCGAAAAATTCTATAAGATTCGTCAGACATGATTTACCTTTCATAAATCCATGCTGACTTTGTCCAATGATTTCACCACTTTCCAAATGTGCTGCTATCCCATCTTTAATAACTGACTCTAGCAGTTTCCCCACTACCGGTTAGGCTAACTGGCGTGTAATTCCCCGTTTTCTCTCTCCCTCCCTTTTTAAAAGTGGGGTTATATTAATACCCTCCAATCCTCAGGAGCTACTCCAGAATCTAAAGGGTTTTGAAAAATTATCACTAATGCATCCACTATTTCTGGGGCTACTTCCTTAATACTCTTGGATGCAGCCTATCTGGCCATGGGGATTTATCCGCCTTTAATCCATTCAATTTACCTAAGTTCAAGACAAGCTGATTATGTTGCAAGATGAATCTCGTGAACAGAAGGAACAAATTGATAACTTTCGTACCTTGGGCCAGGAAAGAGATTAGAAGATTGAAAAACTGGAAAGGAAAATGAAGGAAAATACTCGGGCACTCCAGCATTACAAGATTAAAAATATGGATCTGGAAAACAGAAGCCGTCGATTGAATTTGCGAATTGTTGGTTTGCCTGATGGTCAAGAAAGGGATAATGTTATAAAATATGCCTCTAAAATGACAAAGGAGACTTTCAACACCAAGCACTATGAAAATCATCCAATTTTGGAAAACGCACACAGGATCGGGAAGAAATCTGGTCTCCAAGATAAACCGAGGCATTTGATCGTTCAGTTTCACTTCTTGCAGATGAAGGAGAATATCCTCCACGCTGCAAAAAAGTTGGGCATGGTTGAATATGAAGGATGCATGTTTCGGTTTGTTCCTGATTACAGGCGTGAGCTTTTGGAATTGAGAAAGTCTTTCCATAATGTAATGTATGAGTTGTTTAAGAAAAAGTTGCGCCCCGCAAGCTAGACTGCGTTTACGACTCTTAAGAGGGGACTTGATAGAGGTCTTTAAAATTATGAGCGGGTTAGACAGAGTGAACGTGGATAAGCTTTTCCCATTGAGAGTAGGGAAGATTCAAACAAGGGGACATGACTTGAGAATTAAGGGACAGAAGTTTAAGGGGAACATTAGGGGGAACTTCTTTACTCAGAGAGTGGTAGCTGTGTGGAATGAGCTTCCAGTGGAAGTGGTGGAGGCAGGTTCGATGTTATCCTTTAAAAATAGATTGGATGGGTATATGGACGGGAAAGGAATGGAGGGTTATGGTCTGAGTGCAGGTAGATGGGACTAGGGGGAAGTATTTATTTTTAATTAAAAAAAAAAAAAAAAAAAAAAATTAAATGTCCGGCACGGACTTGAAGGGCCGAGATGGCCTGTTTCCGTGCTGTTATGGTTATATGGTTATATGGTTAATGGTAACAGTCGATTTGTTAACAACCCTCAAGACGCTTCCAGCTTTCTGGAGGCTTACGGGGGTGAACCTGCGACGGGGAGCTACTGACAGTTGATTAAGCTACAATTGGAGATTTATTGTTCCTATTTTGGCAATATATCGTTTTGTAAATGATTAAGTATTTAATTGGATGAGTTGTTCTTTAATAACTTTTTAGAATTTTAGTATGATGGTATCATACAACAACTTTTACCTTCTCTAAGATACTGTTAATTTAATGTAATGGTATTATATATTAATTTTAAAGATCTTCTTTGTTAGCTTTTTTATTTTTAAAATGGAAGGAATTTGTTTCCCTGTCTTTAGACAAACAAAGTGAATGCAGTTCTTGTTTTTCAAATTCTGACCTTGGATAAATAATACGAAGTTGCTCTTGTCTTCCACAGTTAACATGCACTTCTTAACCATAACATTAATTTTGTTTTGGCTATTGAGTGGTAAATATGCCTTCTTTTTACGTTGGGTGCTGTCATTAGGGGAGATGGAGGTAAGGAAGGAATTAGGTAGCGTACTGACGGTCTACTGGTCAGTTTCGGGCTTTACATGGGTGGGAGGGGGGGGGTCTTTCGCTTCTAGCTTAGTTTGTTTCTATCTGGGCAGAATTTGAACTACAAAAATGTCTGAAATGTCGTCACTTCTGGCTCCGCCTTAGATTCTTCTCCTTCCAGTATCATGAACTGTTATGCTTCAAGAAATTAACCCTTTACATTCCACATGATTTTTACAAACAATATGGATAAAGTTATTAACTTCCTTTCATGGAATGTGAATGGTTTGAACCATTCCATGAAGAGGCATTTTTTTTAAAGTTCTTCGTAGACTACATGCTCAGATTATCTTTGTTCAGGAAACTCATGTAAGGAAAGATGACAATCAACGATTTTTGGAGAGGACAGCAGTTTCATTCAAATTCACAGGCTAAGGTGAAAGGAGTCTCTATTTTTATTGACTCCTCCATTTCGTTTGTTCATTATGAAACATTTCTGATCCATATGGTAGATTGTTGATGATTACTGGTGTTCTTCATAACCAAAAAGTTGTTATGGTGAATGTTTATGCACCTAATATTGATCACCCTGTGTTTTTTAAACAGTTAATCGCATCCTTTCCTAATTTAAATGAACATTATTTAATAATGGGTGGAGATTTTAACTGCTGTTTGAACCCCTCGATGGACAGATCTGCATCTGGTCATGTGCTTCCAAATAAAACAGCTAGTTTTATCAATTGTTTTTTACTTGACTGGAATGCTAGAAGTCTGGAGATTCTTACACATAAATGACAAATAACTTTCTTTTTTCTCTCATGTATATCATATTTACTCTAGGATTGACTATCTTATAAATAGATTCTCGGCTAGTTCCATCGGTCACTGCGTGTTAGTTTGATGCAATTTATATTTCTGATCATGCACCATTGAAACTATCAATTAAACTACCTGATTCCAAGTTTAGTGCTAAACAATGGTGATTTAATGCTACTTTGCTTCAAGATCGAAATTTTGTTAATTTTATTAAAGATCAGATTGCATTTTTCTTCTTAAAAAATTATACTGAAGAAATATCCAATGGTCTAATCTGGGATGCTATTAAGGCATATAATCGTGGACAAATTATTTCATACTCCGCTGGATTAAAAAAACAAACTCAAAATAAATACGTATGTTGGCTAATTACATTAAAGAAATTCATAAAAAATATTCAAACGCTCGCAGTCTAGAGCTCTATAAGAATAGAGTTGAACTTCAATTGAGACATGATCTGTTATCAGTATCACCGATTGAGAATCAGTTACTTAAAACCAAAAGTTAATTTTATATACATGGCCACAAATCTGGTAAATTACTCGCCAATCAGTTGAAAGCTGTGTCAGCCAAACGTCAGATTACTAATGTGAGTAAACGGGATGGTACAGTAACTGTACACCAAGATGAAATTAATAAATCCTTTCATGAATTTTATACCTCCCTATACCAATCAGAATTTCCAACTGATTCCAATATAATGCATGAGTTTTTAAAGAAACGGAACTTGCCAAATATACCATATAATTAGTCTCTGTTGTTAAATGAACCCATCACGGAGGAGGAAATACAGAAAGCAAACCTGTTGATGAATTCTGGGAAAGCACCTGGTTTAGATGGGTTTACAGCGGAATTTTTAAAGTATTTCTCAAGTTTACTGTCTCCCTGGCTATGCAAGGTTTTTAAAGAAGCCTTTTTAATGAATAGATTACCACGATCCTATTATGAAGCATCTATTTTTTTAATTCTTAAAAAAGATAAAGATCCTACTGAAGTGACATCATATAGACCTACATCACTGTTAAATGTAGATTCTAAAATTCTTTCAAAAAATATTAGCTATGAGATTGGAAAACATTTTACCGCAAGTTATTTCTGAAGATCAGACAGGTTTTATTAAAAATCGTTACTCATACTTTAACATTAGGAGATTAATGAATATCGTATATACAGCGTCAAATAAAACTTCAGAATATTTCATTTCACGATGCTGAGAAGGCGTTTGATAGAGTAGTATGGGAAAACTTATTCAATACACTTGAAAAATTTAAGATTGGTCCAAAATTTATTTCGTGGATCAAGCTGATATATCATATACCTCAGGCTTCTGTACTTACCAATAATCAGATATCCCTTTTTTCAGGCTCTTTCAAGGTACTAGACAGGGCTGTCCTTTAAGTCCTTTACTGTTTGATTTCGCTTTAGAACCTTTGGCCACCGCTATTAGCGAATCCCCTAATATTTTTGGTATTGTCCGTGGGCATAAGACACATCTGTTATTATTCATCTCTAACCCTGAGAAATCTATTCCGGTAATAGTAGCTCTACGTAATCAATTTAGTAGTTTTTCTGGTTATAAACTAAATCTTAATAAGAGTGAGCTTTTTCCATTAAACAATCTAGTTTCGAATTATGGACAGTTTCCATTTAGATTGACTACCGAATGTTATACTTATTTAGGCATTAAGATTACCAAGAAACACAATGCTTTATTTAAAGCCAATTTTACGCCTCTAATTGGCCATATCAAGCAACTGTTCACTAAATGGTCACCAATGTCCTTGTCTTTAATAGGCCGAATCAATGCTATTAAAATGTTTATTTTACCTAAATGTTTGTATTTATTTCAGACGATACCAATTTTCATTGCTAAATCTTTCTTTGATATTATTGACTCCAAAATTACTTCATATATATGGCAGAATAGAAATTCTAGACTAAGTAAAAAATACTTACAGAAATAAAAAAAGACGGTGGTTTGGCACTGCCGAACCTTAGATTCTACTATTGGGCAGTTGATGCTCGCTATCTAACGTTTTGGACAAAAGGTTTAGAAGATACCGAATGCCCAGGATGGATACATCTTGAACGTGATTCTGAGCAAGGGCTATCATTGGCTTCTATTCTAGGGGCCTCATTACCTTTTATAATTACGAGAATAAATATACGACTAACCCAATAATAAGGCATACACTCCGAATATGGTTCCGATTTCGTAAGTTTTTTGGATTGAATGATTTTATCTTATCGAGTCTGATCATATCTATTTTTTTCTTCCAACCTTCTAGTAATGATCAAGCCTTTCTGTTATGCAAGAGGAAGGGATTAGTAGCTTTTCGTGATTTGTTTTGGATGGTTGATTTATGTATTTTGAACAACTATCCAATAAATATAATTTACCTAACTCACATTTCTTTAGATATTTACAAATAAGCCATTTTTGAGGGCTACTCTACCCTTTTTCCGTTACCATATCAAACCGAAATCTTGGAAAAAAAATTACATTTGATTTTGAAATTTAAAAAAAATACATTTGATAAAATTAAGAATGACTGGGAAAGAGAACTTCAAATTTCTCTATCTATAGAAAAATGGGAGAGGATTCTTCAATTAGTTAATACTTCCTCAATGTGTGCAAGACACACTTTGATACAATTGATGGTGAATCACAGAGCGCATATGTCAAAAGATAAGTTAGCTCGTTTTTATGGTCATATAAATCCTATCTGTGACAGATGTAATTCTGAAGTGGCTTCATTGACTCATATGTTTTGGTCCTGCCCACTTTTGGATAAATATTGGAAATACATTTTTGACTCTATTTCTGTAGTTTTAGGTATTGATTTACAACCTCATCCTATTACTGCAATTTTTGGGCTACCAATGTTAGATTATATTCATCTGTCCCGGTCCCCCCATGGGCTGATTGCTTTTACCACATTAATTGCCAGAAGATCTATTTTATTTAAATGGAAAGACTCTAATCCTCCGACCACACTCCGTTGGTACTCTGAAACGATATCATGTTTTCATTTAGAAAAAAATAGGAGTGACATTGTTGAGTCCTTGGTTGAATTTCTTAGGACTTGGGGAAGATTTATTCAACGTTTTCATACGACATAAATTGTCCCCTCACCAACTGTTATAATAATTGTTTTACCTTTATACGGTGGAACGGACCTGACGACAAACAGGGACTTAAATTGTTGAAATTCTTTGCAGCCCAGATTCTGTTTTGCTTTTTTTTTTAGTTTAGGGGGGTTTTGTTTCTTTGTTTTTTCGTTTTATCTTTTTGTCTTTATACATATGTTATCTTTTAAACACTTAACTTTATTTACACAGGGGTCTATATTCAATGTGTATTTTGACACTGGACTCGTATTCGGTTATACCTGTTATTAATGGGACCCTGATCCCTATGTGTCAATATCATAGTTATGTTTATCATTATTTTGTTGTTGTCTTGTTTTTGCTTTTGAAAAAAACGAATGAAAAGATCTTAAAATAAAAGAAAGTTGTTTATCGCTCACTGTCAGCTGAAAATAACACTTTTTGTATGTTCATGTCAGTTTTGTTGTCAGTCAGAGCATAGACTTTCATAAATAAAATATGTGTATCCTCCCCGCTTTTCGACAAATATATCATATTGATTTTACACTTTTATGACCTTGATGAACACTTCGAACTGAAGGTTTGTTAACTTTATAAATCGGGCCTAAATATCATGTTTATCAGCACTTTCCGAGACTGGTGTTGTTATTACTTCAGTTGGACGAACCATATATATATTTGCTTCCATTACACTTTGCCCAATACGAAAACAAATAGCTTTATCTCGCTGATTATTTGATAAATGACCATAATAGTTTTCAAGATGTTAGGATTAATGTTAAAATTAGGAACATCATGCCATAACGTCCCTGCAGATTTCCAGAATGAGATGTGTTCACGTTAAATAATCTAATTTCATGGTTTGTTTTGGAAAAGTTCGTTTACTGCTAAGTTAACATACAACGTTTGAATAAATTTCCATTGATAAAACACGGACGTTTAAACATATTCTTAAGTTCCTCTCTGAAGTTTTTCTGAGATACGGCATAAATAAAGGTGTTTGTGCATGTACTCAAACACCTTAAAATATAGCCACATGTTTCCGCTATGGTGAAGGCATCAGTGGAATCTGAGGCCCAGAATTGTGTTTCTGTGTACTGCACACAGATGAAGCACACAAGATTTACCATCCACAAGAAAAGGAAATTCGCAGATATTGCAATCAGTAAAACGATCGATTTCCTTCTGTTATCTGCCTCTTGATCATTCTGGCCACTTTCTTAGTTGTTCGCTCGAAATTTGCTCCTGATTCTGTTGGCCTGTATGATATTCTTTATGGTCAATGAAGTAAGCAGAAGAATCAACACATACGGTGCAAATGGGGTTAAAGCTGTTTCAACCCATAAAAAAACAACCCAAGCAGGTGAAGTGTAGAAGCTTGATTTTACATAACAGGACCATGGCTTCTCGTTAATTATTTCCCGAGGTTCGAATATGAAGAAGATTGGAATATTTTCTAAAGTGCTTAATAAAAAGACCACTGCTATACCCTTCGATGCAAACTTATGAGTACAATATCTTGTCCGTAACGATTGACAACAAATAGCAACAAATCGGTCAAATGTAAAAGCGACAGTTAGCCAGACAGAACAATCAAGCGAAATATACATTAGTAGAACAATCGAAGTGCAAACAGGTGTGTAATTGAGAATGGAATAAGGAAAATATGACTTTCAGTTCATTCACCATTACGTTAATTATTTGATAAATGAGGTCAGCTGCTGCCATTGATACCAGGTATTGGATGATGCATTTGGAGAGACCACATCTTCCAGAAGACAGAATGCTTATTGCCACCACATTTGCTGCAAAAGAGAAATAACATTGCATGAACGATACTCCACAGGCGAAATAGTGTGTCCTTATGCCCCATTAATTCGGTCATGCATCTTTATATTTCATTCAGGTCTTTTGAATGAACAAAAACGATAAATTCCACTGGGGGTCGCAATCAGGGTTAATTACAATATATACTGTTGCACTGTTTCCCATTTGCATCAGATATTTCCGCATTTTAGCAATGGACACATCTTCAGGCTAAATATTTTGTACTGCAATATAAACCAATCTCTCACAGTTAAAGCATATAATCAGAATCATACACGCGACTGAAGGTGCTGCAATCATGATTTAAAATAAATAAACAATCTGCTGGAGAAAATCAGCGGCCGAGGCTGTGTCTGTCGACGTTTCTTTTCCTCGGGAGTGAAGAAGTGACTGAATCCGAAAGGGAGACTATCCATTTCCCGCCGTCGATGCTTCACGAAACGCTGAATTCCTCCAGGAGATTGTTTTACATCAGCAGCCCTGTCTTCTGTTAGAGACAATACGTGGTTAATTAGAACTGAACGGCGTCAATGCCGAATCCTTTGGCTAGCCCGAACGACTATAACACGGCAATAGTTTACGGTAGTTATAACAACTTGCTGACCGTCTTTGGATCCCTCACATATACAGAAAGTGTTCAAGTAAATTTTAGAAATTACATACATAAATATTCCAGCATCAACCTAGATTCCTTATTTATACTATATTAAATTATTCAAAATAATGTAAACATATTTTTAAAAGGTTGATCCCTGCTTGTCTTTACTTTCCCAGCATAGCACTGTAATACATAGTACATCCCACTGATATGGATGTAGTCATAATACGATGTTGGTTGTCTTGAGTAGACTTGATGGTCTGTTTCAAAGTGTGGTCATACTCTGTCTTCAACGCATTATTGTTCCACGTCCCAGTAAATCGTCCGTTATGCCGGAAGATTGGACGGAAAAAGCATCGACAACAGAACGCCTGCTCCATTCGGGTTTCCGTTTTCAACTTCGAAGAGCGGGAGTTTTCAAGTTATGCAATAATGTTAATAAGTTCACCACTGGAATCTCTATTACCTCGTATTACTGATATTTTTTCGTTGACTAGAAACAAAGAACTGCAGATGCTGGTTGATACACAAAAGGATCAAAAGGAAGTATTCTAGAAGAACATGGATAGGTCACGCTTCGGGTCGAGGCCCTTCTTCAGACTCAGACTACAAATTATCTGGAACGATTGCAATTCAGATACATAACTAAATTAACACTAAATACATGTCTGTCTGTTCTCCATCTGTCGGGTACGATATATTCTCTCTAGCCCCTTACATCAATAATATTAGGTACTGTTCTAGGAAATTCTGGTTGATACACGGCATCCTGGTAAAAGGACAGCGCTTCCCTTCCGTGATGTTATGCTGATCGTTTCTGAATATCCTGATGCTGTGAAGCAACTCCTTGACCGATACTAATCCTCTCCGATTCCGCATCTCCCTTTCCGTGTGTCAATAGATCCTCAATATTTAAACCGCCCTGCAATTCGCATTCTTTCATCGGCGACATCATAAACATTGTTTGGTTTTGACACCGAATGAACTAACGTATGAGAAACTAGCGATCTGTTCTTCCACGTGTCAAACAGACTTAGAGGTTAGTTTATGAAGACATCTAATTACTATGGATGCTTGGTATTCCTGTTTCTTTACATATTCCAGTCCAGTTTCCACGCCTTGAGCTTCACATTACAATTTCTTAACGTGGAAAGATGTCCATAAAAACGAGATTAAAATCAGCTATTGTCCTGAGTAATAAATCATGGTTCATTAAATTAGAATTACCAGTCAGTGCCACCAGGACAGTTTTCACTGTCTTTCCGCGGATCAATCCGTGTCTACCTAGCATTGCAATCAATCACGAAGGCATTTCTGTTGTTTATATATGTTCTGCTTGCGCACGAAAGCAGGCCGCTACGTCCAGATGGTAATGCATGCGTCCGCTTGTAGACGCCTGCGGAGCTGCCAGAGGTCGGGATTGAAATTGCGAGCACCCGTGGAAAGCTCTTTGCGCTTCCACCATAGGTTTTAAAGCTGGGATTGGAAGGAATGTTTGATTTTGAGCTGCAAAGATTGCAAGTCACGATAAATTTACCTCCCAAATATGTGGCGACGCTGGCAGACGATAGTGATGGAATGAAAGTTAAAAGCGGGTGAAGCCCTGCATTTTCACGTGGACCCTTCAGCACAAGTGCGCAAACCACCTCTGTTCAAGCAGGCTATTTTTGCAGTAGCGGAGAGGGATGATTATTTCTGCTGTAGACACAAAATGCTGGAGTAACTCGGTGGGACAGACAGCATCCCTGGAGAGAAGGAATGAGTGACGTTTCGGGTCGAGAGCTTTCTTCATAACTAAAGTGGGAATTATAATTTTAGCCCTCAATGGAGAAACGCAATACTTCATGAGCATGCTGACTCATTCTAGTGCAGGCACGAGCCTCGCACAATAGGTTACATAGGTAATGACAAGTATGCAGACTTTAAAAAACCCAGTAAAGTTCTTAATGAGCATCAATAATTTGTTGAAAACCGAAAATATTTTCAGATCTTTTTCAGTCGTTTATTAATTTCGGCAGTCGAGTACGTCAATATATTTCGAGACAACCAGTTACAATTGGCCTACCTGGTATTCGATTGCTCCAAGAATAGTATAGTAAATACTTTCCGTCCGCAGGATTGCAGTTTTCATAATCGGAGTGGGAACGTGTCCGCTTAGTTCTGTAGCCACAAAGATCTTCGGATTTTAAGTTAAGGTGTAAAGTTTAGATCATGAGACCAATCAGCAAGGACGATAGTTGGACTTATATAGCTCCATTAATTGGGCCTTATTTTCCATATGCCTTTCATCACGGTTAAGTTGGTAAGCTGTAAACAAATATTTCATCATTTACATTAGTCAACAACTGCCAAATGAGTCAGCCTGTATAAAATTTAAATGATTTAAAGACATTTTCCATGGATTAAATGACGTTCATATTGAACACGCGCTGCCCTTGTTAGCTGCACCAAGTTTTCATTCTGCATGTTATTTTATTTCCCCACGATTCATTAAAAAACAACATATGCAGCTAAAAGAGCGATATAACAATAATATAATTGTTGAAGACTGTGCTGCTCTGTGAAAATTTGACAGATGTACAGCACAAATGAATACTTCAAATATATACATAGTGGTCGAATGCAGTCGCAATCAGGAATCGTCAAAAATAAAGTAATTTTATATTATTTTAGTAGATATGTAGGCAGTGAATTTTTAAAGTGGAACGGCAAATGTCGGATGTAGCTTCTTGCTGAGGAAGTTGTTAACTTGCAAGCGTTCCGCCCTCGTCTGCTGCATTCGTTGTTCGACATATGACCCCCCATCTGCGTTGATGGGGTCAAGGGAAGAGCGTTCCCGTCGCGGCCATGTTTTCACCAATCTTTCCACCACCACGCACAAGAAGCACAAGAAGCGCAAGACAGACGCCATGCAAATGCCGAGAAGTGTGTTCTGCTCTAGCTGAACAACTTCTAATCTTTTGTGTGGACTCGAAGAAGAAGATGTGCATTGATGAACCAACACATAGTGTAGGTTGTGTGGGAAGGAACTCAGGATGCTGTTTGAAATCGAGGATAGGCACAAAAAGTTGGAGTAACTCAGCGGGACAGGCAGCATGTCTGGTGAGAACGAATGGGAGACGTTTCGGGTCGAGACCCTACGTCTGAAGAAGGATCTCGACACGAAACGTCACCCACACCATCTCTCCAGAGATGCTACCTGTCCCGCAGAGTTACTACAGCTTTTTGTGCCTACATAGAATAGGTTCCCTATTATTGGGTTCTCAATGCCAACTCGAGCACCCCCTTTCGTGTAATTTTAACTTTACTTCCCTCTCCCATACCGACCTGTCCGCCCTCTAGTGTAACTTACAACATCACTGATAACACTATTAAAATATCTTGCTGAATGAATATCCGCCAATTCAGATTGCAAGATTTTTTTCGATCGGCAGTCGGACATTCGGATATTCCGAGGTGAGGACAATGGTGAACAATGACACAATTATGTAGATGTATCGTTTTCCATTTGATAATGCAAATACATCTTCGAGCAGAAGGTCAAGATTCTCCTCAAATAGTGGACTTAATTAAAAATTACGTTAATGTTTCCAGTAATTACATAGTGACTTGATGTTTAACGGGATTAGTCTAAATTGGTTCATATCAATGCAGTTGATGATCAGTAACTCCCATCCTCTGTGACTCGCCTCGAATGGCTGAATAGCATTTAGTTGTAAATATTAGGAAAGGAATCAGAAAGGAGAAACCGTGATTTTTTCAGCCAGATGCTCTTTCGTATCGAAGATGTTATTGAGGAAATATATTGAGCGGAAGGTTGCACAGGAAATTGGAGGAGAAAGACATCCGGAGGTTTTTAGACATTTAGCTTGCACTGAATTACAGTGAAGCGAAGATACACGCCGTCTGGCGACACAAATTGTCCTGAGTCACTGCAAGGTGGTACACGACGAGTGGGGAGCGAGGGAACAAACGTGACTCCGAAGTAAAATAGTAAGATTAAACGAGACCTTACCAAGTTTGAAGTTTGATCTTTATTTTATGAGGAGTTACGTTGGTGATTACGTGAAGAAGACCCGTCAGGGCGCATGCGCGTCAATCTTCAAAGCAGCGGTATGAAATCACAGATAACACAATATTTGAAGTAACATATTAAGTTGAGCAACATGAGAACTACCATATGACCTTTTTTTATGAGAGAGGGTTGCGCGTGGCGGGCGCGTAATCACCAACGTAACTCCTCATAAAATAAAGATCAAACTTCAAACTTGGTAAGTTCTCGTTTAATCTTACTATTTTACTTCGGAGTCACGTTTGTGACTACGTGAAGGGTTCACAGCTCTGTGATTTTATGCCGCAGATCCAAATCCAGGCTTCTCACTGCATTGATTGACTTTCGATGAGAAACAATCAATAATGCGTTAAACATGAAATGTGAATATCATGCAGTAACAATTGGTTTGAATAATCAAAACAACCAGTAACCCTCTATCCCAGGGGAAACTAAACAGGACTTAATCCTGAATTTGCAAACAGCCTCTCTCTGATCGGCGATCGGCCGATGGTCAAATTAAAACAAAAAAAAAAAATTCATTTGACCACCCGGCACCTATAAAAATATGGCCGCTGTCAACATCCATCGCCCTAGCAGTTGCTGCTGCACTAGTTGAAAAAAGGATATATACACTTCAGTGTTAATACCTGCCTTAATCAACATTTGCTTTAAACCACCTTGAGATAGTCTGCACTAACACTCTCCCGTGTGGCTTCATGTAACTGATAAACAATGCTGTTTCCACATTTCTTAAGGTCTTTATAGCTTCAATATAATGAAAATAAATGTGCCATTACACATAAACATGGATCAGTAGGTTATGCTGAAACATAATTTTCACAAACCTGTGACACCTGGCCTGCTCTGCTTAAACAGGACCAAATCATATAACATAAGATTCTCTTCAGGAACTTCAATCCTGTCTAGCAGAAGTTTTTGCAAAATCTGCACTTGCTATGCTGAACCAATGCCAAGAGCATAAACACTTTCACGATTAGTCTGGCAAATTCAGAGACATGACAGGAACCTACTGTCGATGAATCTTGAGGAACACACTTACATCCCAGATCGCCATATACCTGGGTTTAGGAAGTTTAGAGTTGAAATTCCTTTCATCAATCCAGCTATGATATGATGAAACTCAATAGGATCTTTCCTGACCCCATCAAAACCATACGATGACAAAGCACTTAAAGCTGCATTAATCGTGCTATAACTGAGCCCCTCATCATCGTAGAGTGTCAACAGGAACTCTAAAATATCCACAATACCTGCAGTGCTATAGTCAATATTATTTTGTACACAATATTGCTCCCATTTTTTTACATAAGTAATATACCCCGTTGAGTACTCTTTCTTCAGGCTACAGTGAGCATGTCCACCGTTCACCCAGTCAGTCCTTGCTTCAGGTATGGCCTTCTTAAAACCTGCAAACTAACAAGTCAATACAATCACATAAAAGCTGACTTTCCCTTGTTAGCGGATGCTCCAGTCAATTCCTACGCTTGGGAACCACCAAAAAGAGGTTGGATCCCTAACTGCAACATCAAAGGGAACCATGCTTGATTCGGCCAATTAGGTATTACAAGCACCCCCAAAGCAGCATCCTGCTTGATTTCTTGCAGACTCCGACCTATTAGGCAAAATGGTAGGAAAATATATAAAACATACCACCCCAATGCAACGTCAAAGTATCAATTGCAACTGCCACCCGGTCTGGTTTCCATGAAACCTATTTAGGCTGCTGATGGTTGAACCTTGATGCAAAACAAATCGATATTTGGCGTTCATACACAAGTACTATATTATTGAACACCTCCTGGTTCAACATCCAATCTATGTTGTCATGGAACTTTCGTGACTTGGCGTCTGCTACTATGTAGGATCTACCTGGCAGATAAATAGCTGAAATATATTTTGCCATGCACCAGCCCAAATGTGATTAGCCAATCTGTCACATTAATGTATATGCCACTTGCGTATTATTGTCAATCTGAAACTGAACATGCAGATAACATTTGTTAGAGCTATAAGCCTCTTTATAGTTAATTGCCCATGTCTGCAGAAACGATGCTCTTGCTCAGTCCATCTGCCTCCACAGCTGAAACTCGTATCCGTGACACCTCACCCGAGTGCACTGCAAAATCATGGAAGGTTGGTCAAGCATTACCTTGCTATAACTTCTGGGTCACATGGTGAATCCACCATTGCAAATCAGAAATAGCCTTTACTGATAACTGCATAGGTCTATTATAATGACCCGAATGTAACCTTAATGCCTCAATTACCTTGATACACCTGTCAATTAGCTATACCCTTTTTTCCCTGGGCAGAGTCACTTAATTGAATCAATTGTGACCCAAATAGTCAGGTGTTAATTTGGATTCCTCTGGATGGCTAATGCCCAATCTTTGAAAATTGGATTTAACAACTGTCACCTGTCACTTCAGCTGTTCTCTAGGATACCCCTGTAATCAAGATATCATCGAAATAAGCCATGAACACCTGTACCCTGGCCTTTCAGCATGCCTATTATAGGTTTTTAATAATTTTGTTGCCATAGTTGATCCATCCAGCTAAATTTCAAATATCCTGCAAATAAACAGACATTGAGTAATGCGCATCTTTAATCTCTAGAGTCGCCATATAGCATCCTCTTGCCCAGTTGCTTGGCAGTGACAATTCCATCTTACAATGTCTATACTACATCCCCCATCCTTTTTTGGCCTGGGAAAATATTAGACACAAATTGATGGGTTGGTGAACAAACTTATAATTACACCTTTATCACATAAGCTTGCAAGCGCAGTCTGAACATCCATCTGTTCTGTTAATGAAAAATGAATAATTCTACCAAGAACATGCTGAATGTGCAAATCACAATTTGGATTGAAATCCATTCGAAACCGTTGAATAACACTCTGTATAAACAGAGCTAAGGTAATTTGCTTCCATTCATCCCAGAAATAGATGTAATGTACCCCAGTTTAAATTGTGTCACATTTGATATGTGCACCCGAGAACAAGGCCCACCTACCTCCTTGGTACCTGGTGGATGTTTGACCATGTTCCCACTTCCTTTTTAGGGGTACTTTCTTTTGGAAACTTGCCGACTGCAGGTGGCTTGATCAAGCCCACCGTCTTTGCCTCGTCGTCCATGTCCTTGACACTCTTGGCGAGGTCCTCTCCGAAGAGTAGGTTTCCCGGCTGTATGTTGCTAGGCTGGAAAAATACTGCAATCTTGGAATTAATGGTGGGCCGAATGGCACTTTCCCTGAGACAATTTATCTCAAAAATGGGTGCTACAAAGCAACCCTAGTACCTCTTGCTGTGTCTCCGACACATGCCCTCCATCCACCTTTCTCGCGAACGCCGTGATTCCTGAGCCAAGTAATTTCAGGATTCTCTGCAGCTTCATCTCCTGGGCACTGCACGCCCACGTCCATCTGGCTCCATATCACCCGGTTCACTGCTGGCACCTTCAGCAACTCGCAGTTACCCCGTCTCTTGGTGCTTCCAGACTCTGACTGGACAGCGAATCGTACTGCCAGAGATGGGAACTCTGACAACGGCCTCTCTTCGTGATTCAACAAAGTCTCCGTCAGAATCGGGTCAGAACTGAGCTGACCCTATCGTGGAGGTCAGCTCTTCTCCCAGTGGCCCTCCATACTCTGACTGGACAGCGAATCGTGCTGCCGGAGAATGGACCTCTGACAACGGCCGTTCTTCGCTATTTCCAAGTCTCAGTCAGAGTCGGGGTCAGACCTTAGCTGACCCTCTGCACTCACCTCATGCATGAGGGTGCTTTAAGCAGCACCTCTACCAGGTGCTGCCGGCGTGGCCTTTCTGCAGCCTTCCGCCCACACGATTCCTCCCCGGAGTGTGCGTTTCTGGAGCAACCTCTGGATGAGGTGCTCCATTTGGGAGAACCGTTTAAAAAAACGTCTCCAGCCCCATACAGGTTCGTTGTGGCCTGACTCAGTTGAGTCCAAGGACCTCCCAGACTTTCCCGTGCCTTACGCCCGACAAGCGTTGGCTTTGGTGCTTTTTAGCACTCAGTCTGAAGTCGCCCCGCTCCCGGTCGGCGACTGTGCAGGGGTACGAGGCAGCCGCTGACAGACTGCATTCCCGCGGCTATCCTATGCTTTACCTGCGGATGCCCTCCCCCTGGTCGTCTTCATCATGGTGCTGCCTGTAATAAAAAACACAGAGCATCACAAAATAAACGTTCCCCTCCAGCTAAGCTTCCCACTTAGCTGGAGCTTTAAAACTATAAAAGTACTTTAAAAGTACTTGCTACAGGAGGAGCTCTATCCTCCCCTGCTCGTCTTCACCATGGTGCTGCCTGTGACAAAACACAGAGCACAGCACCACAGTCAAGGAACTTATTTTACTCCAGCTAAATTTCTGAGAAGTTTCGGACTTAGCTGGAGCTTTAAATCTCTTTAAAATACCCTAAAAGTACTTACATCGGGAGGAGCTCTGTCCTCCCGCTGTCCGTGCGCCAATGCGACCGTCGTAATGACGCGCATGCGCCCTGACGGGTCTTCTTCACGTAGTCACCAACGTAACTCCGAAGTAAAATCAGATGTTCATTCCAGAATTTGTTCTGAAATATTCCATCAAACTGAAGAATGTCCCTAACCGAAATCCCATCTGTCCATTATTTACACAGAAGCTTCCAGAACCGCTTGGTTCCTTAAGATTAGCAAAACCTTTGCTCATGATTCCAGCATCTGAAGATTCTTGGCTCCCCTTTAAATACACCCATTCATTTGAGCGAATTGCCGACTAATATGAGTCGATAGATTTTGAGGTGCCGCCGTTATCTGTGAATATTTGTAAACTACGCTGTTATATGGAAAAGGCCTCAAGGAGTTTGAGGCCGATTACTGTCGGTAGTGACATTTCATGGGGGAAATGATTACACTGTTACAATCCATACAGTTGTCTGGCTGAATGCCTTACTTCAGCAGAGACATTAAGCCAAATATCACAAGCGTCGTGTCCATTTATTGCAAGACATCACTCCTACTGATCATATTGTTGACACATACAAATATTGATTGATATATTTATTAATTTACTGGACCCCCTCTGCAATTGTTGGCCTAAATGTCTAAAAGTACCGTGATCTCCATCGGGCATGGTTCCAAATAAATAACCGTCACTCCGTTATCCTTTCAATTAACACTCCAGAAAAATATTCTAGAAATCCTTGATGATCTCCTGCCAAAGATTCAACTTTCGTCCTACACTGGTAATACTTTTAACTATGTTCCCATGGACAACAAAACTGTAGCTAACAAAAGCAGGATCGTGAAGTGTAATCATTTGCCGCCTGAAATCATTTGCTGAGTGTTTGATTTCTACCGCCTCTCGTAATAGGATGAGATGGGGCAGCTAATTTGGGTCGTTCTTTAATATTTAAAAAAGGAAGATTCATGAACGCAGAGACAAGAAAGGTAACAGATGCTGGATATGGAGGCATACATTCGCTCAGTGGATGAAGCAGAATCTGCGCGGGCAAAGGGGTAGCCAATGCTTTAGGTCTGGACCTTGAATTGCGATGTTAAGATGGAAGGAATTTTGTGGCAATCTACGTGTTATATTTCAGCTTCTATTCAGATTGCTGATGACATTTGAGTCAGGCCATTGTTATGGAGCTGTAAAGCAGGGAAACAGAACCAATCGGCCCACTATGTCCATACCGAGCAAGTTGGCATGCTAGGCCTGTCCCACTCGCCTGCATGTTCCCCATATCTCTCCAAATCATTTCTATTCATATATCTATCCAAAATGTTTGATTTAATTCGTAATTGTATGCGTTTCTATAGTTCTATCAGTCTCTTCCAGATACAGACGACGATCAGCATGAAATCTTTCTCGCTGATGTCCATTTTAAATCTTATCCCTCTCATCTCAGGCATTTGTTTGGAAAATAACAGTCGGCATTTAAACTATACATGCCCCTCTTGATCTTGTATACCTCAATAAGGCCATCCCGCAGATTGCTGCACCCCACAGGGGAAAATCCTAGCGTATCCAATCTCTCAATAAATTCCAGGTAACATCACAGTGAATCACCGCAGCACCATTTCCAACTCAATGACACACTCCCTGTAGCTGGGCGATCGGAAATGCACACAGTACCCAGAGTCATGGAGTCATAGAGTGCTATATCGTGGAAACATGTCGTTCGGGCTAACTTTCCCATACCGGCTAACATGTCCTAGCTACATTAGTCCCACCTGCTCGCGTTTGGCCCATATGCCTCCAAACCTGTGCTATCCACGTACCTGTCTAACATAGATACATAGATACATAGAAAATAGGTGCAGGAGTAGGCCATTCGGCCCTTCGAGCCTGCACCGCCATTCAATATGATCATGGCTGATCATCCAACTCAGTATCCCGTACCTGCCTTCTCTCCATACCCCCTGATCCCCTTAGCCACAAGGGCCACATCTAACACCCTCTTAAATATAGCCAATGAACTGGCCTCAACTACCCTCTGTGGCAGAGAGTTCCAGAGATTCACCACTCTCTGTGTGAAAAAGTTTTTCCTCATCTCGGTCTTAAAGGATTTCCCCCTTATCCTTAAGCTGTGACCCCTTGTCCTGGACTTCCCCAACATCGGGAACAATCTACCTGCATCTAGCCTGTCCAACCCCATAAGAATTTTGTACGTTTCTATAAGATCCCCTCTCAATCTCTTAAATTCTAGCGTGTATAAGCGAGTATAAGCCAAGTCTATCCAGTCTTTCTTCATATGAAAGTCCTGACATCCCAGGAATCAGGACGTCGTGACGTCCTGACATCCCAGGAATCAGTCTGGTGAACCTTCTCTGCACTCCCTCTATGGCTATAATGTCCTTTACTATAAAGTTTAGTAAACGTTGGGATAGTCCCTGCCTCAACTACGTTCTCGTGCAGGTTGTTCCACACCGCCACCACCATTAGTGTGAAAAGGTTACCGCTCAGATTCGGATTAAATCTTTTCGCCTTCACTTTATATTTATGTCCTCTCGTCCTCGATTAGCCTACTCTGGGCAAGAGACTGTGTATCTAACCGATCTATTCCTCTCATTATTTTATATACCTCTATCAGATCCCTCCTCATCTTCGTGCGCTCCATGGAATAGTCCCAGCGTACTCAACCTTTCGCTATAGCTCAGACTATCTAGTCCCGGAATCTTCCTCGTAAATCTTCTCTGTATCCTTTACACCTTCAGTGTCATCCCGCCAACGTGTTATATATCTGTCTCATAATGTGCCAACTTATCTACTTAATATCCTTCCCACTAAAGATAAGTGTAGCAGTGACCTTCTTCACCAATCTGTCACCTAAGTTGCCTTTTGTGAGGAACCTGCGCCAGCCATCCTATATCCCGAGGTTCTCGAACACGCCATAGGGGTCTACCACTTACTGCGTAAATTCCCGCCCTGGTTTTCAATACCAAAGTGCAACTTCTTGCATTGGGTAGAGTTAAATTCCTTTCGCTATTCATTGTCCCAACTTCCCAGCTTATCTTGGTCCCCTTGTTAAGTTCGGTACCATCGCATGATATCCTCTGTGGTGCCAATTGTGGAGTCATTTGAAACGTACCAACAATGCCAATGACATTGTTATGAAAATCGTTAATGCATGCATGATCTAGTAGTGAGTCTAATACACACCCTTGTAGCACTGCACTGTTCACATAACTTAAATTATAACGAAATCAACTTCTAACGTTTGTATTCAACGATAGAAAACTCATCGACCTGGAACGACAAAAGTGTTTCTCTCTTCAGAAATGTTCATGTCTGTTTGGTTATTCTTCTATGATTTATTAATCAAAACAGTGTTCACATTTACAAATGGAAAAAAGTACTCATATTATCTTCATATGTGTTGAGATTACTACAGTTACTTTCTGTAAACTTGTCCGTGAGAACAATTTTATTTCAGGTCAATTGAGCCGTGACGCATTATCAATGACCTTGGTCAGATATGTCTTGGATTGGAAACAAAAGAGTAGATTCCTTCCTTTGTGGAGGCAGATTGCACCTTCATAATCGCGCATTATGGTTTTTTGTGTGTGTGCACATCGGATACGCAATAAAGACTTATTTAACGCAGGTATGAAACGCATATAATGTATTTAAATCTATTGGCGATAGCGTCTAGAGGACGTTTCATCATATTTTTCAATTCTTCTGTGAAGGTTCTTTGCGAGGCACCGTAAATGAATGCGTTTGTGCAAGTACTCAAAAATCTTAGCTTGTAGCCAATGTTTTCTGCAATGCGGAATGCGCCATTGTCCCCATGACTTCAGTCATTGATTATCTGTAAAATGCAGAGAGATGAAACAGGCAAAACTGACCGCCCATAACAGAATGAAACTGCCAGATATTGCCAGCAGTAAAATAATTGATTTCCTTCGGTTATCAATTTCTTGATCGGTCTGCTTCTTGTCGCTCTGGCTTCCTCTCATTTTTTTCTGACACTGTTTGCTAGTATAATATGCCTCATCGTCACACCGTTGAACACAACGATCAACACAACTGCTAGAAATGGGGTTAAGATGGTTTCCAACCACAAGAACGCTGCCCAAATAGGTAAGACGTAGAAGCTCAATTTCACATGACAGAACCATGGCACTTTGCTAACTTTTTCTAAGGGTTCTAAGTAGACTGGAATATTTTCCAGTACGCATATTAAAGTTATCACCGTTATAACCCTCGTTGCATTTGCATCAGTGCAATATTTTGTGCGTAAAGACTGGTAACAAATCGCAACGCATCTATCAAAGGTAAAGGCCACAGTTATCCAGACAGAACAATCAATGGAAACATAAATCAGAGTGATAATAAGGCTACAAATTGGAGTGTAATTGAGAAATGAATGTGGGAAGTATGCGCTCCTAGTCCGATGAAGAATTCCGCTGATAATTAAATACATTAGATTAGCTGCAGCCTTCCATACAAGATATCGGATGATGCAACGAGAGAGACCGCACTTTACTGAGAACAAGATGGAGGTTGTCACCACATTAGCTGCAAACAGAAAGACAATGCATTAGAACGTATGCTACAATTTTAGGAATAGTCGGTCAATCATTTTTCTATCACAATAGGCATTTTTTCATTGTTCATCTATCAGATTTCTTCAAATATATCCCATGTATTTAAGAATGCCGCCTATTCCAAGATTTTGCATGCGCCCCTTAACGCAATGAATGTTTTCCCGGGTTCCGGATTGCTAAGAAATAATCGCAATAATTAATATTCTTCAGTAGTATCGTGGACCAATCATTGGGGTTTCAATCTGGACATTAGTAATAGTGTTCCTCTAATTCAGTGCAACGTGTGCTCGCCTTAACGAGAGTCACGTTTGCTTTGTCATGCTTTACCATGATCACGCTATGGGATGTTGATGGACGGATTTCGGGCTAGGAAGTGTAGTTTTTAATAAAAACGTGTGACCATTCGGCTGCTTATCGTCATTGCTGCTAATGGAAACTTTCTGCTCAAACACTGTTCGTCGTTCCGATTTATCAATGGAAACGCGATTTAAAAATGTTTCACGTTTCAGTATAATCAAAGGATACACCCTGAAACGCTTTTTAGAATCGTTGTAGCAGTTACGAATTTCCGATAGAGGTCCTAACTAAGTGATCACAAATTGATTGCTTCTTAGCGTTCTTTACTTCTTCGATAGCCATACCGTCAAGTCACTGTGCAAATAGAAATGCTCTGCAATGCATCAAGCTCCTCCACATATGAAGTGAACTAGCATTTTTGCTTCCGGCAAGAAGGCCAAAACTAAAAATAGAATTGCGACTGTTATATTTGGCACCTTGAGCCTGCTGCGATATTTATTATAATTATAGCAGACCCTCTCCATCCGCACTTCTTTCCTGCAACCCCCCCCCCCCCTTATCTATTGCTGCGTGCGATATCCAGAAATAGATCGATTCTCATTCTGAATGCGCCTATCGATTCAGACCTCACGGCCAGTTAGTAAACCGTTTTTCTCCATAATTATCTTCTCACATCGTTCTTAGTGGCCTGGACCATGCTTGAAATGTTGTTTCATATCAACGACAGTTCGGGTAAAGATCATCCAAGCAACAATCGAGCATTCCACAATCAGAAATTCATTGTCTCTATTATAAATACAGTGTAATGATCAATATCTATCATACCACTGATCTCAAGAAAACGCAGATCTCGGGCATGCGACGACTACTCATCTGGAAAATTCGTTGTGTCTGGAAATGTTTCATGAATTTTGTGCATATGTATTCTGGCAAGTACTTCTTTGAATATTTAGGGTGACCAAATCTGTAGCCAGAAAAAAACAAGTGAATTCCGGAGAGATTTAATTTCTCCTGGATGTACTTCCTCTCATAATAATGGCCAACATTCTATTTGATCTACCACTCATTTGTATTAGCCTTGGTGTGTCTTTGGTCGCTTATATGTAAGTGCACAGATGGATGTTTAAACATCAACACTTCTAAACTCCTCCTATTGAAAACAAGCGACTTTCTTCTCTTTTGCCCCACAGAGTGAGCCTGCGCATTTTCGGTTTATATCCCCAAAAGCGTCATCAATTCACGACCTTATTTGTCGCTTCTCTGTTATGTCACCAGCTTTCCTTGGACCGCGGGTCGCATAATATCTGAAGAGATAGGTACAACGTGCATTCCTCAGCTCAACAAGATCTAAATCCCATCCTGAATCAGTGTAAATTATCAATGTATAATTCGTATTGGCTCCCTTTGGCGAGATTAGAAACAAATCTCAGGATGTATTCAAATTTGCACGATATGCATGTGTGAGCGCACGGGTTTGCAAATATATACAAGTTTGAAACGGCCAAATCGGTTCCCACCTTTCTGCATGAAGTCAGCAGACCTAAACAGTGATCAAACTCTCCTGTTGTCAAGAATTGTTCATGTAATCGGTTGGCAATCACGAATGGAAGCAAGGCGCTCACCTGTTCCAGATACAGAAGGTCATAAGGTCATATGGAATAGGAGTAGAATAAGGCCATTCGGCCATTAAATCATGGTTGATCTATTCTCTCTCCTAACCCCATTTTCCTGCCTTCTTCCCATCACCTCTGACACCTGTACTAATGAAGAATCTATCTCTGCCTTAAAAGTTTCCACTGACTTGGCCTCCACAGCTTTCTGTGACAAAGAATTTAAAAGATTCAGCACCTTTTGACTAAAGATGTACAATGTATAGAAATGATTGCAACAAACCCGGTTTGGAATATTTGCGTTCACGAGGTGACGTAAGGCATGTTTGTCCGCGGAATTTTAGCAATCGAATTCTGAGCGACACCGCGGTTTACAATCATCCATCCGGCTTGTTGGGAATCGGCGAAGCTACACGGACACACCGCCGGCGGTCTGAGGGTCCACAGGGCACTGGAACCTGCCCAGTCTTCGAACTATAAGACAGATAATTACACTTGTT
Source organism: Malacoraja senta (assembly GCA_038087875.1). NCBI lineage: Eukaryota > Metazoa > Chordata > Chondrichthyes > Rajiformes > Rajidae > Malacoraja > Malacoraja senta. Next base: position 71,205 of record JAXLNO010001411.1, on the reverse strand, counting down.
CACGTTAGAAAAGAATGTTTACATCGTCTTGGAACGACCATCCTTGTACATCCTTCTGGACAAAATTATGTTTAATTACTTTCCCCTTCAGGTATTCATCTCAACGAATAGAATAGTTTATAAACGCAAATACAATTATATCCATAACAACAAATGTAAAAGTGTAAATGTGGCTTACCAGGGACGCCAATTGTTACAATAATAAGATTGTAAATGTTTTCTATTGGTATCTTTGAAGCGAATGCCATTATCAACAAGAAGCGACCTTTCCGTTGAATAGATATGTAGATCTCCTGCCTTCAAATTTACCTGTTATTTAAATATCAGAGCAAACTCTTGGGTTTAATGAGCACGGCAGTGCGATTGGTTCGATTTATCTACATGATCCCTCTGTTTGTTGGCTGCAAGAACGACAATTTTGACACAACGCGTCACCAAAAATTTAGTATACATTCCTCAGCAAATGTAATTGTATTACGCGCGTCAAATGTTAATGTCGCGTTCTTTTGAACAAAATGTATAGGAGAAGTGCACTTGTTTATGATTTGTATGCTCTTTCGTCAAACCAAACAATTGGTACACCACAATTTCATAATACCGTCTAGATGTGGTTGCATAGAAACATAGAAACATATAAAATAAGAGCAGGTATAGGCCATTCGGCTGGTCGAACCAGCACCGCCATTCAATACGATCATGGCTGATCATCCAAAATCAGTATCCCGTTCCGGCCCCGATATCCCTTGATTCACTTAGCCCTAAGAGCTAAATCTAACTCTCTCTCTTGAAAACATCCAGGGAATTGGCCTCCACTGCCTTCTGTGGCAGAAATTGTGTGCACAGGGTCACAACTTTCTGGGTGAATTTTATTTCATCATCTGTCCTTAATGGCCTACCCCTTATTCTCAAACGGTGACTCCTGGTTATGGACTCTCGCAACATCAGGAACATTTCTCCTGCATCTACCCTGTCCAATCCTCTAAGGGGCTAGTGGAATCAAGGGATATGGGGAGAAGGCAGGCACGGGTTATTGATTGGGGACGATCAGCCATGATCACAATGAATGGCGGTGCTGGTTCGAATGGCAGAATTGCCTCCTCCTGCACCTATTTTATATGTTTCTATGTTTCTAATGTTATATGTTTCTATAAGATCGCCTCTCGTCCTTCTAAATTCCAGCGAATACAAGCCCAGTCGACCCATTATTTCATTATATTTCAGTCCCGCCATCCCCGGAATTATCCTGCTGAACCTACGCTACATTCCCTCAATTGCAATAATGTCCTTCCTCAAATGACGAGACCACAATTGCACACACTATTCCAGGTACGGTCTCACAACGGCCCTGTTCAACTGCAGTAGGACATCCTTGCCCCTAAATTCAAAACCTCTCGAAATGAAGGCCAACATGCCATTATCTTACTTCACTGCCTGCTGTACCTGCATGCTTACTTTCAGTGACTGATGTACATGCACATCCAGGTCTCGTTGTACCTTACCTTCTCCTAATCTAACACCAATCAATCTGAAGAAGGGGCTCGACCCGAAACGTCACCCATTCCTTCTCTCCAGAGATGCTGAGTTACTCCAGCATTTTGTCTACCATTCAGATAATAATCTGCCTTCCTGTTCTTGCCACGAAATTTGATAAGCTCACATTTATCCACATCATAGTGCATCTGCCATGCTTCTTCACACTCACCCACCTATCCAAGTCACCCTGCAGCCTCATAGTACCCCCCTCGCATCCTCCTCGCAGCTCACACTGCCACCCAGCTTTGTGTCATCCGCAAACCTAGTGATGTTACATTTAATTCCCTCGTCTAAATCGTTAATTTATATTGTAAACAACTGGGGTCCCAGCACCGAACCTTCTGGCACCCCACTAGTCATTGCCTGCCATTCTAAAAAGGACACGTTAATTCCTGCTCTTTGCTTCCTTTCTGCAACTAGTTCTCTATCAATGTCAGTACCGACTAACAATAACATGTGCTCTAATTGTGCACACGAATCTCGAGTGTGGGACCTTGTCAAAGGCCTTTTGAAAGTCCAGATTCATCACATCCCCTGGCTCTCCCATATCCATTCTACTTATTCTACCTGGAGGCTGCTGCGAATCGTCCGATCAGCAGAGAAGGTTATTGGCTGCAACCTTCCCTCCATTGATGAATTGTACACTGCAAGGGCCAGGAAGCCAGCGGGCAAGATCATCTCTGACCCCTCTCACTCTGGCCACAAACTCTTTGAATCACTTCCCTCTGGAAGGCGACTCTGGACTGTCAAAGCTGCCACCGCCAGACATAAAAACTGTTTTTATCCATGAGTAGTTGCTCTACTCAACAGCCAAACATCTGTAGCCTCCCTTTGATCTGGTATTTTGTTGGTTTGCATGCTTGATCAATAGTGTTTTAATAATGATAATGTTATCATTATTAATGTTTAGTGTTTTCTGTCATTCGTAACTGTCACTGTATGTCATGTTCTTACTGTGGGCGGAGCACCAAGGCAAATTCTTGTATCTGAATACTTGGCAATAAACTTACTTACTTAACGTACTTACTTACTTACTTAATTAATTACTTACTTACTTACTTACTTACTTACTTACTTACTTACTTACTTACTTACTTACTTACTTACTTACATACTTACTTACTTACTTACTTACTTCTTACTTTCTTACTTTCTTACTCACTTACTTACTTACTTACTTACTTACTTACTTACTTACTTACTTACTTACTTACTTCTTACTTACTTACTTACTTACTTATTTACTTACTTACTTACTTACTTACTTACTTACTTGCTTACTTACTTGGCACATCTTCAAAACATATCAAATGTTTAGTCAAGCATGATATATCCTTGATCAATCCATGCTGACTTTGTCCGCTCCCTTCACTGCTTTCCAAATGTGCTGCTATGACATAAAAACATAGAAACATAGAAATAGGTGCAGGTGTGTCCATTCGGCCCTTCGAGCCTGCACCGCCATTCAATATGATCATGGCTGATCATCCAACTAAGTATCCTGAACCTACCTTCTCTCCATATCCCTGATCCCTTTAGCCACAAGGGCCACATCTAACTCCCTCTTAAATATAGCCAATGAACTGGCCTCAACTACTTTCTGTGGCAGAGAATTCTACAAATTCACCACTCTCTGTGTGAAAAAAAAATCTCATTGCGGTCCTAAAATACTTCCCCCTTATCTTTAACTGTGACCCCCTTGTTCTGCACTCTCCAACATCGGGAACAATCTTCCTGCATCTAGCTTGTCCTAACGCGAAGTTACTGTAAGATCCCCCCTCAATCTTCTAAATTCCAGCGAGACAAGCCGAGTCTATCCTGTCTTTCTTCATATGAAACTCCTGCCATCCCAGGAATCAGTCTGGTGAAACTTATCTGTACTCTCTATATGGCATGAATGTCCTTCCTCAGATTAGGAGACCAAAACTGTTCGCAATACTCCAGGTGTGGTCTCGCCAAGGCCCCGTACAACTGCAGTCGAACCTCCCTGCTCCTAAACTCAAATCCTTTTGCTATGAATGCTAACATACCATTCGCTTTCTTCATTGCCTGCTGCACCTGCATGCCTACTTTCAATGACCATGACACCCAGGTCTAGTTGCATCTCCCCTTTTCCTAATCGGCCGCCATTCAGATAATAGTCTACTTTCCGGTTCCTGCCACCAAAGTGGATAACCTCACATATAATCCGCATTATACTGCATCTGCCATGCATTTGCCCACTCACCCAACCTATCCAAGTCACCTTGCAGCCTCTAGCATCCTCCTCACAGCTACAACACTGCCCCCCAGCTTCATGTCATCCGCAAACTTGGAGATGTTGCATTCAATTCCCTCGTCCAAATCATTAATATATATTGTAAATAGCTGGGGTCCCAGCACTGAACCTTGCGGTACCCAACTAATCACTGCCTGCCATTCTGAAAAGACCCGTTTACTCCTACTCTTTGCTTCCTGTCTGCCAGCCAGTCTCTATCCAAATCAATACTGAACCCCCAATACCGTGTGCTTTAAGTTTGCATACTAATTTCATATGTGGGACCTTGTCGAAATCCTTCTGAAAGTCAGATATAACATCCACTGGTTCTCCCTTATCCACTCTACTGGTTACATCCTCGAAAAATTATATTAGATTCGTCAGACATGATTTACCTTTCATAAATCCATGCTGACTTTGTCCAATGATTTCACCACTTTCCAAATGTGCTGCTATCCCATCTTTAATAACTGACTCTAGCATTGTTCCCACTACCGATGTTAGACTAGCTGGTTTGTAATTCCCAGTGTTGTCTCTCCCTTCCTTTTTAAAAAGTGTGGTTACATTAGTTACCCTCCAATCCTCAGGAACTACTCCAGAATCTAAAGAGTTTTGAAACATTATCACTAATGCATCCACTATTTATGGGGGCTACTTCCTAAGCACTCTGGGATGCAGCCTATCTGGCCCAGGGGATTTATCTGCTTTAATCCATTCAATTTACCTAACACCACTTCCCGACTAACCTGGATTTCACTCAGTTCCTCCATCTCATTTGACCCCCGCTCCCCTTCCGGCAGATTATTTATGTCTTCCTTAGTTAAGACAGAACCAAAGTAGTTATTCAATTGATCTGCCAAGTCCTTGTTCCCCATGATCTATTCACCTGTTTCTGACTGCAAGGGACCTACATTTGTTTTAACATCTTTTTCATCCTCACATGTCTATAAAAGCTTTGCCAGTCATTTTTTATGTTCCCTGCCAGTTTTAATTCATAATCTATTTTCCCTTTCCTAATTAAGCCCTTTGTCCTCCTCTGCTGGACTGAATTTCTCCCAGTCCTCTGCTAGGCTGCTTGTTCTGGCTAATTGTATGCTTCATCTTTTATTTTGATACTATCCCTGATTTCCTTGTTATCCACGGATGCACTACCTTCCCTGATTTATTCTTTTGCCAAACTGGATGAACAATTGTTGTAGTTCATCCATGCGGTCTTTAAATGCCTTCCATTGCACATCCACCATCAACCCTTTAAGAATCAATTGCCAGTCTATCTTGGCCAATTCACGTCTCCTACCCTCAAGGTTACCTTTCTTTAAGTTCAGAACCATTGTTTCTGAAGTAACTATGTCACATCATCCTAATGAAGAACTCAACCATATTATGGTCACTCTTGCCCAAGGGGCCACGCGTAACAAGACTGCTAGCTAACCATCCTCATTACTCAATACCCAGCTCTCTCTCTCTCTCTCTCTCTCTCTCTCTCTCTCTCTCTCTCTCTCTCTCTCTCTCTTCTCTCTCTCTCTCTCTCTCTCTCTCTCTCTCTCTCTCTCTCTCTCTCTCTCTCTCTCTCTCTCTCTCTCTCTCTCTCTCTCTCTCTCTCTCTCTCTCTCTCTCTCTCAATTTCAATTTTTCAATTTCAATTTAAAAACTTTATTGGCATGATACAAAAAACCATTGTTATATTGCCAGAGTATGAAACATGACATACATATTTAAGATGCATAAGTATAAATACAAGTATACAGTGCATAGATAGATATGTCCCTGTACATAAACTCGCAAGAGGCCTATAGCCTTTTATTGATTGCTACACGTTCTTGTAGCTGTAATCAGTACAACAGGATAGCTAATTTAGCAATTCAATATTAGTCTCTCTCTCTCTCTCTCTCTCTCTCTCTCTCTCTCTCTCTCTCTCTCTCTCTCTCTCTCTCTCTCTCTCTCTCTCTCTCAATTTCAATTTTTAAATTTCAATTAAAAACTTTATTGGCATGATACAAAAAACATTGTTATATTGCCAAAGTATGAAACATGACATACATATTAAGATGCATAAGTATAAAATACAAGTATACAGTGCATAGATAGATATGTCCCTGTACATAAACTCGCAAGAGGCCTATAGCCTTTATTGATTGCTACACGTTCTTGTAGCTGTAATCAGTACAACAGGATAGCTAATTTAGCAATTCAATATTAGTCAGTCTCTCTCTCTCTCTCTCTCTCTCTCTCTCTCTCTCTCTCTCTCTCTCTCTCTCTCTCTCTCTCTCAATTTCAATTTTTTAAATTTCAATTTAAAAACTTTATTGGCATGATACAAAAAAACATTGTTATATTGCCAAAGTATGAAACATGACATACATATTTAAGATGCATAAGTATAAATACAAGTATACAGTGCATAGATAGATATGTCCCTGTACATAAACTCGCAAGAGGCCTATAGCCTTTTATTGATTGCTACACGTTCTTGTAGCTGTAATCAGTACAACAGGATAGCTAATTTAGCAATTCAATATTAGTCTCTCTCTCTCTCTCTCTCTCTCTCTCTCTCTCTCTCTCTCTCTCTCTCTCTCTCTCTCTCTCTCAATTTCAATTTTTAAATTTCAATTTAAAAACTTTATTGGCATGATACAAAAAACATTGTTATATTGCCAAAGTATGAAACATGACATACATATTTAAGATGCATAAGTATAAATACAAGTATACAGTGCATAGATAGATATGTCCCTGTACATAAACTCGCAAGAGGCCTATAGCCTTTTATGATTGCTACACGTTCTTGTAGCTGTAATCAGTACAACAGGATAGCTAATTTAGCAATTCAATATTAGTCAGCTCTCTCTCTCTCTCTCTCTCTCTCTCTCTCTCTCTCTCTCTCTCTCTCTCTCTCTCTCTCTCTCGCTCTCTCTCTCTCTCTCTCTCAATTTCAATTTTTCAATTTCAATTTAAAAACTTTATTGGCATGATACAAAAAACATTGTTATATTGCCAAGTATGAAAC
>JAXLNO010001411.1:0-64208 GCA_038087875.1 Malacoraja senta | reverse complement strand
CGCTCTATCTCTCTCTCCCTCTGTCTCACCTCTACACCTCTCTCTCTCCCCTATCTCTCCACATCTCTCTCTCCCCCTCCATCCCTCTTCCTCATTGGTTTCAATGCAAGTTGATTTAAATATGCTCTATCAATAAACATTACTTACTTACTTACTTACTCTATCTCTCTCACCCTCTATCTCTTTCTCCCCCTCTATCTCTCCCCATCTATCGCTGTCCCCCCTCTATCTCTCTCGCCCCCTCTCTCTCCCCATCTATCTCTCTCCCCACCTCTATCTCTCTCTCTCCCCCTCTATCTCTCTCTCCCCCCTCTATCTCTCGCTCCCCTGTATCTCTCTATCCCCCTCTATCTCTCTGACTCCCTCTATCTCTTTTACCGTCTATCTGTCCCCCTCTCTCTCTCCCTTACCATCTCTCTCAGTCCTCTCCCTCCCCCTCTATCTCTCTCTCTCTCCCCCTCTATCTCTCTCTCTCTCTCCCCTCTATCTCTCGCTCCCCCTCTCTCTCTCTCCCCCCTCTAACTCCGTCTCACTCTCTATCTCTCCTTCCCCCTCTCTCCCTCTATATCTCTCTCTCCCCTGCTATCTCTCTCCCCCTCTATCTCTAGCTCTCCCCTATCTCTCTCTCCCTTTATATCGCTCTCTCTCTCCTCTATCTCTCTCCCCCTCTATCTCTCTCCCTGCTATCTCTCTCTCTCTCTATCTCTCTCTCCGCCTCTATCTCTCTCTCCCTCTATCTGCTCTCCCGCTCTCTCTCCCCCCCCCTCTCTCTCTCTCCCTCTCGCTCTCTCTCCCTCTGTCTCACTCTCCACCTTTCTCTCTCCCCTCTATCTCTCCACATCTCTCTCTCCGCCTCCATCCTCTTCCTCATTGGTTTCAATGCAAGTTGATTTTAATATGCTCTTTCAATAAACATTACTTACTTACTTACTCTATCTCTCTCTCACCCTCTATCTCTCTCTCCCCCTCTATCTCTCCCCATCTATCTATCCCCCCATCTATCTCTCTCTCTCCCCTTCTATCTCTCTCTCTCTCTCCCTCAATCTCTCTCTCTCCCTCTATCTCTCTCTCCTGCTCTCTCTCTCTCCCCTCTATCTCTCTCTCCCCCTATCTCTCCCCATCTATCTCTCTCCCCCTCTATCTCTCTCTCTCCCCCTCTATCTCTCCCCATCTATCTCTCTCTCCCCTATCTCTCTCTCCCCCTCTCGCTCTCTTTCTCTCTCTCTCACCTCTATCTCTCGCTCCCCTCTATCTCTCTCTCCCCCTCTATCTCTCTGACTCCATCTCTTTTACCCTCTATCTGTCCCCCTCTCTCTCTTACCATCTCTCTCAGTCCTCTCTCTCCCCCTCTCTCTCTCTCTCTCTCCCCTCTATCTCCCGCCCCCCTCTATCTCTCTCTCCCCCTCTAACTCTCTCTCACTTTCTATCTCTCTCTCCCCCTCTCTCCCTCTATCTCTCTCTCTCCCCCGCTATCTCCCTCCCCCTTATCTCTATCTCCCCCTATCTCTCTGTCCCTTTATATATCTCTCTCTCCCTCTATCTCTCTCTCTCCCCCTCTATCTCTCTCTCCCCTCTATCTCTCTCTCCCTCTATATCTCTCTCCCCCTCTATCTCCCCCCTCTCTCTTTCTCTCCCCTATATCTCTCTCTCTCTCCCCTCCATATATCTCTCTCTCTCTCTACCTCTCCGCCTCTATCTCTCTCCCCCTCTATCTCTCTCTCTCTATCTCTCTCTCTCCCCCTCTATCTCTCTCTCCCCTATCTCTCCACTCTATCTCTCTCCCCCCTCTCTCTCTCCCCCTCTATCTCTCTCTCCACCTCTTTCTCTCTCCCCCTCTATCTCTTTCTCCCCCTCTATCTCTCTCCCACCTTTATCTCTCTCTCCCCCTTTATCTCTCGCTCTCCTCTATCTCTCTCTCCCCCTCTCTCTCCCTCTATCTCTCTCTCCCTCTATCTCTCTCTCCGTCCATCTCTCTCTCCACTATCTCTTACTCCCTCTCTATCTGAGGAAGTATTATATAATAGAACCGCTCAGATAGTGACTTTTATATAAGCTAGATAATTTACAAATGAAAAGCTTAATGTTTTCCTGACGAAATAAAGTAAAAAGAGAGACACACACACACACAGGGAAAGATGAATCAAAACATGGAGGCCTGAACCTATACCTGCATGGCTTAGTTTATTGCTTTGAGGCAATTGTATCGCTGGAGGAAATTGTATTTGGTATGATTGTGTTGGAGAATGGATAGCTGAATAGGGGACTCTTCTTAGGCCAGACGTCAACTCTTTTATCTATGGTACATCTTAGGCTATGAGGTTTGTGCTGAGTTTGAGATATAATTCAAGGCTGAGAGATAATAGACTGTAGTTAGCCTTGGCTATGTAAAATTATAATGAGATTGTGTTAAGGAATGGGATGTGTGTGAAGAGGAGTAGTTGCTTTGAGAAGAAGATAATTAGATTGATGGAGTTGTTTATAGGAAGTCGAAGAAGCAGATGTAATTCTGATGTCATGGTCTGAGTGTACCTTGTAAGAACCTTGTGTTCTGCTTGGTACATGAGATTGGAACTCTAGCTTCCAGATAGCAGGAAAAGGGGCTCCAAATTAGAATTCTGTATCCTGGCACCAAACACTTATTAAGTAAGTTGACAGATTTACGACCCATGTATGCTTGGTTGGGATGTGTATGGGTTTTGAACTTAGAAACTTTAATTCAGCAAACTTCTATAAGTAATGTTTTAAAGACATAGGTAATAGAATTTCAAACTGTGAAATTGCAGTAAAACAAATTATGAAATGTATTGACTTAGTAGGAATGTAAACATTAGACTTAAAGAAATGGTTTCGATTTATAGAAATATCTTTCTTCTTGGTATGGGAAGTGTGTATGACTTGTGTGATTATTGTATTATATATGTATTTTATATTTTGAGGAGTGGTCTTTGATAATTGGCCCTACTGGGGTTTTTGCTGTTTTGAATAAACTAAGCAAAGTTATACCACAGGCAAACGAAGGTTGTAACGAGGCCAGGGAAGGGGGATCATGTGACTGATGTTGTAAACAACCAGAAGGACTCAGATGATTGGTTACTAGCTTGTCATACCCTCTGTATCTGAAATGTCTAATACCTATATAAATGCCATGAGTTTCTATCAAAGTTACTCCTCTCTGGACCCGCCCCAGAGCATCAGCTCTGTGTTGGAAGGTTCAGAGACTAGTCTCAGCTGAATAAATAATTGATTTCAACAGCAACAAGTGTTTGAGTCAAGTTGACTTTAGATTGACAAAAGAACTCAGTTTAACATTTGGTGTCAGAAGTGGGATTCAGGTGATTAACCGACAGCTCAAGGAACGAAAATAAGAGTCAAACTGCGCACTGATCAGACCAGAGGAAACTGGCCAAGCAGTTCAGATTCTGGCCATTCGGTGTTACTGCGCGGTTAAGTTCAGATAATGTCATCATTTTATTGCTGCTGTAAACAAAGAAATTACAGATACGTCAACAGCTCCATTGTGCGTATCGACCTCAGTCCACCGATTGGTGGAATAGGCAAATCAGATTTTGAAAACCAAATTCGCAAAATTAGTGGCATAGACTGGCTCAACCTGGTTAATACTGCTTCCTGTAGCTCTCACACCCCTAACTCACTCTCTCCCCTCTATATCTCTCCCCCTCTATCTCTCTCCCCCTCCATCTCTCCCTCTATCTCTCTCCCTGTCTCTCTCCCTTTATCTCTCTCTCCCTCTATCTCTCTCTCTCTATCTCTATCTCCCCGTCTATCTCTCTCTCTCCCCACCTAACTCTCTCCTCTCCCCTTATCTCTCCCCATCTATCTCTCTCCCCCCCTCCATCCCTCTCCCTCTTTGGTTTCAATGCAAGTTGATTTAAATATGCTATATCAATAAACATTACTTACTTACTTTCTCTCTCTCCCTCTCTCTCTCTCTTTCCCCCTCTCTCTCTCCATCTCTCTCTCTCCCCCTCTATCTCTCTCCCCCTCTATCTCTCGCGCCCCCTCTATCTCTCTCTCCCCCGTCTCTCTGACTCCCTCTCTCTCTTTTACCCTCTATCTGTCCCCTCTCTCTCTCTTACCCTCTCTCCCAGTCCTCTCCCCATCTATCTCTCTCTCCCCCTCTATCTCTCTCTCTCCCCGATATCTCTCTACCCCTCTATCTCTATCTCCCCCTCTATCTCTGTCCCGCTCTATCTCTCTCTCCCTATCTCCCCCCATCTCTCTCTCGCTCTCCCTCTATCTCTCTCTCCCCCATCTATCTCTCTCCCCTCTCCCTATCTCTCCCTCTATCTCTCTCTCCCCCCCTCTATCTCTCTCTCTATCTCTCTCCCCCCCTCTCTCTCTCTGCCCCCCTCTATCTTTCTCTCTCCCCACTATCTCTCTCTCTATTTCTCTCTCCCCCTATCTCTCCCCCCTCTATCTCTCCCCTCTCTCTCCCCTATCTCTCTCTCCCCTATCTCTCTCCCCTCTATCTCTCTCTCCTCCTCTATTTCTCTCTCTCCCCATCTATCTCTCTGACCCTCTCTCTTTTACCCTCTATCAGTCCCCCCTCTCTCTCTCTCTCACCCCCTCTAACTGTCTCTCCCTCTCTCTCTCTCTCACCCGCTATCTCTCCCGCTCTATCTCTCCCCCTCTATCTCTCTCTCTCGCGTATCTCTCTTCCCCTCGATCTCTCTCGCCCTCTATCTCTCTCTCCCACTATCTCACTCACCCTCTCTCTCCCTCTATCTCTCTATCTCTCTCCACACCTATCTCTCACTCCCTCGCTATCTTTCTCTCACACCTAACTCACTCTCCCCTCTATCTCTCTCCCCTCTATCTCTCCCCCTCCATCTATCCCTCTATCTCTCTCTCCCTCTATCTCTCACTTCCTCTGTCTCTCTCTCCCTCTGTCTATCTCTCTCTCTACCTCTGCCCTATATCTCTCTCCCCCTCTATCTCTCTCTCTCACCCTCTATCTCTCTCTCTCCCCCCCCCCTCTCTCTCTCCATCTCTATCTCTCTCTCTCCCCCGCTATCTCTTTTTCTCTCTTCCCCCTCTCTCTCTCTCTCTCTCTCTCTCTCTCTCTCTCTCTCTCTCTCTCTCTCTCTCTCTCTCTCTCTCTCTCTCTCTCTCTCTCTCTCTCTCTCTCTCTCTCTCTCTTTCTCTCTCTCTCTCTCTCTCCCCCCCCTCTCTCTCTCCCCTCTATCTCTCTCCCTCTCTCTCTCTCTCTCTCTCTCTCTCTCTCTCTCTCTCTCTCTCTCTCTCTCTCTCTCTCTCTCTCTCTCTCTCTCTCTCTATCTGTCTATCTCTCCCCCTCTATCTCTCTCTCCCCCTCTATCTCTCTCTCGCCCTCTATCTCTCTCTCCCCCTCTATCTTCTATAAGCATGCAGGTTCAGCATGCAGTGAAGAAAGCGAATGGCATGTTGACCTTTATAACAAGAGGAGTTGAGTATAGGAGCAAAGAGGTCCTGCAGTTGTACAGAGCCCTAGTGAGACCACACCTGGAATATTGTGTGCAGTTTTGTCCCCTAATTTGAGGAAGGACATTCTTGCTATTGAGGAAATGCAGCGTAGGTTCACGAGGTTAATTCCCGGGATGGCTGGACTGTCATATGTTGATAGAATGGAGCGGCTGGGCTTGTATACACTGGAGTTTAGAAGGATGAGAGGGTATCTTATTGAAACATATACGATTATTAAGGGTTTGGACACGCTAGAGCAGGAAACATGCTCCCGATGTTGGGGGAGTCCAGAACCAGGCGCCACAGTTCAAGAATAAGGGGTCGGCCATTTAGAACGGATACGAGGAAACACTTTTTCACACAGAGAGTAGTGAGTCTGTGGAAATCTCTGCCTCAGAGGGCGGTGGAGGCCGGTTCTCTGGATACTTTCAAGAGAGAGCTAGATAGGGCTCTTGAAGATAGCAGAGTCAGGGGATATGGAGAGAAGGCAGGAACAGGGTACTGATTGGGGATGATCAGCCATGATCACATTGAATGGTGGTGCTGGCTCGAAGGGCCGAATGGCCCACTACTGCACCTATTGTCTATTGTCTCTGGACCTCCGACCGCTGCCCCCCCTGGCGGCAGGAGCCTCATGTGCAGCACCCCCCTGTCGGTTGAAGGCCGCGGTGCAGCACGGTCCTCCCTCGGATTGGCGGTGGCGTCAGGGCACCGGTGGAGTGGTGGATGACGCTGGGTGGACGTCATGATGCCGGTCTGGCGGGCGGATGTGCGGCGTTCGACGCGGTTCCCAGACACTCGGCGTCCCCAGGTCGATGGGGTGCACCCACGCCACCTCACACCACCCCCTTCCCGTTCCCCTTCCCCCCCTTCAAGCACTAGTAATGTTCAGCCGTTAGTTATGGCCTGTTTGCCAGCTTGTTGATCCTCTCCTGCAGGGTTTAGGCGCCGTTGCTTTGGACGGAGAGACGGACACGTGAGTGGCCATTGAGGGCGACCAGGGTGCCATTGAGCACCCCCCCCCCCCAACTGCTCGGTGTGCGGGCTGAGCTTCGAGGGGCTGAGCTTCGGTGGAGGACCACATGATGGGGCACAACAAGGAGAAGCGTAATGAATGCGACGTGTGTGGCAAGGCTGGCAGAGCCCGAGCCGGCTGGAGACCCACCGGAGGGTGCACACGGGAGAACGCCCCTTCAACTGCTCCAACTGCGGTGAGAGCTTCACGATGGCTAGTGACCTGAAGAACCATCGGCGACTGCACACGGGCGAGGTCCCCTATGGCTGCTCCACCTGCGGCAAGAGCTTTACCCAGAGCGTCATCTGGGCTGTGGAAGCAGCGGCGGTTGCACTGCAGTGAGCGGCCCTTCACCTGCTCCGACTGCGGCAAAGGCTTCAAGTCGTCGCCGGGTCTGAAGGTGCTCAGGCACCTGCACACCGGGGAGCGGCCCTACACCTGCAGCGAATGCGGCAAGGGCTTCACCCAGTCCAGCAACCTGCTGTACCACCAGCGCACCCACACCGGCGAGCGCCCTACACCTGCAGCGACTGCGGCAAGGGCTTCACCCAGTCCAGCATCCCGCTGAAGCACCAGCGCACCCACACCGGCGAGCGCCCCTACACCTGCGCCCAGTGCGGCAAGAGCTTCACCAGCTCCACCAAACTGCTGTCCCACCAGCAGGTGCACGCCGGCGACCGTCCCGTCCCCAGCCCGGTGTGTGGAGAGCGCTTTGCCATGGGCTCCCAGGCCCTGTCGCACCAGCGTTTGCACACCAGTGGGCAGCCCTATGACTGCCCGTATTGCGCTGAGGAGTTTGACAGCACGCGGGGGTTGCGGCAGCACCGGCGGGCTCACACCGGCGAGCGGCTGCTCCCACTGCAGCAAGCGTATCAAGAGGCTGCGGGAGCACCAGGGATACACACCAGAGAGAGACCCTTTAAGTGCACTGAGTGTGGCAAGGGTTTTACCCGCATGTCCAGCCTGTGGCAGCAACGGCGTACCCATAACGGTGAGCGTCCCTTTGCCTGCCCGTCCTGTGGTAAAGGCTTCACCCACCACAATCCATATACCATCTGAAAGGTAATCAATATTTTAGATACCTTAAAATTCGAGATTATTTAAAAAAAATACACAAGAATACCAAACTCTGATGTCAGATATATTAGATAAAGGTTTGAATAGAAAGGCTGTTCAAATAACTTAATATCATACTTGTATAATATCATTCTAAAAAAAAGAAATACCATCGTCAGATGTAATTAGAAGCGAGTGGGAACAGGAATTAACTTTAAAAATTTCCAAAGGCAGATGGGATAAATATCTTCTATGTACATAACTGTTCGATTAATGTAAGTCATATCCTAATCAAATTTAAAATATTACATAGACTATATTACTCGAAAACTAAACCGGAATAAAAATTTCCCAAATCTATCCCCATCTGTGATAAATGTTTATCTCAAGAAGCAACTATTGCACACTTCTTTGTCTCTTGCATAAACCTCCATAAATTTTGGAAAGAAATCTTTGAAATCTTCACAAAATTATTTAAAATAAAACTGGACCCCCTATACAGAATTGATTATTTTTGGAACAACAGAAGCCTGCTCTGAGCTATCTACATTTCAAAGACGTTCCCTTAACTACGGCCTGATAATGGCAAAAAAAATTATACTCACATTTTGGAAAAATGCATCCACCCCAACGCTTAAAATGTGGATCACAAGTATGTCTGAGACGCTACATCTTGAAGATATGTCTCGTCTTACCAGGAAAATCAGAGCAATTCCTAAAGATATGGTCTCGTTTCATTGATTTATTACACGTATAGTATGGTGCAACTCAATTCTGGAAATTAACCGTTTCTGGAACTGGGTGATGGGTGTGGTGAGATATGAAGTAGGCATATCCTTTTCTGTTTATTTTCTCTTTTTTTCTCTATTTTTTCCTTCTTCCTTCCTTTAAAAAAAATAATTCTATGGGTTTTTCTCTTTAACTTTCTACAGGCTATCACTTGTTCACCCCTGGAGTGGTACTCCAGAGGTTTACACATCACCATTTCCTTCACTCTTTCCTTTTCTCGCTTTCTCTTTCTTGTCTTACCTTTCTCTTGCTAAATTTAAAATAAAAGTTGTACACGAAATGTATTATGTCTTATTGTATTTTTATTGTATTGTATTGTATATCTTTATTGTCATTTCCTGAGTATTCGCATACCCAGAGGAAACAAAAAAACGTTCCTCAACCAGTGTCCATTTCAGTGTGCAGTGAAAAATAAATAGAAGTAAAAATACATATATCATGAACAAATTAACACTCTACTAAACATCAACAGGCGTTCCGATCGGCAGCGGCACGACAGTGGCTCTGCTGCAGTGTGTCCAGGCTGGTGGTTGGTGCACGATACTTTGGCAGGGGACAAAGTCCGTTTATCCGTCTTATAACCTGCGGGAAGAAGCTGAGGAGCATCCTGCTGGTTTTGCACCTAATGCTCCGGTACCTTTTCCCAGATGGCAGGATGGAGAATATGTGATGCGATGGGTGGTAGGGGTCTTTGATGATGGAGATGGCTCTGCTGATACATCTCTTCCTGTATATGTCCAGCAGGAAAGGGAGTGGAGCACCAATAATCCTGCTGGCGGTCTTCACAATCCTGTCTAGTTGGTGCCGTTCGTACGCCTTGCAGCTCCCGAACCAGGAAGTGATGCCGTAGGTTAATGTGCTCTCGATTGTCCCCCTATAAAATGTTCGTAGGTGTGTAGTGGGGAGACCTGCTTTACGTAGTCTTCGGAGAGGGTGTAGTCGCTGCTGGGCTCTCTTGACCAGTGCTGTGGTGTTGGTCACGGTTTATGTCACGGTTTATACTACTGTACACTGCTTCTAATAAAAATACCAAAAATAAAAAAAAGTAAAGGCTTCACCCGCCTTGACCACCAGCTGGAGCACCGGCGAGTCCACACCGGCCAGCGCCCCTTCACCTGCCCGCTCTGTGGCAAGGCCTTTCCCGCTCCTCCAGCCTGCTGGCACACCGCCTGGCACTGTTGAGGTAGACACAATAATACTGGAAGGAATGGGTAACGTTTCGGGTTGAGACCCTTCTTCAGACTTGACCCGAGACGTCACCCATTCATTCTCTCCAGAGATGCAGCCTGTCCCGCTGAGCTACTCCAGCATTTTGTGTCCTTTTTTGTAAACCAGTATCTGCAGTTCCTTGTTTTTAAACCATTCTGATTAACCATCTCTGCACCTTCCCCAAAGCCTCCACATCAGTCCTGTTATAGTGACCAGAACTGTATGCAATACTCCAAATGCTACCTGACCAATGTCCCTTAAAGCTGCACAGATATACAATCCTCTCTCTCCCCCCTTACCACACTCTCCCCTCTCCCTCCACTCTCCATCCCCCACTCGTACCCATATTCTCCCCACCCCACCTTCCCGCGTCCCCCTCCTCTCTCACACCCTCTCTCGCTCCCCGTCGCTGTCACACACACCCTCGCACGCCTTCCCTCCGGTGCCTCTTCCACGCAGAAATAAATAGCTCCCCCCCTCTCCACTTCTTCTCCGTCCCTCTCCCACACCCCCTCTCTCTGTTCCTCTCACACACACACAAACAATCACTCTCTCTCTCTCTCTCTTGTTCTCTCTCACACGCCCTCACTCTCTCACACACACCCTCACTCTATTTCACACACATGCCCTCACTATCTCTCACACACACCCCCTCTCTCTCTCACACACTCCCTCACTCTCCCACACACAAAGTATCTCTCTCTCTCTCACACACACACACTCCACTCTCTCTCACACACACCCCCCCTCTCTCTCTTGCTCTCTCTCACACACGCACCCTTTCTCTCTCACACACGCACTCTCTCACACACGCACTCTTTCTCTCTCGCACACGCTCTCGCACACGCACTCTCTCACACACGCACTCTCACACACGCACTCTTTCTCGCTCTCACACGCGCTCTCACGCACTCTTTCTCACACACGCACTCTCCCACGCACGCGCTCTCACACACGCACTCTTTCTCTCTCACACACGCACTCTCTCATACATGCACTCTCTCACACACACTCTCTCTAACACACGCTCTCTCACACACGCACTCACACACGCTCTCACACACACGCTCTTTCACACATGCTCTCTCTCTCACACTCGCTCTCTCACACACGCACTCTCACACACACATGCTCTCTCACACATGCTCTCTCTATCACACACGCACTCTCGCACATGCATGCTCTCACACACGCTCTCTCTCACGCACTCTCACACACGCATGCTCTCACACACGATCTCTCTCTCACATGCACTCTCTCACACGCTCTCTCTCACACATGCTCTCTCACCCACATGCACTCTCACACACACATTCTCACACACGCTCTTTCTCTCTCTCTCACATGCATTCTCTCTTTATAGAAACACAAAAACATAGAAAATAGGTGCAGGGGTAAGCCATTCGGCCCTACGAGCCTGCACCGCCATTCAATATGATCATGGCTGATCATCCAACTCAGTATCCTGTATCTGCCTTCTTTCCATACCCCCTGATCCCTTGAGCCACAAGGGCCACATCTAACTCACTCTTAAGTATAGCCAATGAACTGGCCTCAATTACCTTCTGTGGCATAGAGTTCCAGAGATTCACCACTCTCTGTGTGAAAAATGTTTTTCTCATCTCGGTCATAAAGGATTTTCCCCTTAAACTGTGACCCCTTGTCCTGGACTTCCCCAACATCGGGAACAATCTTCCTGCATCTAGCCTGTCCAACCCCTTAAGAATATCTAGACTTGGCGTGCATTTCACCCTACACTTGCGCTTATAGTACATATTATTATTCATATTAAATGTATCTTGTATAATCTTGTATTGAAAAGTACTGATTAGTCAGTGGGACCTCTTTTTCGATGTCACAGTCCATTTGCTCTTTCTAGGTGTCACATTCCTGTGAATTGCTGTAACGACATGGCTCTAAAACTGTTTATACTAGTCTTAGACAGCAAGGCGCCTCTGAGCAAGGTGCCTCTAACATAATAATAATGGATGTAGTGGTTCAGTCTTTTGCTAGGTTTAATTAGAGATAAGACATTTAAAGGCGTTTGGGTGATAGTTATCCAACATTATAGGTTGGACCTCTTATGTTTATAGATATCTGAGAAAGTAATTTTGCTCTGAAATAACAATGATTGGGGTCCACAGCATTAGATCTGTAACATTGCATTTGCTCTGTGTAATGCTATTAGTGAAGAATAACAGAGCCATATAGAGGCCCTGATTTGGGATGGAAGTTCCTCTCCCTTACAGATAACAGGAGGGGGGAGGGTGTAAATCAACATGAAGCTAAATGTGAGCTTGGCAAGAATAAATTATCATCAATCACAATGACAGTTATACGACCCCTGTGTGTTTGGAGTTAGGGTGTGTGTGCTTGGAGTATACTCTGCAAAGATAAAACAATCTTATACATTTAATACATAGCATACCTTGAAGAAATGAGACTCCGTCTAATAGATAAATATGACCAATTCTTAAGGAGTTGGTCCCCTTTCATCGACTTTTTGGAATCATGTGATGCAGCAGTACCGTAAAGATTACTGACTTCAGGTCAGGTCGTGGATAGATTTACATCTCCAAACAAAGATTTGAAAATTTCTTTTTTAAGGGTGTTTTTTTACTATTTCTACTTTCTATTTTTCTTTTCTTATATACACACTTCACGTTTTTCTATTTTCTACTATTTATTTTTCCTCTTTCTTTTTCTCTATTTTTTTTTTTTATTTTTTTTTTTTTTACCTCCTTTTCAAAAACATAAAACTAGAGGTTGTACATAGAATGCATAGAATAAAATTAGGTGCCACTGTATTGTTTTGTATAGTATTAACTTCTAATAAAATTTAAAAAAAATAATAAATACATTTAATGTTTGTAATACTTGATAGTTAATCTTATTCTATGTGATTTGTAATACGACCATCTGTGCTCTGGGTGTGAAGTATGTTGTGTTTGAATTAGGATTAGGAACATTAGACTCTGTGTTTAGGTTTATAGTTTCAGAGATATCCAGTCCCGAACATCCAGGATTTCTCGGCCCATCAGGAAGGTGCGACCATCTTCTCGAAGGTCGACCTTATCCGTGGGTATAATCAAATCCCGGTCCACCCCGACGACGTCCCTAAAACGGCCACCATTACCCCTTTCGGCCTTTTTGAGTGGCTCAGAATGCATTTTGGCTTGAAGAACGCAGCTCATGCATTCCAAAGGCTAATGAATCAGGTCGGCCGGAGTTTGCCGTTTATTTTTACCCACCTGGATGATATCCGTGTAGCCAGCATCTCGCAGGCAGAGCACGTCAAGCACCTCCGCCTACTTTTCGAACGGTTGCGCAAACACGGGTTGGTGATCAACCCTGAGAAGTGCCAGTTCGGACTGCGCTCCATCTCGTTGTTAGGGCATAGCATCACTTCTCACGGAGCGCAGCCACTGCCCGTGAAAGTCAACGCTATCCGTCGCTTTCCCATGCCTCTATCGGTCAAAGGTCTGCAAGAGTTTATTGGGATGATTAACTTTTATCACCGATCCTTCCCGTCTTCAGCCGCCGTCATGCGGCCGTTCCAATGCCTGGCCGGTAAGCCCAAGGACCTGGTCTGGTCTAAGGAGGCTCAGATGGCATTCGAGGGGGCTAAGACCGCATTGGCCAACGCCACTATGCTGGAACACCCTAGGGCTTCAGCCCAAACGGCCCTCACCGTGGACGCCTCCGACGTCGCGGTAGGCGCCGTCCTCGAGCAGCGGGCAGGTAATCGCTGGGTGCCGCTGGCATTTTTCAGCAGGCAACTGCGAGCCCCCAAAGTTAAATACAGCGACTTCGACAGGGAGCTCCTTGCACTTGATCTAGCAATCCGCCATTTTCGTTATTTCCTGGAGGGGCGCGCTTTCACTGCGTTCACCGACCACAAGCCGCTAACGTTCGCTTTGACCAAGGTGTCTGACCCTTGGTCTGCCAGACAGCAACGGCACCTTGCCTACATTTCCGAATTCACATCTGACATTCGGCATGTGGCAGGCAAGCTGAATATTGTGGCCGACGCATTGTCCCGTCCAGTGCTGCCCGAGGTCTGCGCGCTTAAAGGTCTGTCTCACGAATCTGCGGTCATTGGCGGCGAAACGGGAAGAATCTGCCGCCATAGACCGCGCACTCGTGAGAAAGAACAATTCCCGGGCCGTGCGACGGTGTTCCCAACACCGCGCGGTGCAAAAATAAAATCGACAATGTCGAAAACACAATACTCACCGCACAACCTCCACCAGTGATGCACGAGTGCGCACGGCCGCTCGCACGGCCCGCCGCCAGTATGGCTCGAGCGCCGTGCGTCAAACCTCCTCTGCCACAGCCTCCGCCAGTGACGCACGTCCCGCCGCCAGTGAGGCACGTGTGCTGCGCGGCCGCAGGCACAGCCACAGCTACAGCGCCGCGATCAGGATGGCCGCCGCCACAGCCGCCTCTGGTGAGTCACGTGCGGGGGGCCGACGTCATCGCAGTCGGCCCGCCCTTTTTTTACTTACCGCAAGCACGTGGGACCCGCCGTGTTTGAATTAACTCGGCCCCCGCGCAACATCCGTGCGGCGCTCCGGTGGATAAGCTCGACGCTCTCGCCGTTGCCGCGCGGTCCTCGCTACCGGCGACGCCGCGCTTCACCGCCGATGACCGCAAACAGGTAAGACACGGCCTTAAGTCTCGGCGTTGATTACGAGAAGCTGGCAGCCGCCCAACCGGCGGTCGCCCGTATAGAGATTTATCGCAATGCTGGATCAGGACTGAACCTGGTTGAAGTGCCATGCGGTGCCTCCGGCGCGCAAGTCCTTTTTGATATTTCCACCGGTAAAGCCCGTCCTATTGTCCCGGTCGTTTGGCGTCGTCGGATTTTCGACACCATCCACAGCCTAGCGCACCCGTCCATTCGCGCCACCTCCGCCTTGGTCGCGGCGAAGTTCGTTTGGCACGGGTTAAGGAAGCAGGTCGCTGCATGGGCACGTTCCTGCATCCCATGCCAGACCTCCAAAGTGCAGAGACATGTACACCCACCGGTCCAGGATTTCGCCGTCCCGGACAGCGGGTTCCTGCACATTCATGTAGACCTGGTAGGTCCCTTGCCTTGTTCGCGCGGGGCGACCCACTTACTGACTATCGTAGACAGGTTTACCAGGTGGGCGGAGGCAGTCCTGTTGGCGGATACCTCTGCTGATGCATGCGCGAGGGCCATGGTATTCCATTGGATCGCTCGTTTCGGGGTCTCCTCGCATATCACCACCGATAGGGAGACCCAGTTCACGTCTTCATTGTGGTGTGGTATGGCGCAGCTGTACGGAGCGAAGCTGCACCAGACTACCGCTTATCACCCGGAGTCTAACGGGTTGGTTGAGCGGTTGCACCGGCACCTTAAGTTGGCGTTAAAAGCCAGACTCACCAGCCCTGATTGCGTCGACCAGTTACCTTGGGTCCTCCTTGGCATCAGAACAACGCCTAAGGAGGACCTCAAAGCCTCCTCGGCCGTTGGTTTATGGCTCGGCTTTGCAGGTTCCAGGGGATTTCTTGCCCGTTCCTCCGGACCAGGAGTTTCCAACCTCACAGTTGTTAGCGGACCTTCACGAGTGGGCGCGCGCTTTGGTACCGGTTCCCACTTCCCGGCATGGTTCGTCTTCGGAGCATGTGCCTACTATGCTACGAGATTGTGCTTATGTTTTTCTCCGTAGAGACGCTCATCGCTCGCCTTTACAGCGGGTGTACGAGGGTCCGTACAGGGTGCTCAGTGCTGGTGTTTCGACGTTCACGTTGGACATGGGTGGAAAGGAGGAATTCGTCTCTGTGAGCCGCCTTAAGCCTGCACACATTGACGAGGATTGCCCAGTAACTGTGGCTACTCCACGGCTAGAGGACGTCCACCTGCTGTTTTGCCGCACTCTGCACCTCGGTGGTCAGCATTGAACTAACGCGCGCAAGGGAAAACCGTGCGAAAACAACAGCCCCTCCCGAGTCACGTGACCGCGGCTTCCGAACGCCGGCTTCGATATCTGCGTGCGCTAGCAGGCGCCGCTACATGCCCCCCCCCCCCCAGAATCTGCGGTACGGAAATGCGCGGGTAAACGGACGGTACGGCCGGAACGCGTAGCCCGATGTCGCGGGTGAGCGTAACATTTGGGACCGGTAAAACAGTACCGGAGGGACTCGAAAAACGCGAACGAGGGACGGGCGTAACAAAGGGAACCATAGAAACACGACGTTTCCGTACCGCGGATTGTGGGGGGGGGGGCATGTAGCGGCGCCTGCTAGCGCACGCAGATATCGAACCCGGCGTTCGGAAGCCGCGATCACGTGACTCGGGAGGGGCTGTTGTTTTCGCGCGTTTCCCCCCCCCCCCCGCGCGCGTTAGTTCAACGCAGACCACTGATGTGGCCAGACGTGTCTGTTAAACCTGTATGCTGCAACTTGAGCTTTTGAAAAAGTATTGTTGAAAACTCCAGGAGTCGTATATCTGACCGCCAAACTCAAACCAAATGTAGATTTAGACCAATTCCAAAACTACAATAGGGAAATGACAGGATTGATAATTTGTAATGAGACCTTAAGTGTCATCAACATTAAACTACTTTCCTTGCAACAGCAACCAACTAGGATTACTTTAACCAGGGAATGTAACCTGGTCCAAAACAAAGTGCTGGAGGTATTTGGCTGATCAGGCACCATCTACCCGACCACAAAGGGAATGGACAGATGCTGTTGTTTCCTGTTGGGACCCTTTCAGATTGATGGAGTCGGGCAGAGAAAGTTGGAAAGAGGTGGGAGCAGGACAAAGCCTGTTATGTGATAGTGGATACAGGGGAGAGGGTGATGGGTTGTGACATTGGATAGCGGTGACAAGGAGACAAAAGGTGCAACAGATCAGAAGAGTGAAACGTAAAGCTGGAGGGAGGGATACGGGTGGAATGGGATAGAGTGAAATATGAGACTGGTTTGGGAGGTGAGCATACACAGGGAAGGAGCAGAAGGCGTTGAGGGAAGTGTTCACACCAGGGTGGGGGGTGCATGGAAAGTGGGGGTTCCCATCATCAGGGTTGGCGGTGCAGGGAAAGAGGGGGTTCCCATCACCAGGGTGGGGGTGCAGGGAAATAAGGGGTCCCATCACCAGTGTGCTGATTTCCCACCTCAATGCCACATTTGCCTTGTATCCCCTCCCATGTCCCATGCACCCATAAACCTCCCTCTGGCTTCATATTCCACACCTCTCCCCTTCTTATCCAACATGGTTTATCACTTTCACCTCTGGCCTTTGTCACTTATTCCATCCATCTGCCAACCACCCACCCCCAGATGCCAGGCTTTGTCCCACCCCCACTTTCCATATTTCTCCCCCTACTCCAGTCTGAAGGTTTCCAACCCAAAATGCCATCTGTCTATGTCCCCCACAGATGCTGCCTGACCCTCAGTGTTCCTACAGCACTTCTGCTCAACATTCCATTACCCTGAAGTACAAGGAACGTGACCACAAAGCAATTAGGAAAAGACATTGTTAATGTTTCTCATAGATTTATCCCCATTGAAACAACGAGAGGGTCTAAACACGGGCCTTATCTTCATACCATCTCCACAAAGACTAGATTAGATAGACTTGGATCACTTTAATGATTGAAATCTCCTGACATCCTTGATCACACCCTCTATCACAAGCAGTACTTGGAACAGTGAATCCTGCAGGGTAGAAGAGTACATTGACTGTTTTCATAATCATACTGGCACAGCAACATGCCAGCTACATCAAAGACAACACTTCACACAAACAGTGAACCTCCTGACTGAGTTACCCAATGCTGTAACTCTTACTATGGGCCTCAAACCCTGTACACATACAGTGAACTCACTGCTCAATGCTGCACTTTTTATTATGGGCATCCTGCCTGACCCGCTGAGTTACTCCAGCACTCTGTGAAACGTCACCTGTCCATGTTCTCCACAGATGCTGCCTGACCCGCTGAGTTACTCCAGCACTTTGTGTCGTTTTTTGTAAACCAGCACATGCAGTTCCTTGATTTTCATCCCAAAACTTCCCTGGTTTCAGGGCTTTTACTAAGTTTGGCATCTGGGCAATGGGTGCATTACGGGGAAAGGTAAAGGGTCACAGAGCAATAAAGAACCATTTTGCAGTAAAGAGCACAATATCTAATTTGTAGACAGCGCTCCTAATGTGCAGTGAATTCATATAACAGGTCGCTCCAATTTGTGGTCAACACTCCACCATGTGGTGACCTGCTGCACTGCAGGCCTGTCCAGCCTGCATCAACACTCCCACCGTGTGGTTTAAGAAAGAACTGCAGATGCTGGAAAAATCGAAGGTAGTCCCTTGGCACATCAACCAGAAACAAGTAGAGTAACTGTAGTGGGAGAAACAGCAGCAGGTGAGAAGATTCTACGTTCACCTCAAAATATCAAAACACTGGATGGACAGGGCCTTGAAAAATAACTCTAGGCCAATGTTTCAAGGTCACTTTATCGTCACATGTACCAATTAAGGTACAGTGATATGAATTCAAATTTGTCTGCAGTAGTGAATCCTAAGGTAGAGGAATACATTGACTGTTTTCATAATCAAACTGGCACAGCAACATGCCAGCTATACTCAGACAACACTTCACACAAACAGTGAACCTCCTGACTGAGTTACCCAATGCTGTACCTCTTACTATGGGCATCAACCCTGTACACAAACAGTGAACTCACTGCTAAATGCTGCACTTTTTATTATGGGCATCCTGTCTGAGCCGCTGAGTTACTCCAGCACTCTGAGAAACGTCACCTATCCATTTTCTCCACAGATGCTGCCTGAACCGCTGAGTTACTTCAGCACTCTGCGAAACGTCACCTATCCATGTTCTCCACAGATACTGCCTGAACGCTGAGTTACTCCAGCATTTGTCTTTTGAGCAAGAGCATCCAAATATCTTTACAAATCTCTACAACAGTCTGTCCAGTCCAAAGCTCAATGAATGAGTACTCCACACATCAGACAGATTCCTTTCACCTGAAAGTCCTTCACAAGAACTCATAATAAACAAGCTTTGATTAGGGAAGTTAACATTAACCATTTCACACAAGTCGTTAACAACTAGTTCACATTAACTTTCCTCAACCAAGTACAATGTAGATCCACTATAAATTCCTCGCTGTCTTCTTAATCATAACAATTAGCCATCAACTGAAAACCAGTCTTCATAGTGCCCCAATTAAAACACAATTGGACAGCTATCCAGGAGACAAATTCATTCTTGCTACTGCCTTCAGGAAGTAATCAAAACTACACCCAGAAATCAGTCTGAGGCTCCCAACCCAAAATCCCACCTTTCCGTGTTCTCCACAGAACCCTGACCCGCTAAGTTATTCCAGCACCTTGAGTTCGTTTTTTTTTGTAAACCAGCACCTGCAGTTCCTTGATTTTCATCCCAAATCTTCCCTGATTTCAGGGCTTTTACTAAGTTTGGCATCTGGGCAATGGGTGCATTACGGGGAAAGGTAAAGGGTCACAGAGCAATAAAGAACCATTTTGCAGTAATGAGCACAATATGTAATTTGTAGACAGCGCTCCCAATGTGCAGTGAATTCATATAACAGGTCGCTCCAATTTGTGGTTAACACTCCCAGCAATGTGGTGATCCGCCGCACTGCAGGCCCGTCCAGTTTGTGGTCAACACTCCCACCATGTGGTGACCTGCTGCACTGCAGGCCTGTCCAGTCTGCGTTCAACACTCCCACCGTGTGTTTAAGAAAGAACTGCAGATGCTGGAAAAATCGAAGGTAGACACAAATGCTGGAGTAACTCAGCGGGTGAGGCAGCATCTATGGGGAGAAGGAATAAGGTGACGATTCAGGTCGAGACCCTTCTTCAGACTGAAGTTGGGGTGAGGGGGGCGGGATAAAGAAAGGAAGAGGCAGAGACAGTAGGCTGTGGGAGAGCTGGGAAGGGAGAAACCACTGAAATTGGAGAATGGGAAGATGTGGCCAGTGGTGGGGTCCCGTTGGAGGTGGCGAAACATGTTGGAGGATTATCTGTTGTATGTGACGGCTGGGTAGGGTGGAAGGTGAGGACATGGGGGACTCTGTCCTTGTTACGGGTAGGGGGATGGGGAGTAAGAGCGGAGCTGCGGGACATAGAGGAGAACCTGATAAGAGTCCCGTCTACAGTAGAAGAGGGGAACCCCCATTCCCTAAAGAATGAGATCATCTCCGATTCCCTGGTTTGGAACACTTCATCCTGCGCGCAGAGATGGCCAGTGCAGTCCAGATAGCCATGGGCGTCAGTGGGTTTGTAGTAGATGTCGGTCAGTAGTCTGTTACTTGTGATAGACAACAGACAATAGATGCCAGAGTAGGCCATTCGGCTCTTCAAGCCAGCACCGCCATTCAATGTGATCATGCCTGATCATCCCCAATCAGTACCCCGTTCCTGCCTTCTCCTCATATCCCCAGACTCCGCTATCTTTAAGAGCCCTATCTAGCTCTCTCTTGAAAGTATCCTGAAAACCGACCCCACCGCCATCTGAGGCAGAGAATTCCACAGACTCACCACTCTGTGAGAAAAAGTGTTTCCTCGTCTCCGTCTAATGGCTTACCCCTTATTCTTAAACTATGGCCCTGATTCTGGACTCACCCGACATCGGGAACATGTTTACAGCCTCTAGCGTGTCAACAACACCTTAACAATCTTATATGTTTCAATAAGATCCCTCTCATCCTTCTAAACTCAGAGTGTACAAGCCCAGCCGCTCCATTCTCTCAGCATATGTCTGTCCCGCCATCCCAGGAATTATCCTGGTGAACCTACGCTGCACTTACTCAATAGCAAGAATGTCCTTCCTCAAACTACAAACAATACTCCAGATGTGGTCTCACTTGGGTTCTGTACAACTGCAGAAGGACCTCTTTGCTCCTATACTCGACTCCTCTTGTTATAAAGGCCAACATGCCATTCGCTTTCTTCACTGCCTGTTGTACCTGCAATGGGGGACATAGGGGACCCTGTCCTTGCAACGAGTTGGGGGATGGAGTAAGAGCAGAGCTGCGGGATATAGAGGAGACCATGATAAGAGTGCTGGAGAAACTCAGCGCATCAGGCACCATCTCTGGAGGAGAAGGATGGGTGATATTTTGGGTAAGAACCCTTCTTCTGTTCCATCCCAAAAGCACTAGTTTCTCCAGAGATGCTGCCTGACCCACTGAGTTACTCCAGCAATGTGTCCATCTTTGGTATAAACCAGCATCTACAGGTCATTGATTCTACATTTTATATCAGCCAGATTCAATTTCAATTGTGATACGTTTAGGGGTATCATCACTTAGTAAAGATACATCCTTTTATTCTGACACTGTGTCCCTCTGGTCCGAGACTCTCCCACTAGTGGAAACATCCTTTTAGTTCTGAGATACAGCACAGAAACAGCACAATTCCAGATGCACCAGAAGAAATAATAGCGGACTGTCATATGCTGAGAGAATGGAGCAGCTGGGCTTGTAAACTCTGGGGTTTAGAAGGATGAGAGGGGATCTCATTGGAACATATGATTGTTAAGGGCTTGAACACGCTAGAGGCAGGAAACATATTCCCGATGTTGGGGGATCTAGAACCAGGGGCCACAGTTTAAGAATAAGGAGTAAGCCATTCAGAACGGAGACAAGGAAACACTTTTTCTCACAGAGAGTGATGAGTCTTGTGAAATTCTTTGCCTCAGAGGCGGAGGAAGCAGGTTCTCTGATTGCTTTCAAGAGAAAGCTAGATAGCGCTCTTAAAAATAGCAGAGTCAGGGGATACGGGGAGAAGGCAGGAACGGGGTACAGTTTGGGGATGTTCAGCCATGATCACATTGAATGGCGGTGCAGGCTCGAAGCGCCAGACGGCCTACTCCTGCAACTATTGTCTATTGTCTATTGTCTATTGTCTCCCACACCAAAGAGGTACAGTTTGCAGGTTACTTGGCTTCGTATAAATGTAAATTGTCCCAGTGTGTGTAGGATAGTTTCCGCGCTGTATCCTAAACTAAACTGAAAATCGACACTCTTTCCTTGTGCCTTTAATCTCCCAAAGTGCAAACACCTCACACAAGCTCGGTTTAAACTCTGTCCAAGCAGTCGTTCCAGGTGCGACAGATGTTCACCTGCAACTCCTCCAACCTCATTTATTGCATTCGCTGCTCTAGATGTCAGCTGATCTACATCGGTGAGACCAAGCGCAGGCTCGGCGATCGTTTTCGCCGAACACCTCCGCTCGGTCCACAATAACCAAACTGATCTCTCGGTGGCTCAGCACTTCAACTCCCACTCCCATTCCCAATCTGACTTTCTGTCCTGGGCCTCCTCCATGGCCAGAGTGAGGACCACCGGAAATTGGAGGAGCAACACCTCTTAGGCAGTTTGTATCCCAGCAGCATGAACATTGACCACCAATTTCAGGTAGCCCTTACTGTCTCCTTTCCCTTCTCAGCTCTCCCTCAGCCGTCTGACTCCTCCTCTTCCTTTCTTCTTCCCACCCCCTCCCACCCAACATCAGTCTGAAGACGGGTTTCGGCCCGAAACGTTGCCTATCTCCTTCACTCCATAGATGCTGCCGCACCCGCTGAGTTTCTCCAGCATTTTTAGCTACCTACCACCATTTCTCCGCACATTTCTGCATCTGATCTTCATCCGCCGTATCTTCCGACAGCTTCCTCACTGTCTGCAACTCCTCCAATCTTGGTGTCGTCAGCAAACTCACCAGCACAGATCGCCAGCATCTTCACACGTGCACTCTGATGGAGGGACAGCGCATCCTGGACATTTTTGCCGCCGTAAATAGAATAATGCACCTGCGTTCACCGTGTTATTGTGAATGTCGGAGTGGTCACTGCCGAACCCGGCTCCCTCTCAACGCCACACACCCTATCTACTCATACTGCCTCCTTCAGTGAGATGAGAAGCTGGACCCTAAGATCCCACTGCACATCAATTGTGTCAAGGAAGAAGGGTCTTGACCTGAAACGTCACCCGATCCTTCTTTGTCAAGTATGAATATTGCTTTCTTTAACTTCAAGTACACCTGTGCTCGCTCGCTCTCCATCCCCCCCCCACCAAAGTCACACCAGCTTGAAGTCTTTGAATTTTCGTGGTTTTTCACGCCTTGAATTTTCGTGGCTTTTCATGTCTTGAATTATCGTGGCTTTTCACGCCTTGTATTTTCGTGGCTTTTCACGCCTTGAATTTTCGTGGCTTTTCAATGCTTGAATTTTTTAGGCTTTTCATGTCTTGATTTTTCGTGGCTTTTCACGTCTTGAATTGTCATTGCGTTTCATGTCTTGAATTTTCGTGGCTTTCGACGCCTTGAATTTTCGTGGTTTTCACGTCTTGAATAGTCATTAATTTTAACTTCTAGAAATTTCGTGGTTTTTCAAGTAGAATTTTTGTGGGGGGTTTTCACGTCTTGAATTTTCGTGGATTTTCACGTCATGAATTTTCGTGTCTTTTCATGTCTTGAATTTTCGTGGCTTTTCATGTCTTGAATTGTCGTGGCTTTTCATGTCTTGAATTTTCGTGGCTTTTCGTGTGTTGAAGTTAGGGCTTTTCATGTCTTGATTTTTCATAGCTTTTCACGTCATGAATTTTCGGAGCTTTTCACGTCTTGAATTTTGTGGCTTTTCCAGTTTTGAATTGCCGTTGCCTTTGACGTCTTGAATTTTTGTGGCTTTTAACGTCTTGAATTTTCGTGGCTTTTCACGTCTTGAATTTGTGTGGCTTTTCACGTCTTGAATTGTTGTGGCTTTTCCTGACCCGAAACGTCACCCATTCCTTCTCGCCAGAGATGCTGTCTCTCCCGCTGAGTTTCTCCAGCATTTCGTTTCAATCTTCGGTTTAAACGGGCATCTGCAGTTGCATCCAACACTGTTAATAATTTAGTTTAGTTTAGAGATACAGCGCGGAAACAGGCCCACCGAGTCCGCACTGACCAACTATCCCCGCACATTATCACTATTAATAGGTTGAAGGCCAAGAGCAAAGTCAGTAACACCGCCATCATGGAGCTTCTGCACGCGGATGACTGCGCCATTGCAGCACACTCTGCAGAAGACCTCCAGGGCATCCTTAATGCCTTTCCCAAGGAATACAGAGCCATGGGCCTAGACCCAGGTCCCACATCAACCTCTACCCAACCAGCCGTCTAAAAGTGGACGACACCACTCTTGAAAACGTTGACCACTTCCCCTACCTTGGCAGCATTCTTTCCTCAAAAGCTGATATCGACTCTGAGGTCAACCATCGCCTGAGTTGTGCCAACGGAGCCAACGCCAGACTCAGGAGAAGAGTCTTTGAAGACCGAGACCGAAAGGCTCAAACAAAACTGCTGGTCTACAGAGCCATTGTCCTCTCCACCCTGTTGTATGGGGTTGAGTCACGGACCACCTACAGCAGGCACCTGAGAGCCCTGGAACAATACCATCAAAGATCCTTACAAAAGATTCTGAGGATCAGCAGGGAGGACAAACGCACCAACATCATCATTTTGGAGGACGCCAACATGACCAGCATCACCACCACAATAATGCAGCACCAACTTCGATGGACTGGCCATATCATCCGCATCTTCAACACGTCTCCCTAAACAAATCCTGTACTCTCAACTGAAGGAAGGTCGGAGAGCCCCCGCCGGGCCAAAGAAAAACTTCAAGGACAACACCAAGAACAGTCTGAAGAAATTCCACATCACATCAAGCAACTGGGAGTGCATTGCACTAGACATGCACTCCTGGAGGAAGTCCGTGCAGGAATGAGCTGCCCTTCACGAAATGAAACCACGCAGAGACAAAGCGACAGCATCGTAAAGAGAGAGAGAAGGAGGCTCGACAACTACCAGCCCCCGCCAGTCTCCACTACCCACGTTGCAACAAGGTGTGCGGATCGCGGATCGGCCTTTACAGACGTCTGCAGACCCACAAGTGGACGACCCTATGGAGAGGACAGTCATACTTGTTTCGAGTGACCGCCGATGATCACACAAGAGAGACAATTTAAACTGTTATGCCAAACCAATTTATGTATATAATGTAAATAAATGAGCTGGATGAAATCAATGTTGATTGGTTCAGTTTAATTTCGAGAAACAGCGCGGAGACAGGCCATTCCGCCCACTGAATCCGCACCGAGGAAGGAACGGCAGATGCTGGTTTACACCGAAGATAGACACAAAAGCTGGAGTAACCCAGCGGGGCAGGCAGCATATCTGGAGGAAAGGTGACGTTTTGGGTCGAGACCCTTCTTCAGACTGAGAGGCAGGTGAAAGGAAAACGAGAGGTATATAAAGGTACAGAACAAATCAGAGCCCGAAACGAAGGCCCAGGAAAGGTGGAGCCCACAATGGTCTATAGATGGTCATGGAAGAGATACACACAGGGAAACTAGCAGAACAATAAAGTGAGGGAGGAACAGAGAGAGGGAAAGCAAGGGTTACTTCAGGTTAGAGCAGTCAATGTTCATACCACTGGATTGTAAGCTGCCCAAGCGAAATATGAGGTGCTGTTTTTCCAATTCAGTTTGTAACTATGAAACACCAGTATGTAGCTAGCTATCCAGTCTGTAGCCATGTAGCTAGCTACCTAGTTATCCAGTTTGTAGCTCAGTCTCGGTAGCAACCTAGCTGTCGAGTATGTAGATCACTCTAGCTAGCTACCTAGCTATCCAGTATGTAGCTCAGTCTTGCTATCTACCAAGCTGTCCAGTATATAGCCATCTAGCTAGCTACCTAGTTATACAGGATGTAGCCATCTAGCTGGCTCAATTGTGATCATGTTTTGTCTTTCTGCTTACTGGAGAGCACGCGACTAAATCTTTTCACTGTACCTCGGTACACGTTAGAATAAATTAATGAGGGGGAAAGAATTATATGAGATTGTTACGTGGATTGGTGTAACAACACACCAGTTGTTGTTATAAAGCTTCAGTTGTTGTTGCGCATATTGTATTGCTCCTTTACAGGTGCTCTTCCCTAAATCTACCCTAAATTTACAGATGCCTTCCCTACTGCACCATTTAATGGTGTCCTCCCCTAATTCACCATTTACAGATGCCCTCCTAATTCACCATTTAAAGGTGCGCTCCCCTAAATCCCCTCCCATTTACATGCCCTACCCTAAATCCACATTTACAGGTGCACATCCCTAACCCCTCCCCCATTTTCTAGGCACCCACCCCTATATGTAGCCATCTAGCTAGCTATCCAGTATATAGCTCATTCTAGCTAGCTACCTAGTTTTACAGTAGGTAGCCTCAGTCTAGCTAGCTACCTAGCTATCCAGTATGTTGCTCAGTCTAGCTATCTCTCTAGCTATCCAAGTATGTAGCTTAATCTAGTTAGCTACCAAGCTATCCAGTATGCAGATCACTCTACTAGCTACCAAGCTATCCAGTATGTTGCTCAGTCCAGCAATCTCTCTAGCTATCCAGTATATAGCCATCTAGCTAGCTACCTAGTTATACAGGATGTAGCCATCTAGCTGGCTCAATTATGATCATGTTTTGTCTTTCTGCTAACTGGTTAGCTTTTCCCTGTACCTCGGTACACGTGAGAATAAATTAATGAGGGGGTAATAATTATATGAGATTGTTACGTGGATTGGTGTAACAACACACCAGTTGTTGTTGTAAAGCTTCAGTTGTTGTTGCTCATATTGTATTGCTCCTTTCCAGGTGCTCTCCCCCTAAATCTACCCTAAATTTACAGATGCCTTCCCTACTGCACCATTTAATGGTGCCCTCCCCTAATTCACCATTTACAGATGCCCTCCCAATTCACCATTTAAAGGTGCCCTCCCCTAAATCCTCCTCCCATTTACATGCCCTACCCTAAATCCACATTTACAGGTGCCCTTCCCTAACCCCCCCCCCCCCCGTATTTCTAGGCACCCTCACCTATATGTAGCCATCTAGCGAGCATTATGCGTCCTGTAATTTTGTCGCTTTTCGTGTCCTGAATTTACGTCGCCTTTGGCATTTTTAATTTTCGTCGCCTTTCCTGTCCTGAATTTTCGTCACTTTTCGCATGCTGAATTTTTGTCGCTTTTCGCATGCTGAATTATCGTCGCATTTTGTGTACTGAAATTTCGGCGCTTTTCGTGTGCTGAAATTTCGTCGCTTTTCACATTCTGAAATTGCGTCGCTTTTCATGTCATGAATTTTGGTCGCTTTTCATGTCCTGAAGGTTCGTCACTTTTTGTGTGCTGAAATTTTGTCGCTTCATGCCTCCTGAACTTTTGTCGCTTTTCATATCCTGAATTTCAACGCGTTTGGCGTTTTGAATTTTCGTCGCCTTTTGCGTGCTGAATTTTCGTCGCTTTTCATGTGCTGAATTTTCGTCGTTATTCGCGTGCTGAAATTTAGTTGCATTGCACATCCTGAATCGCCTTTCGCATCCTGAAGGTTCATCGCTTTTCGCATCCTGAAGGTTCGTCGCTTTTCGTGTGCTGAATTGTTGTCGCATCCTGGTTTGTCACCTTTCGCATGCTGAATTTTTGTCACTTTTCGCGTGCTGAATTTTCGTTGCTTTAGTCATCCTGAAATGTTGTCACTTTATGCATCCTGAAGTTTCGTTGCTTTTTGCGTCCTAAAATTTCATCGCTTTTTACGTCCTGAAATTTCGTCCCTTTTTCCATCCTGAATTTATATTGCTTTTGGCGTTTTGAATTTTCGTCGCCTTTCGTGTCCTGAATTTTCGTCGCTTTTTGCATGCTGAATTTTTGTCGCTTTTTGCGTGCTGAATTTTTGTCGCTTTTTGCATGCTGAATTTTCCTCGCTTTTCTCGTGCTGAAATTTCGTCACTTTTCCTGTGCTGAAATTTCATCACGTATTGCGTGCTGAAATTTCGTCGCTTTATGCGTCCTGAAATTTAGTTGATTTTCTCGTCCTGAATTTACGTTACTTTTGGTATTTTGAATTTTCGTCGCTTTTCACGTCCTGACATTTCCACCCATTTCAAACGCTGAATTTTCGTTGCTTTTCTCCATTTTAGCATCCTGAATTTTCGTACCTTTTCGAATCCTGAATATTTGTACCATTCCGCATCCTGAATTTTCGTCCCTTTCTACGTCCTGAATTTTTGTCCCGTTACCCCTCCTGAATGTTTGTCGCGTTTCACATCCTGAATTTTCGTAGCTTTTCGCATCCTGAATTTTCGTCACTTTTCGTGTGCTGAATTTTTGTCGCTTTTCACGTGCAGAATTTTCATCGCGTTTTGCGTCCTGAAGGTTTGTTGTTTTCCGTGTGCTGAATTTTTTTCACTTTAAGAGTGCTGAATTTTCGTTGCTTTTCACGTGCTAAAGGTTCCTTGCTTTTCAAGTGCTGAATTGTCGTCGCTTTTCGCATGCTGAATTTTCGTCAATTTTTGTGTGCTGAAATTTCGTCGCTTTTCACGTTCTGAAATTTCATCGCTTTCTTCTTCCTGGAATTTCATCGCTTTTCATGTCCTGAATTTACGTCGCTTTTGGCGTTTTTAATTATCGTCGCCTTTCACGTCCTGAATTTTCGTCACTTGTCGTGTGCTGAATTTTCTTCGCTTTTCGCCTGCTGAACTTTTGTCACTTTTCGCTTGCTGAAACTTCATCACTTTTTGCATGCTGAAATTTTGGCGCTTTTCCTGTGCAGAAATTTCGTTGATTTTCATGTGCTGAAATTTCGTCACTTTTCGCGTCCTGAATTTTCATTGCTTTTATCGTCCTGAATTTTCGTCACTTTTCGCGTGCTGAATTTCCGTGGCTTTCCGTGTGCAGAAATTTCGTCGCTTTTCGCCTCCTGAAATTTCATCGCATTTTGCGTTATCAAATTTCGTCGCTCTTTGCGTGCTGCATTTCCATCACTTTTTGCATTCTAAATTTTCGTTGCTTTTCACGTGCTGAATTTTCGTTGCATTTCACGTCCTGAAGTTTCGTCACCTTTCGCATGCTGAATTTTCATCGCTTTTCGCATGATAAATTTTCGTCGCTTTTCTTGTGCTGAAATTTCATTGCTTTTCACGTCCTGAAATTCCGTCACTTTTGCATCCTGAATTTACATTGCCTTTGGCGTTTTGAATTTTCATCTCTTTTCACGTGATGAAATTTTGTCCCTTCTTGCGTCCGGAATTTATGTTGCTTTTGGCATTTTTAATTTTTTGCGCCTCTTGCGTCCTGAATTTTCGTCACTTTTCATGTGCTGGATTTTCGTCGCTTTTCTTGTGCAGAATTTTTGTCCCTTTTCGCGTCCTGAATTTCGTTGATTTATGCTTCCAGAAATTTCGTCGCTTTTTGCATCCTGAATTTACATTGCTTTTGACTTTTTGAATTTTCGTCGCCTTTCGCGTCCTGAATTTTCGTCGCTTTAGCATCCTGAATTTTCGTACCTTTTCGAATCCAGAATTTTCGTACCTTTCCGCATCCTGAATTTTCATCCCTTTCAGCATCCTAAATGTTTGTCGCGTTTCACGTCCTGAATGTTCATAACTTTTCGCGTGCTGAATTTTCGTCACTTATCACATGCTGAATTTTCGTCGATTTTCGTGTGCTGAAATTTCGTCGCTTTTCACGTTCTGAAATTTCGTCGCTTTATTCTTCCTGTAATTTCATAGCTTTTCGTTTCCTGAATTTACATTGCTTTTCCTGTGCTGAAATTTAGTCACTTATCGCGTCCTGCAATTTCGTCGCTTTATGCATCCTAAAATTTTCATCACTTGTCATTTGCTGAATTTTCGTCGATTTTGTGTGCTGAAATTTCGTCGCTTTTCACATCCTGAATTTTCGTCGCCTTTTGCGTCCTGAATTTTCGTCACTTTTCATATGCTGAATTTTCGTCACTTTTCGCGTGCTGAATTTTCGTCACTTTTCATATGCTGAATTTTCGTACACTTTTCGCGTGCTGAATTTTCATCTTCTTTTGCGTCCTGAATTTTTGTTGCATTTCGCATGCTGAATTTTCGTCACTTTTTGCATGCTGAATTTTCGTTGCTTTTCTCCTGCTGAATTTTCATGGCTTCCCGTGTGCTGAACTTTCATAGCTTTTCGCCTCCTGAAATTTCATCGCATTTAACGTCCTCAAATTTCGTCGCTTTTTGCATGCTGAATTTTTGTTACTTTCCCTGTGCTGAAATTTCGTCATGTATTGCGTGCTGAAATTTCGTCGCTTTATGCGTCCTGAAATGTAGTCGCTTTTCTCGTCCTGAATTTACGCCGCTTTTGGTGTTTTGAATTTCGCCTATCGCATCCTGAATTTTTGTCGCATTTCACATGCTAAATTTTCATCGCTTTTCACGTGCTGAATTTTCGTCACTTTTAGCATGCTGAATTTTCGTGGCTTTCTGTGTGCTGAAATTTCATGGCTTTTCGCCTCCTGAAATTTCATCGAATCTTGCGTCCAAAAATTTCGTCACTTTTTGCCGGCTGAATTTTCATCTCTTTTTGCATGCTGAATTTTCGTCGCTTTTCGCATTCTGAATTTTCATCGCATTTCATGTCCTGAAGTTTCGTCACTTCTCGCATGCTGAATTTTCATCGCTTTTCGCGTGTTGAATTTCCGTTGCTTTTCTTGTGCTGAAATTTCGTTGCTTTCCACATCCTGAAATTTCATTGCATTTCGCATCCTGAATTTTTGTCGCATTTCACGTCCTGAATTTTCGTCGCTTTTAGCGTCCTGAATTTTCATCACTTTTAACGTCCGGAACGTTCGTCGCTTTTCGTGTGCTGAATATTCGTCGCTTTTCACATGCTGAATTTTAGTCGCTTTTCCTGTGCTGAAATTTCATTGCTTTAAACATGATGATTTTCATCACTTTTCGCATGCTTCATTTTCATTGCTTTTCACGTCATGAAGGTTCGGTCATTTTCCTGTGCTGAAATTTTGTTGCTTTATGCATCCTGAAATTTCGGTGCTTTTTGTGTGCTGAATTTTTGTCGCTTTTTGCATGCTGAATTTTTGTCGCATTTCACGTCCTGAAGTTTCGTCGCTTTTCGCGTGCTGAATTTTCATCGCTTTTCACATGGTAAAATTTCATCATTTATCGCAGGCTGAAATCTGTAATTTCATAGCTTTTCGTTTCCTGAATTTACATTGCTTTTCCTGTGCTGAAATTTAGTCGCTTTATGCATCCTAAAATTTTCATCACTTGTCATTTGCTGAATTTTCGTCGATTTTCGTGTGCTGAAATTTCATTGCTTTTCACGTCCTGAAATTCCGTCACTTTTGCATCCTGAATTTACATTGCCTTTGGCGTTTTGAATTTTCATCTCTTTTCACGTGATGAAATTTTGTCCCTTCTTGCGTCCGGAATTTATGTTGCTTTTGGCATTTTTAATTTTTTGCGCCTCTTGCGTCCTGAATTTTCGTCACTTTTCATGTGCTGGATTTTCGTCGCTTTTCTTGTGCAGAATTTTTGTCCCTTTTCGCGTCCTGAATTTCGTTGATTTATGCTTCCAGAAATTTCGTCGCTTTTTGCATCCTGAATTTACATTGCTTTTGACTTTTTGAATTTTCGTCGCCTTTCGCGTCCTGAATTTTCGTCGCTTTAGCATCCTGAATTTTCGTACCTTTTCGAATCCAGAATTTTCGTACCTTTCCGCATCCTGAATTTTCATCCCTTTCAGCATCCTAAATGTTTGTCGCGTTTCACGTCCTGAATGTTCATAACTTTTCGCGTGCTGAATTTTCGTCACTTATCACATGCTGAATTTTCGTCGATTTTCGTGTGCTGAAATTTCGTCGCTTTTCACGTTCTGAAATTTCGTCGCTTTATTCTTCCTGTAATTTCATAGCTTTTCGTTTCCTGAATTTACATTGCTTTTCCTGTGCTGAAATTTAGTCACTTATCGCGTCCTGCAATTTCGTCGCTTTATGCATCCTAAAATTTTCATCACTTGTCATTTGCTGAATTTTCGTCGATTTTGTGTGCTGAAATTTCGTCGCTTTTCACATCCTGAATTTTCGTCGCCTTTTGCGTCCTGAATTTTCGTCACTTTTCATATGCTGAATTTTCGTCACTTTTCGCGTGCTGAATTTTCGGCACTTTTCATATGCTGAATTTTCGTACACTTTTCGCGTGCTGAATTTTCATCTTCTTTTGCGTCCTGAATTTTTGTTGCATTTCGCATGCTGAATTTTCGTCACTTTTTGCATGCTGAATTTTCGTTGCTTTTCTCCTGCTGAATTTTCATGGCTTCCCGTGTGCTGAACTTTCATAGCTTTTCGCCTCCTGAAATTTCATCGCATTTAACGTCCTCAAATTTCGTCGCTTTTTGCATGCTGAATTTTTGTTACTTTCCCTGTGCTGAAATTTCGTCATGTATTGCGTGCTGAAATTTCGTCGCTTTATGCGTCCTGAAATGTAGTCGCTTTTCTCGTCCTGAATTTACGCCGCTTTTGGTGTTTTGAATTTCGCCTATCGCATCCTGAATTTTTGTCGCATTTCACATGCTAAATTTTCATCGCTTTTCACGTGCTGAATTTTCGTCACTTTTAGCATGCTGAATTTTCGTGGCTTTCTGTGTGCTGAAATTTCATGGCTTTTCGCCTCCTGAAATTTCATCGAATCTTGCGTCCAAAAATTTCGTCACTTTTTGCCGGCTGAATTTTCATCTCTTTTTGCATGCTGAATTTTCGTCGCTTTTCGCATTCTGAATTTTCATCGCATTTCATGTCCTGAAGTTTCGTCACTTCTCGCATGCTGAATTTTCATCGCTTTTCGCGTGTTGAATTTCCGTTGCTTTTCTTGTGCTGAAATTTCGTTGCTTTCCACATCCTGAAATTTCATTGCATTTCGCATCCTGAATTTTTGTCGCATTTCACGTCCTGAATTTTCGTCGCTTTTAGCGTCCTGAATTTTCATCACTTTTAACGTCCGGAACGTTCGTCGCTTTTCGTGTGCTGAATATTCGTCGCTTTTCACATGCTGAATTTTAGTCGCTTTTCCTGTGCTGAAATTTCATTGCTTTAAACATGATGATTTTCATCACTTTTCGCATGCTTCATTTTCATTGCTTTTCACGTCATGAAGGTTCGGTCATTTTCCTGTGCTGAAATTTTGTTGCTTTATGCATCCTGAAATTTCGGTGCTTTTTGTGTGCTGAATTTTTGTCGCTTTTTGCATGCTGAATTTTTGTCGCATTTCACGTCCTGAAGTTTCGTCGCTTTTCGCGTGCTGAATTTTCATCGCTTTTCACATGGTAAAATTTCATCATTTATCGCAGGCTGAAATCTGTAATTTCATAGCTTTTCGTTTCCTGAATTTACATTGCTTTTCCTGTGCTGAAATTTAGTCGCTTTATGCATCCTAAAATTTTCATCACTTGTCATTTGCTGAATTTTCGTCGATTTTCGTGTGCTGAAATTTCGTCGCTTTTCACATCATGAATTTTCATCGCCTTTTGCGTTCTGAATTTTTGTCACTTTACGTGTGCTGAATTTTCGTCGCATTTCATGTGCTGAAATTTCGTTGCTTTTCACGTCCTGAAATTTCGTCGCTTTATGCGTCCTGAAGTTTCGTCGCTTTTCGCGTCCTGTAATTTCGTTGATTTATGCATCCAGAAATTTCGTCGCTTTTTGCATCCTGAATTTACATTGCTTTTGACTTTTTGAATTTTCGTCGCCTTTCGCGTCCTGAATTTTCGTCGCTTTAGCATCCTGAATTTTCGTACCTTTTCGAATCCAGAATTTTTGTACCTTTCCGCATCCTGAATTTTCGTCCCTTTCAGCATCCTAAATGTTTGTCGCGTTTCACGTCCTGAATGTTCATAACTTTTCGCGTGCTGAATTTTCGTCACTTATCACATGCTGAATTTTCGTCGATTTTCGTGTGCTGAAATTTCGTCGCTTTTCACGTTCTGAAATTTCGTCGCTTTATTCTTCCTGTAATTTCATAACTTTTCGTTTCCTGAATTTACATTGCTTTTCCTGTGCTGATATTTAGTCGCTTAACGCGTCCTGCAATTTCGTCGCTTTATGCATCCTAAAATTTTCATCACTTGTCATTTGCTGAATTTTCGTCGATATTCGTGCTGAAATTTCGTCGCTTTTCACATCCTGAATTTTCGTCGCCTTTTGCGTCCTGAATTTTCGTCACTTTTCATATGCTGAATTTTCGTCACTTTTCGCGTGCTGAATTTTCGTCACTTTTCATATGCTGAATTTTCGTACACTTTTCGCGTGCTGAATTTTCATCTCATTTTGCGTCCTGAAATTTCATCGCATTTAACGTCCTGAAATTTCGTCGCTTTTTGAATGCTGAATTTTCGTTACTTTCCCTGTGCTGAAATTTCGTCATGTATTGCGTGCTGAAATTTCATTGCTTTCCACGTCCTGAAATTTCATTGCATTTCGTGTCCTGAATTTTTGTCGTATTTCAATTCCTGAATTTTCGTCGCTGTTAGCGTCCTGAATTTTTGTCGCTTATCGCATCCTGAAATTTCGTCACTTTTCGTGTGCTGAATTTTCGTCTCTTTTCACATGCTGAATTTTCGTCACTTTTCCTATGCTGAAATTTCATCGCGTATCACGTGCTGAAATTTTGTCGCTTTATGCCTCCTGAAATTTAGTCGCTTTTCTCATCCTGAATTTACATTGCTATTCGTGGTTTGAATTTTCGTCGCCTTTCGCGTCCTGAACTTTTGTCGCATTTTGCGTGCTGAATTTTCGTCACTTTTCGCGTGCTGAATTTTCGTGGCTTTCCGTGTGCTGAAATTTCATCACTTTTCGCCTCCTTAAAATTCATCGCGTTTTGCATCTTAAAATGTTGTCCCATTTTGCGTGCTGAATTTTCGTCGCTTTTTGCATGCTGAATTTTCATTGCTTTTCGCATGCTGAATTTTCGTCGCATTTCAAATCCTGAAGTTTCATTGCTTTTCTTGTGCTGAAATTTCATTGCTTTCCACGTCTTGAAATATCGTTGCATTTCGCGTCCTGAATTTTTGCCGCATTTCAATTCCTGAATTTTCGTCGCTTTTAGCGTCCTGAATTTTCATCACTTTTTGCATGGTGAAGGTTCGTTGCTTTTCATGTGCTGAATTTTCATCACTTTTCACATGCTGAATTTTCGTTGCTTTGCCTGTGCTGAAATTTTGGCACTTATCCTGCAATTTCGTCGCTTTATGCATCCTGAAATTTCCGTGTTTTTTGCTTCCTGAATTTATGTCGCTTTTCGTGTTTTTAATTTTCGTCGCCTTTCGCGTCCTGAATTTTCGTCGCTTTGTGCGTCCTGAAGTTTGGTCGCTTTTCACGTCCAGAATTTCCGTCGCCTTTCGTGGTGCTGAATTTTTGTCGCTTTTCGCGTGCTTCATTTTCGTCGTGAAGGTTTGGTCATGTTCATGTGCTGAAATTTCGTCATTTTTCACATCCTGAAATTTAGTTGCATTTCTCGTCCTAAATTTTTGTCGCATTTCACGTCCTTAATTTTCGTCGCCTTTAGCGTCCTGAATTTTTGTCGCTTTTCGCATCCTGAAAGTGGGTCGCTTTTCGTGTGCTGAATTTTCGTCTTTCACATGCTGAATTTTCGTCACTTTTCCCGTGCTGAAATTTCGTCGCGTATCGTGTGCTGAAATTTCGTTGCTTTATGCTTCCTGAAATTTAGTCGCGTTTCTCTTCCTGAATTTACGTCGCTTTTGGTATTTTGAATTTTCGTCGCCTTTCGCATGCTGAATTTTTGTCGCATTTCGTCTGCTTAATTTTCATTGCTTTTGCATGCTGAATTTTCGTTGCTTTTCGAGTGCTGAATTTTCGTGGCTTTTCCTCGCTTTTCCTGTGCTTTAATTTTGATGCTTTTCGCTTCCTGCAATTTTGTCGCTTTATGCATCCAGAAATTTTGGCGCTTTTCGCATCCTGAATTTTTGTCGCTTTACACATCCTAAAATTTCGTCGCTTTTTGCGTGCTGAATTTTTATTGCTTTCACCGTGGTGAATTTTCGTCGCTTTTCTTGTGCTGAAATTTCGTTCCTTTCCATGTCCTGAAATTTAGTTGCATTTCGCATCCTGAATCTTAGTCGCATTTCACGTCCTGAATTTTCGTCGCTTTTAACATCCTGAATTTTCATCACTTTTTGCATCCTGAAGTTCCGTCGCTTTTCGTGTGCTGAATTTTCGTCGCTTTTCACATGCTGAATTTCCGTCGCTTTTCCTGTGCTGAAATTTTGTCGCTTATTGCATCCTGCAATTTTGTCATTTTATGCATCCTGAAATTTCGGCGCTTTCCGCATCCTGAATTTGTG
This sequence comes from Malacoraja senta, assembly GCA_038087875.1. NCBI lineage: Eukaryota > Metazoa > Chordata > Chondrichthyes > Rajiformes > Rajidae > Malacoraja > Malacoraja senta. The sequence goes on along the minus strand of JAXLNO010001411.1, from coordinate 28,457 downwards.
TCACTTTTCGCGTTTTAAATTTCCGTCGCCTTTCGAGTGCTGAATTTACGTCGCTTTTCACGGGTTGAAATTTCGTCACTTTTCCTGTGCTGAAATTTCAATGCGTATCGCGTGCTGAAATTTCGTAGTTTTTTCGCAGGCTGAATTTTGGTCACTTTTCGCGTTTTTAATTTTCGTCGCCTTTCGCGTCCTGAATTTTTCTCGCTTTTCGTGTGTTGAAAGTTCGTCACTGCTGAAATGTGTGCTGAAATGTCGTCGTTTGTCACAGGCTGAAATTTCGTCACCTTTCGCGTCCTGAAATCTCGTCGCTTTATGCATCTAAAAGATTTGTTGCTTTTCGCGTCCTGAATTTACGTGCATTTCGTGTGCTGAATTTTTGTCACTTTACAAGTGCTGAATTTTCGTCACTTTAATCATGATGAATTTTCGTTGCTTTTCGCGTGATTCATTTACATCACTTTTCGCGTCCTGAAGGTTCGGTCATTTTCATGTGCTGAAATTTCGTCGGTATTCACGTCCTGAAATTTAGTTGCATTTCGCATCCTGAATTTATGTTGCATTTCAGGTCCTGAATTTTCGTCGCTTTTAGCGTCCTGAATTTTCGTCACTTTTCGCATCCTGAAAGTTCGTCGCTTTTTGTGTGCTCTAATTTCGTCGCATATCGCGTGCTGAAATTTCGTCGCTTTACGTGTCCTGAAATTTCATTGCTTTTCGCATGCTGAATTTTCGTCGCATTTCACGTCCTGAAGTCTCGTCGCATTTCACGTCCTAAAGTTTCGTCACTTTTCGCATGCTAAATTTTCATTGCTTTTCACGTGGTGAATTTTCGTCACTTTTCTTTTTCTTTTTGTTTAAATTTTATTTATTAGAAGTACATTAAATTACAAACAATTACATTAGTGCTCATCACATATATCTTATTACAATTAATGTACTCCTTCATTTTTTAAAGCTAATAAAAAGAAAAGGTTGAAATTAACAAGAAAGAGAAAGTGAAGGAAAATAGTGATAGTGTAAAAGCGTGTCAACAGGAAAGAACAGAGACCCTGTAGAAGAGAAATGAGAGAGAAAAGATTAAGAGAGACCCTAAAGAAGAAAAAAAAGAGAAAGAAGAGAAGAGCGAAAAACAAGTACTCTATTATGAGCATTACGCAAATGGGATATACTAACTCGCCACCATTCATCCCCCTTTACCAAGTCCTGACATCGGTATCTTTTTAAAGTACTTTTGCACCTTATGCTTGTAATAGTTCTATAAATGAAGACCATGTCAGATGGAAGTGATCTAATTTGCCTCCCAGGAGGTGTCTTATCTCTTCCAGGTGTAATGTTTCAAACATGTTTGAAATCCACATGTTTATAGTTGGTATTGGAGCATTTTTCCAAAATTTTAGGATAAGCTTTTTTCCAGTTATTAACCCGTAATCAAATAGGTTCTTTTGAAACACATTTAGTTCAGGGCTACCTTCCGTTGTTCCGAAGATAATCCATTCTGCTTTTGGTGTCAGTTATAATTTAAATAATTTTGTATAGATTTCAAAAATTTCAATCCAAAATCTTTGAATTTTTGTACAAAAAACAAACGAGTGCGCTATAGTAGCTTCTTGAGACTGACATTTATCGCAAATAGGTGATACATTGGGGAAAATTTCACTAATTTTGGTTTTTGAATAATATAATCTGTGTAAGATTTTGAATTGTATTAAAGTGTGTCTTACATTAATCGAGCATTTATGCACATTTAATAAATGTTCATTCCACCTCACCTTTGAAATTTTAATAGCTAATTCTTGTTCCCAGTCTCTTCTAATACCTTCCGTAGTTGGTATTTCTACATTTAAGATAATATTATACAAATAAGATATTAAGTTTGCTGATTCAGCTTTTATCTGCATTGCTTCGTCCAGTACATCTGGTGGCATGTTATAATAATCTTTTGTATATTTTTTCAGATAATCACATATTTGAAAATATTTAAAGTATTGATTGTTTCCCAGATTATATTTTATTTGTAATTGTTGGAATTATAGTAATTTTCCAGTTTAATACAAGTCTCCGAGCGTTTTAATTCCTAATATTTCCCATTGTATAAATAATGTGTCTATAATGGAGGGTTTAAACGAAGGGTTATTAACTATTGGGGATAAAACCGATAGATTTCTTAATTTTAAATTTTGTTTTATTTGTTTCCAAGTTCTAATTGCGCTATGTATAATTGGGTTTTTGTTATAATTTATATTATTCAGTTTCATTGGTGAGAGGAGTATCGCTCCAATATTACAAGAGGAACAGTCTTCTCTCTCCATTATAATCCAGTCCACCTGCTGGGCAGAGTTGTCCATCAGTTGAATCATATTTTTATTATTTACTGACCAATAATAGTACATAAAGTTAGGGAGTGCTAAGCCCCCTAATATTTTAGGTTTATTCAAATATGTTCTTTCAGCATTGGAAAAGCGACGAAAATTCAGAATGCGAAAAGCGACAAAAATTCAGCATGTGAAAAGCGAGGAACCTTCAGGACGTGAAAAGCAACGAAAATCCAGCACGCGATCAGCGACAAACCTTCAGGATGTGAAAATCGACAAAAATTCAGCAAGAGAAATGCGCTGAAAATTCAGTACATGAAAAGTGACAAAAATTCAGCACGCAAGAGGTGACAAAAATTAAAAACGGCAAAAGCGATATAAATTCAGGACGTGAAAAGCGCCGAAAATTCAGGACGAGAACGCGACAAAATTTCAGGACGCAAAAAGCGAAGAAATTTCAGCACTTGAAAAGTGACGAAAATTCAGCATGTGAAAAGCGACGAAAATTCAGGATCCGAAAACTGACATAACTTCAGGACAAGAAATGCGACGAAATTTCAGCAAACGAAAAGCGACGAAAATTCAGCACGTGAAAAGTGATGAAAATTCAGGATGCAAAAGGCGACAAAAATTCAAAACGCAAAAAGCGATGTAATTTCAGGATGCGAAAAGCGACAAAAGTTCAAAACACATGAAGCGACAAAATTTCAGGACACGAAAAGCAACGCAATTTTAGCACATGAAAAGCTACGAAAATTCAGCACAAAAAGTAACAAAAATTCAGGACACGAAAAATGACAAAATGTCAGGACGCAAAATGCGACAACATTTCAGGACGCAAAAAGCGACAAAATTTCAACACATGAATAGCGATGAAAATTCTGCACGTGAAAAGCGCCGAAAATTCAGCACGTAAAAAGAGACGGACCTTCATGACGCGAAAAGTGATGAAAATTCAGCATATGAAAAGTAACGAAATTTCAGCATGCGAAAAGCAATGAAAATTCAGCTCGCGAAAAGCGACGCAATTTCAGGATGTGTAAAGCAACAAAAATTCAGTACGCGAAATGCAACAAAATTTGAGGCCGTGAAAAGCAACGACATTTCAGCACAAGAAAAGCGACGAAAATTCAACACGACGAAAATTGAGCATGCGAAAAGCGACGAAATTTCAGGATGTGAAAAGCGACGATCCTTCAGGACGCGAAAGGCGACGAATCTTCAGGACGTGAAAAGTGATGAAAATTCAGCACGCGAAAAGCAATGTAAATTCAGGACACGAAAAGTGTCGAAATTTCAGGATGCAAAAAGCAACGAAATTTCAGGACATGAAAGGCGACGAAATTTCAGCAAACGAAAAGCGACGAAAATTCAGCACACAAAAAGCGACGTGAATTCAGGACGCATAAAGCGACGAAATTTCAGGACGAGAAAGGCGACGAAATTTCAGCACACGAAAATCGATAAAAATTCAGCATGCAAAAAGCGACGAAAATTCAGCACGCGAAGAGCGACGAAAATTCCGCACAAGAAAATGAGAAAAAAATTCAGGACACGAAATGCAACGAAATTCAGCACATGAAATGCGACAAAAATTCAGGACGCAAAATGCGACGAAATTTCAGGACGCAAGAAGCGACTAAATTTCAGCACACGAAAAGCAAAAAAAATTCAGCGCGCAAAAAGTGACAAAAAATACAGCACGCGAAAAGCAACAAACCTTCAGGACGCGAAAAGTGATGAAAATGCAGCAAGCGAAAAGCAACGAAAATTCACCACGTGAAATGCGATGAAAATTCAGCACACAAAAAGCGATGTAAATTCAGGACGCATTAAGCGACGAAATTTCAGGACGTGATAGGCAACAGAATTTCAGGATGTGAAAGGCGACTAAATTTCAGCACATGAAAAGCGACAAAAATTCAGCATGCGAAATGCGACGAAAATTCAGCACGCGAAAAGTGACGAACCTTCAGGACGCGAAAAGCGACTAAAATTCAGCGCGTGAAATGCAATGAAAATTCAGCACACAAAAAGCGACGTAAATTCAGGACGCATTAAGCGACGAAATTTCAGGACGTGACAGGCGATGAAATTTCAGCACACGAAAAGCGACGAAAATTCAGCATGCGAAACGCGACAAAACTTCAGGATGCGAAAAGTAATGAAAATGTAGCACGTGAAAAGCGACGAAAATTCAGCATGCGAAAAGTGAGGAAAATTCAGCACGCGAAAAGTGACGAACCTTCAGGACGCGAAAAGCGACTACAATTCAGCACGTGAAATGCGACGAAAATTCAGCACACGAAAATGACAAAAATTCAGGTCGCGAAATGCAACAAAATTTCAGAACATGAAATGCGACAAAATTTCAGATCGCAAAAAGAGACGATATTTCAGGACGCAAAAAGCGACTAAATTTCAGTGCATGAAAAGCGACATATAATCAACACGCAAAAAGTGACAAAAATTCAGCATGCGAAAAGCGACAAAACTTCAGGACGCGAAAAGTAATGAAAATGTAGCACGTGAAAAGCGACGAAAATTCAGCACACGAAAAGCAATGTAAGTTCAGGACACGAAAAGCGACGAAATTTCAGGAAGCATAAAGCGACCAAATTTCAGGACGTGAAAGGCGACGAAATTTCAGCAAATGAAAAGTGACGGAAATTCAGCATGCAAAAAGCAACGAAAATTCAGCACGCTAAAAGTGACGAACCTTCAGGATGCGAAAAGGATCTAAAATTCAGCACGTGGTACATGAAGAAAATTCAGCACACGAAAAGCAACGTATATTCAGGACGCATAAAGCAACGAAATTTCAGGACGTGAAAGGCGACGAAATTTCAGCACACGAAAAGCGACGAAAATTCAGGACGAGAAAAGCGACTAAAATACAGCACGTGAAACACGACGTAAATTCAGCACACGAAAAGCGACGTTAATTCATGACTCGAAAAACGACGAAAATGCAGGATGCATAAAGCGCCGCAATTTCAGGACGCGAAAAGCATCTAAAATTCAGCGCCTGAAATGCGACGAAAATTCAGCACACAAAAAGCGACGTAAATTCAGGACGCATTAAGCGACGTAAATTTCAGGACGTGATAGGCGACGAAATTTCAGCGCATGAAAAGCGACAAATAATCAACACGCAAAAAGTGACAAAAAGTCAGCATGCGAAAAGCGACAAAACTTCAGGACGCAAAAAGTAATGAAAATGTAGCACGTGAAAAGCGACGAAAATTTAGCACACGAAAAGCAATGTAAGTTCAGGACACGAAAAGCGACGAAATTTCAGGAAGCATAATGCAACGAAATTTCAGGATGTAGCGGCACCAAACGTGGTGAATAAGGCCAGGTGTCAGGCAGGTTCATAGGATAGTTCATTGAGGTGTTACACGTTAGGTTGGTCCGCTAACTATATTATCATTGCTGCTGTAGCTGTGTGAGGTTGTTCTCTCGAACTCAGCTAACTGTTGACTGCTAAGGTCTCGAGGTGAGATAACCTTAAGTAGCCCATGAGGTCACGTGCCAGCCTTCGTACCTACTGACAAGGGTTCGACCATCAGTGGTCTGTGTATAGGCTGACGCCACAGGACCCACCCCCCAGAACTGGAGGGAGGAATATAATGGTCGAGGGCGGCTCCTGCATGTGGGTCGGCGACACCCCAGTTTTTGCATTCTCAAAGCTAACCACCGTTTGCATTTTCAAAGCAACCCGCCTTTTTTATTTTCAAAGCAGACCACCGTTTGCATTTTCAAACCAAACCTTTTGCATTTTCAAACCAAACCTTTTGCATTTGCATACCAAACCACCTTTTTGATGGTTGGAATAACTTTGAGATCCACACTTTCCTGAAGACCAGACACCGGGCATTCATGTCTGATGATACAGTGGACTACAAGAAGTCCAGATACGACCTTGGTAAGGCCATCAAAAAGGCCAAAAGGGACTTCTGCTCCAACTGGAGGATGAGAGAGATGTTCAGCAGCTGTGGCGGGGTCTGAATGCAATCACCTCCTACAAGGCGAAATCAGGGGGCAGCTCGAATGTCGGCGTAGTATCACTCCCTGACGAGCTCAATGCGTTTTACGCACGCTTTGATAGGGAGAACACTGATGTGCCTTCTCGAGCCCCCATTCGCTGTGATGGTATTTCAGTCAGACTCACAGAGGCCAGCGTCAGAAAAACCCTTCAGAGGGGTGAACCCTCGAAAAGTGCCCGGACCTGATGGTATACCCGGTCCAACTTGCTGGAGTTTTTACGGACATTTTCAACCTCTCACTTCTGGGGTCTGAGGTTCCCAACTGCTTTAAAAAGGCATCAAGAAGAGCAAGGTGACGTGCCTCAATGACTTTCGACCAGTGGCACTAAAGCCTGTGGTGATGAAGTGCTTTGAGAGGTTGATCATGGCGCAGATCAACTCCTACCTCGACAAAAACCTGGACCCACTGTAGTTCGCTTACCGCCACAACAGATCAACGGTGGATGCGATCTCGCTGGCCCTCCACTCCGCTCTGGACCACTTGGACAACAAAAACTCATATGTCAGGCTGTTATTCATTGATTACAGCTCGGCATTTTATAGAATCATCCCCTCCAAGCTGTTTACCAAACTCGCAGAACTGGGTCTCTGCGCATCCCTCTGCAATTGGATCCTAGACTTCCTCATTCACAGAACACAGACTGTTTGAATTGGTGGGAAGGTGTCAGCCACGATAACAATCAGCACGGGAGCACCTCAAGGCTGCGTGCTCAGCCCCCTGCTGTACTCACTCTATATTCATGACTGTGTAGCTGGTCATAGTGCGAATACCATCATCAAGTTCGCTGACGACACCACTGTTGTGGAACGTATCACTGATGGGGACGAGTCAGAGTATAGAAGAGAGATCGACCGACTAACCATATGGTGCCAGCACAATAACCTGGCCTTCAACACCAGCAAAACCAAGGAACTGATTGTGTACTTTGGAAGAGGTAGGATGGGGACACACAGTCCCGTTTATATCAATGGGTCGATGGTGGAAAGGGTCAAGAGCTTCAAATTCCTGGGCGTGCACATCTCTGAAGATCTCTCCTGGTCCGAGAACACTGATACAATTATAAAGTAAGCACATCAGCGCCTCTACATCCTGAGATGATTACGGAGAGTCGGTATGTCAAGGAGGACTCTCTCAAACTTCTACAGGTGCACAGGAGAGAGCATGCTACTAGAGTTGCATCGTGGCTTGGTTCGGCAACTTGAGCGCCCCGGAGAGGAAAAGACTACAAAAAGTAATAAACACTACCCAGTCCATCATCGGCTCTGACCTCCCTACCATCGAGGGGATCTATCGCAGTCGTTGCCTCAAAAAGGCTGGCAGCATCATCAAGGACTAACACGATCCTGGCCACACATTCATCTCCCCGCTACCTTCAGGTAGAAGGTACAGGAGCCTGAAGCCTGCAACGTCCAGTTTCAGAAACAGCTTCTTCCCCACAGCCATCAGGCTATTGAACTCAACTCAAACAAAACTATGAACATTAATAGCCCATTATCTGTTTATTTGCACTTTATCTGTTTTATTTATTCATGTGTGTTAATATTTATACAATGGTATATGGACACACTGATCTGTTCTGTATTCATGCCTTCTATATTCTGTTGTGCTGAAGCAAAGCAAGAATTTCATTGTCCTATCTGGGACACGTGACAATAAACTCTCTTGTATCTTGAACCTTGAATCTTTTGCATTTTCAAAGCAAACCACCTTTTGCATTTTCAAAGCAAACCACCTTTTGCATTTTCAAAGCAAACCATTTGCATTTTCAAAGCAAACCTTTTGCATTTTGAAAGCAAACCACCTATTGATTTTCAAAGCAAACCGCCTTTTGCATTTTTAAAGCTAACCGCCTTTTGTAATTTCAAAGCAAACCGCTTTTTGCATTATCAAAGCAAACCGCCTTCTGCATTTTCAAAGCAAACCACCTTTTGCATTTTCAAAGCAAACCGCCTTTTGCATTTTCAAAGCAAACCGCCTTTTGCATTTTCCAGCAAACCAACGTTTGCATTTTCCAAAGCAAACCACCTTATGCATTTTCAAAGGAAACCACCTTTTGCATTTCCTTAGCAAACCACCTTTTGCATTTTCAAAGCAAACCACCTTTGCATAAAGAAAACCACCTTTTGCATTTTCAAAGCAAACCACATTTTGCATTTTCAAACCAAACCACATTTTGCATTTTCAAAGCAAACCACCTTTTGCATTTTCAAAGCAAACCACCTTTTGCATTTTCAAAGCAAACCACTTCTTGCATTTTCAAAGCAAACCACCTTTGCATTTTCAAAGCAAACCTTTTGCATTTTCAAAGCAAACATAGAAACATAGAAAATAGGTGCAGGAGGCCATTCGGCACATCGATCCAGCACCGCCATTCATTGTGATCATGGCTGATCATCCCCTATCAATAATCCGTGCCTGCCTTCTCCCCATATCCCTTGACTCCACTAACCCCTAGAGTTCTCTTAAATCCATCCAGTGATTTGGCCTCCACTGCCCTCTGGGAATTCCATAAATTCACAACTCTCTGTGTGAAAAGTTTTTTCTCACCTCAGTCTTAAATGCCCTGCCCTTTTTTTCTAAGACTGTGGCCCCTGGTTCTGGACTCGCCCAATATTGGGAACATTTTTCCTGCATCTAGTTTGTCCAGTCCTTTTATAATTTTATATGTTTCTCTAAGATACCCCCTCATCCTTCTCTACTCCAGTGAATACAAGCCTAGTCTTTTCAATCTTTCCACATATGACAGTCCCGCCATCCCAGGGATCAATCTCGTGAACCTACGCTGCACTGCCTCAATCACAAGGATGGCTTTCCTCAAATTAGGAGACCAAAACTGTACACAATACTCCAGATGTGGTCTCACCAGAGCCCTATACAACTGCAGAAGAACCTCTTTACTCCTATACTGAAATCCTCTTGTTATGAAGGCCAACATTCCATTAGCTTTCTTCACTGCCTGCTGTACCTGTAAGCCAACTTTCAGTGACCGGTGTACAAGGACACCCAGGTCTCGCTGCACTTCCCCCTTACCTAACCTAACCCCATTGAGATAATAATCTGCCCCCTTGTTTTTGCCGCCAAAGTGTATAACCTCACATTTATCTATATTATACTGGAAATCACTGGATGGATTTAAGAGAGAGTTAGATAGATCTCTAGGCTAGTGGAGTCAAGGGATATGGGGAGAAGGCAGGCACGGGTTATTGATAGGGGACGATCAGCCATGATCACAATGAATGGCGGTGCTGGCTCGAAGGGCCGAATGGCCTCCTCCTGCACCTATTTTCTATGTTTCTATGGATCTGCCACGCATCTGCCCACTCACTCAACCTATCCAGGTCACCCTGCAACCTCCTAACATCCTCTTCACAGTTCACACGTCCTGAATTGTTGTCGCTTTCTCGTCCTGAATTTTCGGCGCTTTTCACGTCCTGAATTTATATCGCTTTTGCCGTTTTTAATTTATGTCACCTCTTGCATCCTGAATTTTAGTCACTTTTCATGTGCTGAACTTTCATCGCTTTTTGCGTGCTGAATTTTCGTTGCTTTTTGCGTGCTGAATTTTCGTCACTTTTCATTTGCTGAAATTTCGTCGCCTTTTACATCCTGAAATTTCGTCGCTTTATGCTTCCTGAAATTTCGTCGCTTTTCGTGTCCTGAACTTACATTGCTTTTCGTGTGCTGAATTTTCGTCGCTTTTCACGTGCTACATTTTCATTACTTTTCGCGTCCTGAAGTTTTGTCGCTTTTCGCATGCTGAATTTTTGTCACTTTTTGCGTGTTGATTATATGTCGCTTTTCATGCACTGAAATTTAGTCGCTTTTTGCGTCCTGAAATATCGTCTCTTTTTGCGATCTGAAATTTTGTCGCATTTCATGTTCTGAAATTTCGTTGCATTTCGCGACCTGAATTTTTGTCATTTTCGTGTGCTGAATTTTCGTCGCATTTCACGTGCTGAATTGTAGTCGCTTTTCGCGTCCTGAAGGTTCGTCACTTTTCGCGTGCTGAATTTTCCTCACTTTTCGACTGCTGAATTTTCGTCGCTTTTCACGTGCTACATTTTCATTACTTTTCGCATCCTGAAGTTTTGTCGCGTTTCGCATGCTGAATTTTAGTCACTTTTTGCGTGTTGATTATTTGTCGCTTTTCATGCGCTGAAATTTAGTCGCTTTTTGCGTCCTGAAATATCGTCGCTTTTTGCGACCTGAATTTTTGTCGCATTTCATGTGGTGAATTTCGTTGCATTTCGCGTCCTGAAATTTTTTCTCATTTTCTTGTGCGGAATTTTCGTCGCTCTTCGCGTGCTGAATTTTCGTCGCTTTTTGCATGCTGAATTTTTATCAATTTTCGTGTGCTAAAATTTCGTCGTCTTTTACGTCCTGAAATTTCGTCGCTTTATGCTTCCTGAAATTTCGTCGCTTTTCGTGTCCTGAACTTACATTGCTTTTCGTGTGCTGAATTTTCGTCGCTTTTCACGTGCTACATTTTCATTACTTTTCGCGTCCTGAAGTTTTGTCGCTTTTCGCATGCTGAATTTTTGTCACTTTTTGCGTGTTGATTATATGTCGCTTTTCATGCACTGAAATTTAGTCGCTTTTTGCGTCCTGAAATATCGTCTCTTTTTGCGATCTGAAATTTTGTCGCATTTCATGTTCTGAAATTTAGTTGCATTTCGCGACCTGAATTTTTGTCATTTTCGTGTGCTGAATTTTCGTCGCATTTCACGTGCTGAATTGTAGTCGCTTTTCACGTCCTGAAGGTTCGTCACTTTTTGCGTGCTGAATTTTCCTCACTTTTCGCATGCTGAATTTTCGTCGCTTTTTGCATGCTGAATTTTAATCGATTTTCGTGTGCTGAAATTTCGTCGCCTTTCACGTCCTGAAATTTTGTCACATTTTGCGTCCTGACATTTTGTCATTTTTCGTGTCCTGAATTTTTGTTACTTTTTGTGTGCTGAATTTTCGTAGCTTTTCATGTGCTAAAATTGAGTTGCTTTTCGTGTCCTGAAATTTTGTCGCTTCATGTGTTCTGAACTTTTGTCGCTTTTCGCATCCTGAAATTACGTCGCTGTTTGCGTTTTGAATTTTTGTCGCTTTTTGCGTCCTGAAATGTTGTCGCTTTCTCGTCCTGAATTTTCGGCGCTTTTCACGTCCTGAATTTATATCGCTTTTGCCGTTTTTAATTTATGTCACCTCTTGCATCCTGAATTTTAGTCACTTTTCATGTGCTGAACTTTCATCGCTTTTTGCGTGCTGAATTTTCGTTGCTTTTTGCATGCTGAATTTTCGTCACTTTTCATTTGCTGAAATTTCGTCGCCTTTCACGTCCTGAAATTTCGTCGCTTTATGCTTCCTGAAATTTCGTCGCTGTTCGTGTCCTGAACTTACATTGCTTTTCGTGTGCTGAATTTTCGTTGCTTTTCACGTGCTACATTTTCATTACTCTTCGCGTCCTGAAGTTTTGTCGCTTTTCGCATGCTGAATTTTTGTCACTTTTTGCGTGTTGATTATATGTCGCTTTTCATGCACTGAAATTTAGTCGTTTTTTGCGCCCTGAAATATCGTCTCTTTTTGCGATCTGAAATTTTGTCGCATTTCATGTTCTGAAATTTAGTTGCATTTCGCGACCTGAATTTTTGTTATTTTCGTGTGCTGAATTTTCGTCGCATTTCACGTGCTGAATTTTAGTCGCTTTTCGCGTCCTGAAGGTTCGTCACTTTTCGCGTGCTGAATTTTCCTCACTTTTCGCATGCTGAATTTTCGTCGCTTTTTGCATGCTGAATTTTTATCGATTTTCGTGTGCTGAAATTTCGTCGCCTTTCACGTCCTGAAATTTTGTCACATTTTGCGTCCTGACATTTTGTCATTTTTCGTGTCCTGAATTTTTGTTACATTTTGTGTGCTGAATTTTCGGAGCTTTTCATGTGCTAAAATTGAGTTGCTTTTCGTGTCCTGAAATTTTGTCGCTTCAAGTGTTCTGAACTTTTGTCGCTTTTCGCATCCTGAAATTACGTCGCTGTTTGCGTTTTGAATTTTTGTTGCTTTTTGCGTCCTGAAATGTTGTCGCTTTCTCGTCCTGAATTTTCGGCGCTTTTCACATCCTGAATTTATATCGCTTTTGCCGTTTTTAATTTATGTCACCTCTTGCATCCTGAATTTTAGTCACTTTCCATGTGCTGAACTTTCATCGCTTTTTGCGTGCTGAATTTTCGTTGCTTTTTGCATGCTGAATTTTCGTCACTTTTCATTTGCTGAAATTTCGTCGCCTTTCACGTCCTGAAATTTCGTCGCTTTATGCTTCCTGAAATTTCGTCGCTTTTCGTGTCCTGAACTTACATTGCTTTTCGTGTGCTGAATTTTCGTCGCTTTTCACGTGCTACATTTTCATTACTTTTCGCGTCCTGAAGTTTTGTCGCTTTTCGCATGCTGAATTTTTGTCACTTTTTGCGTGTTGATTATATGTCGCTTTTCACGCACTGAAATTTAGTCGCTTTTTGCGTCCTGAAATATCGTCTCTTTTTGCGATCTGAAATTTTGTCGCATTTCATGTTCTGAAATTTAGTTGCATTTCGCGACCTGAATTTTTGTCATTTTCGTGTGCTGAATTTTCGTCGCATTTCACGTGCTGAATTTTAGTCGCTTTTCGCGTCCTGAAGGTTCGTCACTTTTCGCGTGCTGAATTTTCCTCACTTTTCGCATGCTGAGTTTTCGTCGCTTTTTGCATGCTGAATTTTTATCGATTTTCGTGTGCTGAAATTTCGTCACCTTTCACGTCCTGAAATTTCGTCGCTTTATGCATCCTGAAATTTCGACACTTTTCGTGTCCTGAATGCATAAAGCGACGAAATTTCAGGACGTGAAAGGCGACGAAATTTCAGCAAATGAAAAGTGACGAAAATTCAGCATGCAAAAAGCAACGAAAATTCAGCACGCTAAAAGTGACGAACCTTCAGGATGCGAAAAGCAACTAAAATTCAGCACGTGGTACATGAAGAAAATTCAGCACACGAAAAGCGACGTATATTCAGGACGCATAAAGCAACGAAATTTCAGGACGTGAAAGGCGACGAAATTTCAGCACACGAAAAGCGACGTAAATTCATGACTCGAAAAGCGACGAAAATGCAGGATGCATAAATCGCCGCAATTTCAGGACGTGAAAAGCAACGAAATTTCAGCCTGTGAAAAGCGACGAAAATTCAGCCTGCGAAAAGCGATGAAAATTCAGCATGCGAAAAGTGACGAACCTTCAGGACGCAAAAAACGACGAAAATTTAGCACGCAAAGAGCGACGAACATTCCGCACACGGAAATGACAAACTTTCTGGATGCGAATTGCAATGAAATTTCAGGATGTAGCGGCACCAAACGTGGTGAATAATGTCAGGCAGGTTCATAGGATAGTTCATTGAGGTGTTACACGTTAGGTTGGTCCGCTAACTATATTTCAGGACTTGAAATGCGACAAAATTTCAGGTCGCAAAAAGCGACGATATTTCAGGACGCAAAAAGCGACTAAATTTCAGCGCATGAAAAGCGACAAATAATCAATACGCTTTTCGCGTGCTGAATTTTCCTCACTTTTCGCATGCTGAATTTTCGTCGCTTTTTGCATGCTGAATTTTAATCGATTTTCGTGTGCTGAAATTTCGTCGCCTTTCACGTCCTGAAATTTTGTCACATTTTGCGTCCATAAACTCTCTTGTATCTTGAACCTTGAATCTTTTGCATTTTCAAATCAAACCACCTTTTGCATTTTCAAAGCAAATCACCTTTTGCATTTTCAAAGCAAACCTTTTGCATTTTCAAAGGCAAACCATTTGCATTTTCAAAGCAAACCTTTTGCATTTTGAAAGCAAACCACCTATTGATTTTCAAAGCAAACCGCCTTTTGCATTTTCAAAGCAAACCGCCTTTTGTATTTTCAAAGCAAACCGCTTTTTGCATTATCAAAGCAAACCGCCTTCTGCATTTTCAAAGCAAACCACCTTTTGCATTTTCAAAGCAAACCGCCTTTTGCATTTTCAAAGCAAACCGCCTTTTGCATTTTCCAGCAAACCAACGTTTGCATTTTCCAAAGTAAACCACCTTATGCATTTTCAAAGGAAACCACCTTTTGCATTTTCAAAGCAAACCACCTTTTGCATTTTCAAAGCAAACCACCTTTGCATTTTCAAAGCAAACCTTTTGCATTTTCAAAGCAAACATAGAAACATAGAAAATAGGTGCAGGAGGCCATTCGGCCCCTCGATCCAGCACCGCCATTCATTGTGATCATGGCTGATCATCCCGTATCAACAACCCGTGCCTGCCTTCTCCCCATATCCCTTGACTCCACTAACCCCTAGAGTTCTCTTAAATCCAACCAGTGATTTGCCCTCCACTGCCCTCTGTGGCAGGGAATTCCATAAATTGACAACTCTCTGGGTGAAAAGTTTTTCTCACCTCAGTCTTAAATGACCTGCCCTTTTTTTCTAAGACTGTGGCCCCTGGTTCTGGACTCGCCCAATATTGGGAACATTTTTCCTGCATCTAGTTTGTCCTGTCCTTTTATAATTTTATATGTTTCTCTAAGATGCCCCCTCATCCTTCTCTACTCCAGTGAATACAAGCCTAGTCTTTTCAATCTTTCCACATATGACAGTCCCGCCATCCCAGGGATCAATCTCGTGAACCTACGCTGCACTGCCTCAATCACAAGGATGGCTTTCCTCAAATTAGGAGACCAAAACTGTACACAATACTCCAGATGTGGTCTCACCAGAGCCCTATACAACTGGAGAAGAACCTCTTTACTCCTATACTGAAATCCTCTTGTTACGAAGGCCAACATTCCATTAGCTTTCTTCACTGCCTGCTGTACCTGTAAGCCAACTTTCAGTGACCGGTGTACAAGGACACCCAGGTCTCGCTGCACTTCCCCCTTACCTAACCTAACCCCATTGAGAGAATAATCTGCCCCCTTGTTTTTGCCGCCAAAGTGTATAACCTCACATTTATCTATATTATACTGGAAATCACTGGATGGATTTAAGAGAGAGTTAGATAGAGCTCTAGGCTACTGGAGTCAAGGGATATGGGGAGAAGGCAGACACGGGTTATTGATAGGGGATGATCAGCCATGATCACAATGAATGGCGGTGCTGGCTCGAAGGGCCGAATGGCCTCCTCCTGCACCTATTTTCTATGTTTCTATGGATCTGCCACGCATCTGCCCACTCACTCAACCTGTCCAGGTCACCCTGCAACCTCCTAACATCCTCTTCACATTTCATACTGCCACCCAGCTTTGTGTCATCTGCAAACTTGTGTTGCTCCTACTTCCCTCTTCCAAATCATTAATATATATGGTAAACAGTTGCGGCCCCAACACCGAGTCTTCCGGCACTCCACTCGCCACTGCATGCTAGTCTGAAAAGGACCAGTTCACTCCTACTCTTTGCTTCCGGTCTGCCAACCAATTTTGTATCCATGTCAACAACCTACCCCCAATACCATGTGCTCTAATTTTAGTCACCAGACTCCCGTGCTGGATCTTATCGAAGGCTTTCTGAAAGTCTAGATACACTACATCCACTGGCACCCCTTCATCCATTTTACTTGTCACGTCCTCCAAAAATGCCAGATTAGTCAAGCATGATTTCCCTTTCATAAATCCATGTTGACTTGGACTAATCCTTTTACTGCTATCCAAATGCCACATTATTACCTCTTTAATAATTGACTCCAGCAACTTTCCCACCACAGAAGTCAGGCTAACTAGTCTGTAATTCCCTGTTTTCTCTGTCGCTCCTTTCTTGAAAAGTGGGATAACATTAGCTATTCTCCAATCCACAGGAACTGATCCGGAATCTATTGAACATTGGAAAATGATCATCAATGCGTCCACTATTTCTGGAGTCACCTCCCTGATGACCCTGGGATGCAGACCATCAGGTCCAGGGGATTTATCATCCTTCAGTCCCATTAGCCGACCCAATACTGTTTCTCGCCTAATGAAAATTTATTTCAGTTCCTCTCCCCCCTTAGATCCTCTGTCCTCCAGTACATCTGGGAGATTGTTTGAATCTTTCTCAGTGAAGACAGATCCGAAGTACCTATTCAACTCTTCTGCCATTTCCTTGTGGCCCATAATAATTTCACCCGTGTCTGCCTTCAAGGGACCCACATTAGACTTTGGTACTATTTTTCCCTTAACATATCTAAATAAGCTTTTACTGTCCTTCTTTATATTCCTGGCCAGCTTCCCTTCGTACTTCATCTTTTCAGCCCGTATTGCCCGTTTTGTTCCCTTCTGTTGTCCTATGAAAGTTTCCAAATCCTCAGGCTTCCGGCTACTCTTTATTGTGTTATACATCTTTTCTTTTAGTTTTATTCTATCCTTCTCTACCTTTTTGGAATGAAATGATCCTGCATCTTCCGGATTATGCCCAGAAATTCCTGCCATTGCTGTTCCACCATCATTCCTGCTAGGATCCCTTTCCAGTCTACCTTGGCCAGCTCCCCTCTCATGCCTTCATAGACCCCTTTGTTCAACTGCATCACTGACACTTACGATTTAACGTTCTCCTTCTCAAATTGCAGATTAAAACTAATCATATTATGATCACTACCTCCAAGCGGTTCCTTTATCTCGAGTTCTCTTATCATATCTGGTTCATTGGACAACACTAAATCCAGAATTGCCTTTTCTCTGGTCGGCTCCATTACAAGCTGCTCTAACAATCCATCTCGGAGGCATTCTACAAACTCTTTCTTGGGGTCCTGAACCAACCTAATTTTCCCAGTCTACCTTCATATTGAAATCCCCCATCACCACAGTGGCATTAACTTTGTTACATGCCAGTTTTAACTCCTGCTGCAACTTATACCCTACATCCAGGCTACTATTTTGGGGTCTGTAGTTAACACCAATTAGTGTCTGCTTTCCTTTGCAATTCCTCAACTCAATCCACAGTGACTCTACCTCGTCAGTTCCTATGTGTTCCCTCGTCAGTTCCTATGTCTTCCATCCTTCACCAGCAGAGCTACCCCTCTTCCTCTGCCCACCTGCCTGTCCTTTCTATAGGATGTATAACCCTGAATATTAAGTTCCCAGGCCCGATCCTCCTGCAGCCACCATATAACCACATAACCATATAACCATAACAGCACGGAAACAGGCCATCTCGGCCCTTCAAGTCCGTGCCGATTTTTTTTTTTTTTTTTTTTTAATTAAAAATAAAATACTCCCCCCTAGTCCCATCTACCTGCACTCAGACCATAACCCTCCATTCCTTTCCCGTCCATATACCCATCCAACCTATTTTTAAAGGATAACATCGAACCTGCCTCCACCACTTCCACTGGAAGCTCATTCCACACAGCTACCACTCTCCGAGTAAAGAAGTTCCCCCTAATGTTCCCCCTAAACTTCTGTCCTTTAATTCTCAAGTCATGTCCCCTTGTTTGAATCTTCCCTACTCTCAATGGGAAAAGCGTATCCACGTCCACTCTGTCTAACCCGCTCATAATTTTAAAGACCTCTATCAAGTCCCCTCTTAACCTTCTGCGCTCCAAAGAATAAAGACCTAACTTGTTCAACCTTTCTCTGTAACTTAGTTGCTGAAACCCAGGCAACATTCTAGTAAATCTCCTCTGTACTCTCTCTATTTTGTTGACATCCTTCCTATAATTAGGCGACCAAAATTGTACTCCATACTCCAGAATTGGCCTCACCAATGCCTTGTACAATTTTAACATTACATCCCAACTTCTATATTCAATGCTCTGATTTATAAAGGCCAGCACACCAAAAGCTTTCTTCACCACCCTATCTACATGAGATTCCACCTTCAGGGAACTATGCACAGTTATTCCTAGATCCCTCTGTTCAACTGCATTCCTCAATTCGCTACCATTTACCGTGTACGTCCTATTTTGATTTGTCCTGCCGAGATGTAGCACCTCACATTTGTCAGCATTAAACTCCATCTGCCATCTTTCAGCCCACTCTTCCAAATGGCCTAAATCTCTCTGTAGACTTTGAAAATCTACTTCATTATCCACAACACCACCTATCTTAGTATCATCTGCATACTTACTAATCCAATTTTCCACACCTTCATCCAGATCATTGATGTACATGACAAACAACAGTGGACCCAACACAGACCCCTGAGGCACCCCACTAGTCACCGGCCTCCAACCTGACAAACAGCCATCCACCATTACTCTCTGGCATCTCCCATTCAGCCACTGTTGAATCCATCTTGCTACTCCACCATTAATACCCAACAATTGAATCTTCTTAACCAACCTTCCATGAGGAACCTTGTCAAAGGCCTTACTGAAGTCCATATAGACAACATCCACTGCTTTACCCTCATCAATTTCCCTAGTAACCTCTTCGAAAAATTCAAGAAGATTAGTCAAGCATGACCTTCCAGGCACAAATCCATGTTGACTGTTCCTAATCAGACCCTGCTTATCCAGATGCTTATATATATTATCTTTAAGTATCCTTTCCATTAATTTGCCCACCACTGACGTCAAACTAACAGGTCTATAATTGCTAGGTTTACTCTTCGAACCCTTTTTAAACAACGGAACAACATGCGCAGCCACGTCTCAGTAATCCCCACAATGTCATATCTACCAACCTCTTACTGAGCCTCAAGCTCATCTACTTTACTTCTTATACTTCGCGCATTCGTATACAATACTTTTAATTCCTTACGCATCTCACCTTTCACATCGATTCCCATTACACTTGGCCATATTCTCCTATCCCTTTGTGAGCTTCCTTTCCCGTTAATTCTGGGATCATTAACCATCCCTTTACTCTCTTTCCCTTTAGCTCTGTCAGTTTAAACTTATTCAGTTTAAAACCACCCGTGTAACAGTGGCAAACCTGCCTGCCAGAATGCTGGTCCCCCACCTGTTAAGATGCAATCTGTCCCTTTTGTACATTTCCCCCTTACTCCAAAAAAGATCCCAGTTATTTAAGAATCTAAATCTGTGCCCCCTGCACCAGTTCCTCAGCCACACATTCAAGTCCCGTATCTCCCTGTTCCTGCTCTCGCTAGCACGAGGAACTGGAAGCAAACCGGAGATAACAACCCTGGAGGTCCTGCTTTTCAGCATTTTTCAGAGCTCTCTAAAGTCACGCTGCAGAATATTCATCCCCTTCTTTCCGACACCGTTTGTGCCGACATGCACTACCACTTCCGGCTGTTCACGTTCGCCCTTGAGGATTTTCTGCACTCTGTCCGTGAGATCCTGGATCCTGGCACCAGGAAGGCAGCACACCATCCTCGAATCCCATCTGTTGCCGCACAAACGCCTGTCCGTACCTCTCACAATGGAGTCTCCAACTACAATGGCGTTGCCTGACGTTGGCCTCTTTGGTTTGGGCTTAACAGCCCTTCTTGCTTCGCAAGCCAGTCCTCCGCTCAGTGTGATAACGTCTTCTGTCCCAACAGCTTCTAAGTTGGCGAACCTGTTCACAAGAGGTACAACACCCGGGGACCTTTGCATTCCATGTTTCGCCCCCTTTCTCACCGTCACCCACCTTCTCCCTTCCAGTACCTTAGGTGTAACAATCTTACTGTAGGACTTGTCGAGGAACGACTCCGTTTCTCGGACGAACCTGAGGTCATCCACTTGCTTCTCCAGTTCCCCAACACGGTCCTTCAGGAGCTGTACCTGGAAGCACTTCCCACATTTGTAGCAGCCAGAGGCACAAGCAGTGTCCTTGACCTCCCACATACTGCAAGCATCAAACTGAATCAGCTTGCCTGACATCTCCTTCTTTCGTCTCTCCCTCTCCAGCGTTTGGTGTGGCGTCCTCCCTCAGCCTCCTCGCCAAAGACTTGCACTTTTCTCACAGGGCACTTCCCTCGACAGGGCCGCACCCCTTGAGCAAGTCTTGCTTGTATCAGATGCTAAATTGCCTAATTGTTCAATTTACCAATCTTCCAATCTAATTGTTCAGCCAATTCCCACACTCACTCCTAACCTTTCTTCCTCTGATGAGCTTGGAAGTATGCGCTTTGTCCGACCTGCACTCAAAGGCTGCTCTACAGCTATCCTGCTATATATTTATACCAGAAGAAGTTTGGATGAATATCTTACTGTTTTATTACTACAATAAAGAAACTATTAATCAAGAGACTGTGTTTGGAAGATTTATAATTCGACGGCCTTTAATGTCGCGTGAGTGCGTTTCAATTATCTCCTGAACCCCTGTCTTCAATCATAGTGACTAAAGGAAAGAATCCTTGAAACGATATGAAAAGCTGTCAGCATAAGTACTACCCCAGATTATGTCTCTCCGTCAGTACTGCCCCACAGTGTGTCACTCCATCAGTACTACTCCACACTGTCACTCCATCAGTACTACTCCACACTGTCTCTCCATCAGTACTTCACCAAAGTGTGTCACTCCATCAGCACTACCCCGCTGTTTGTGTGACTTCATCAGTACTACCCCTCACTGTGTCACACCAAGAGAACTACTTCACATGTCACCACCCCTCCAGTGTTACCCCACAGCGTGTCACTCCATCAGTACCACGCCGAAGTTTGTCACTCCATCAGGACTATCCTACAGAGTGTCACTCCATCAGTGCTACCACAAATGGTGTCACTCCATCAGTGAGGCTCCCCAGTATCTCACTCCATCTGTACTACCCCACAGTGTGTCAGTCCATCAGTAATACACCGAAGTTTGTCACTCCATCAGTTCTATCCTACAGTGTGCCACTCCATCAGCTCTGTCACACAATGCCAGTCCATCAGTATTATGCCACAGTGTCACCCCGTCAATCCTATCCCACAGTATGCCACTACATCAGTACTTACACAAAGTGCATCACCCTATCAGTACTACCCCACAGTGTATCACTCCATCTGTACTACTCCACAGAGTGACACTCCATCAATACTACCCCACAATGTATTAGTACATCAGTGCTAGCGCACAGTGTGTCAATCCTTCCTTACCACCTCACAGAGTGTCGCTACATCAGTCTTAGCACAGTGTGTCACCCCATCACTACCACCACAGTGTCACTCCATCAGTATCTCTCCACAGTATGTCATTCCATCAGTACCACCACAGTGCGTGCATCCATCAGTATCACCACAGTGTGTCACACCATCGGTACCAACGCAGTGCGACAATCCATCAATATCAACAGTGTGTCCCTCCATCAGTACCACCACAGTGTGTCACTCCATCAGTACCACCACAGTGAGTCCCTGCATCAGTACCACCACAGTGTGTCACTCCATCAGTACCACCACAGTGTGCCATTCCATCAGTACCACCAGTGTGTCACTCCATCAGTACCACCACAGTGAGTCCCTGCATCAGTACCACCACAGTGTGTCACTCCATCAGTACCACCACAGTGTGCCATTCCATCAGTACCACCAGTGTGTCATTCCACCAGTACCACAAAACAGTGTCCCTCCATCAGTACCACCACACTGTCACTCCATCAGTACCACCAGTGTGTCACTCCATCAGTACCACCACAGTATTTCCCTCCATCAGTACCAGCAGTGTGCCCCTCCATCAGTACCACCGCACAGTGTGTGACTCCATCAATACCACCATAGCGTGTCACTCCATCAGTATCGCCACACAGTGTGTCATTCCATCTGTATCGCCACACAGTGTGTCATTCCATCAGTATCGCCACACAGTGTGTCATTCCATCAGTACCACCACAGTGTGACGCTCCATCAGCACTATCCAACTGTTTTTGTGACATCATCAATATTATCCCTCAGTGTGTCACTCCATCAAATCTACTTCACATGTTGCCACTCCATCAGTGCTATCCCACAGTGTGTCACTCGATCAGTACCACTCTGAAATTTGTCATTCCATCAGGACTACCCTACAGAATGTCACTCCATCAGTGCTGCCATACATTTGATCACTTTATCAGTACTATTCCGCACTGTCAGTCCATCAGTACTTCCCCACAGTTTATCACTCCATCAGCACCACCCACTGTGTCTGTCCCAGTACGACCCCATAGTGTGTCACATCATCATTACTACCCCGACGTTTGTTACTCCATCAGGACTACTCCACAGTGTGTCACTCCATCAAGACGACCACAAAGTGTGTCACTCCATCAGTTCCACCACAGTCTGTCACTCCATCAGTAGCATCACACCGTGACCTCCATCAGTACCACCACAGTCAATACATCAGTACCACCACAGTAGAACCTTTCATCAGTACCACCACAGTTCACCCCTCCATCAGTACCACCACAGTTCACCCCTCCATCAGTACCACCACAGTGCGTGACCTCCATCAGTACCACCACAGTCAATACATCAGTACCACCACAGTAGAACCTTTCATCAGTACCACCACAGTTCACCCCTCCATCAGTACCACCACAGTTCACCCCTCCATCAGTACCACCACAGTGTGTCCCTCCATCAGTACCACCACAGTGTATCACTCCATCAGTACCACCACAGTGTGTCCCTCCATCAGTACCACCACAGTGTGTCCCTCCATCAGTACCACCACAGTGTGTCACTCCATCAGTACCATCACAGCGTGACCTCCATCAGTACCACCACAGTCAATACATCAGTACCAGCACAGTAGAACCTTTCATCAGTACCACCACAGTTCACCCCTCCATCAGTACCACCACAGTGTGTCCCTCCATCAGTACCACCACATTGTGTCACTCCATCAGTACCACCACAGGATGTCCCTCCGTCAGTACCACCACAGTGTGTCACTGCCTCAGTACCACCACAGTGTGCCACTCCATCAGTACCACAACAGTGTGTCCCTCCATCAGTACCACCACGGTGCATCACTCCATCAGTACCACCACAGTGTGCCACTCCATCAGTACCACCACAGTGTGCCACTCCATCAGTACCACCACAATGTGTCCCTCCATCAGTACCACCTCAGTGAGTCACTGCCTCAGTTCTGCCCCATTTTTATCCCCCCATCAGTACTATCCCACTGTGTGTCACTCCATCAGTGGCGGGAGAGAAGGCAGCCCAGAGAGGGGGAATAGAGAGCGTAGGAGAGAGAGAAACAGTTCAGAGAGTGCAGCAGTAAGGATGGAGGGAGAGAGAAAGAGAGGAGGGAGAGGTTCTGCATCATTCGCCGTTTTATTTAGGTTTCAGACAATTCTGAGGCGGCAATGTTTCTGTTCTCTGAGTGTCGTGAGCCGTTGAGTCGTTCCCCCTCAGAGGTGATGAAGGCAGAGAATGTTATTGTCCCATGGTATAGTCAGATCCACTCCAGGCAAGCAGGGAGTGAATGGTTACCGGGGTCAGCGGGAGTGTGGAGTTGAGGTTACAGTCAGTGAAGCCGCGATCCTAATGAGTGGTGAAGCAGAGTGGAGGAATGGGGGGGCATTTTAGTCCGAGGTCATCAGTTGAACTAATTCCTCAACCTGTGGACAAAGGTCGCCCAGTCCAGTCCACCTTCAAACTGGGCACCAGAAGCCCTGAGAGGGTCCCTGGAATTTGGCATTGCCTTGATGAGTGAAACGGATTGAAGGAAATCAGACAAACAACATGAGGTGGAGAGTTGGATCTGATGGAGTTTGAAACAATATCCCCTTTGCTGGAACAATACCGCCTCTCCCAATTTCCATCCCTCGGTATCTATCGCCACAATTCCCAGTCTTTGGAGTTTCTCAATCAATTCCCTGAATAAATCACAACCTCTCAGCAGGGATTTCACTCGTTGTATAACTCCGTGTGTTAACTGGTGTTGATCTGATTCTCATCATGTTACAAGTTCCCAACTGATGATCGGTGTACAAGAATATGTGAAGAATATCAATCCTCTCAGTGAAATATTTGTGAATTAACACTGCTGTGGTTTTTCTTATTTTCAGACAGCTGAAACTAACCCTCTTTTTCTCTCACTGCTACCGGCCGGGACCCACTAGAATGTTGTTCTTGCCTTCAGCGGCACCTTGCACTGAGTTGTCCCAGTGCTCGGGACAGGCAGGCAGGCAGCTCTCCGGGACGGTGTGACTGGGAGAGAGGGGTTCACATTGTGAAGTTCACTGTGTCTGAGATTGATCAGAGTGAACACCCGCGCCTGTGGACACTGTGTCTCACTGTGGACTCTGTCACCTTCGCATTCCACAGCATGTTGGTCAATAACCATATAACAATTACAGCATGGAAACAGGCCATCTCGGCCCTTCAAGTCCATGCCGAACACTTTTTCTCCCCTAGTCCCATCTACCTGCACTCGGACCATAAGCCTCCATTCCTTTCTCGTCCATATACCCATCCAATATATTTTTAAATGATAAAATCGAACCTGCCTCCACCACTTCCACTGGAAGCTCATTCCACACAGCTACCACTCTCTGAGTAAAGAAGTTCCCCCTAATGTTACCCTTAAACTTCTGTCCCTTAATTCTCAAGTCATGTCCTCTTGTTTGAATCTTCCCTACTCTCAATGGGAAACGCTTATCCACGTCAACTCTGTCTATCCCTCTCATCATTTTAAAGACCTCTATCAAGTCCCCCCTTAACCTTCTACGCTCCAAAGAATAAAGACCTAAAGAATAATTGGATCGATCTCCTGAACCAGTGGCCGCGTATCTACCGGCGTGTGTGTGTGCGTGTGTTGTTACTGAACTGAACTCACTGTGGAATGAATCCATTAATGCAACCACTCTGCTGCCGGATTCCAAGTTGTCCCTGCCTTCCCTCTGGAAGTCTCCTCGTCCCCATCAGATGCCGAGTTCCCAGAGCCCTGGTTAAACGCGGCCGGTCACGGTTAAGTCTGTGAAAGCGGCCCCATCAGAGACTGTGAGCAGCAGCAGGGTTAACGGAGCATTCCGCTTAAATATAGAAAGGACAATTCCGCCTATTGTAGCGGGTGGCTGCTCGTTCCCTTCCCGCCCTTCGCCTTATCTCTTCTCCCCTGAAGCAGGCAGGCAGGTCGGGCACAGTCGGAGCCGGCTCTGACTGTTAAACTTGCAGCAGCCGCGCACCGACTCCAACACTCCTGATCTTGAGCTGAAAGTCGAGCCGGTGTTCAGCCCCGGAGACTGTGTTGAGTAAATGTCCAGTGTCCGTTCCCTTGTCTTTCCGCAGTGAATTTAGTGGCGATTGTGATCCTGTCCCGGGGAAAGTGCGGCCTCTCCACCTGCACCACTCGCTACCTGGTGGCCATGGCAGCGGCCGATCTACTGACGCTGATCACCGAGGTCATTCTGTTTTGGATCCGATATCATTACTTTTATTGGAGTTTCCTGACCATCTACCCTGCATGCAGTGTTATCGAAGTACTGACGTACGCAGCTACACGCTGTTCTGTCTGGTTCACCGTCACTTTCACCTTTGATCGGTTGTCGCCATTTGCTGCCAGAAGCTGAAAACTAAATATTGCACCGCGAAAACTGCGGCTGCGGTTCTAGCAACAGCCGGCGTTCTGCTCTGTCTGAAAAACCTTCCCCGCTACTTCACATATGAACCCGTGTATATCATCGACAATATCCGGTGGGGCTGTGTCCAGGTGGACAGTTATTACATTGACGCCGGGTGGGTGGCATTTGACTGGATCGTCACGGTTTCAACTCCGTTCCTCCCTTTCGCTGTAATCCTTCTGCTCAACGCTCTGATAGTCCGGCACATTTTACTGGCCAGTCGGGTCCGTAAGGGGCTGAGGGGTGAGAGCAAGGGGGAAAACCGCAGTGACCCGGAGATGGAGAGCAGGAGGAGGTCTGTGGTTTTACTCTTCACCATCTCCGGCAGTTTCATCCTCCTGTGGCTGACGACGGTTGTAAACTTCGTCTATTATCAGATCACAGGAATTGGAACTGATCTGAATGATTCTCAATTTATCTTTAACAACGTCGGGTATATGCTGAAGAATCTCAGCTGCTGCACGAACACATTTATTTACGCGGTGACCCAGTCCAAGTTCAGGGAGCAGGTGAAGAGCGCGGTGAAATATCCGCTCACCACAGTGCTTCGGCTCATTAATAAATCCGCGCCCTGAATGCATCCATTCCAGAGGCGGCCACAGTCTCCCCGCTCCGGGCTCCGGCTCCTGACATTCACCACCGGAGCCGTGAGGGAGGGAGGAGCTGGACATAGTTGACTGGAAAGATGCCCCAGCAGGGATGACAGTGGAACAACAATGGCAGGTATTTCTGGGAATAATACAGCAGGTGCAGGATCAGTTCATTCCAAAGAGGAAGAAAGATTCCAAGGGGAGTGAGTAAGGGGCGACCGTGGCTGACAAGGGAAGTCAGGGACAGTATAAGAATAAAAGAGAAGAAGTACAACATAGCAAAGATGAGCGGGAAGCAAGAGGCTTGGGTTATGTTTAAAGAGCAACAGAAGATAACTAAGAAGGCAATACGGGTAGAAAAGATGAGGTACGAAGGTAAGCTGGCCAAGAATATAAAGGAGGACAGTAAAAGCTTCTTTAGGTATGTGAAGAGGAAAAAATTAGTTAAGACCAAAGTTGGACCCTTGAAGACTGAAAATGGTGAATTTATTATGGGGAACAAGGAAATGGCAGATGAGTTGAACAGGTACTTTGGATCCGTCTTCATTAAGGACACAATCTTTCTGATGTACTAGTGGCCAGAGGATCTGGGGTGACGGAGGAACTGAAGGAAATCCACATTAGGCAGGAAATGGTGTTGGGTAGACTGATGGCACTGAAGGCTGATAAATCCCCAGGGCCTGATGGTCTGCATCTTTTTTTCTTTTTGCTTTTGTTCTCTCTCTTCTTTCAATCGTTTTAGATTTAATTTAATTTTTTGCGCTCCGAGCTCTTGTTTTGTTTTAAAGTGTCGTTTAGGCTCGGCCTCCGTCCGAGCTGGGCGGAGAGGGGGAACGAGAAAGGAGGAGGGGAGGAGGAGAAGAGAGAAATAAAACTGGGACTTGGTTAGTTTTACCATTACAAAAATATATATTTTCACACACACGCACGCACGCACACACACACGCACACAGAGACACACACACACACACACGCAACAAACTCTTTATCGGGTGGTCTTTTCTTGACAAATTTCAGTTTTGACTAGAAATGAAATGTGGAAATGAGTGAGAAAAATAGATAGTTGACTCTTTCATCAATTAACGTGTAAACGGCTTCAGAAATGTACACACGTTGAGAGAGAGAGACAGGGAGAGCACGAGAGAGGGGGATGGAACGAGAGAGAGAGAGAGAGAGAGAGAGAGAGACAGAGAGAGAGAGAGACAGGGAGAGACAGAGACAGGGAGAGTCTCCCTCTTCCCTGGCGTGTGGGGGAGCTTCGGGAGGGGGGATCCAACGAGGGGTGAACCAACGAGGGGGGACTTACCAAGAGTGGGGGAGGGGGCAGGAGAGGGGATCTGTCCCCAAACATGGGATCACACCCATCCCTCCTGCTCTCCCTCCACCACCACCCACTGTCTCTCTCACTCCATCACCTCTCCCTCTCTCTCACTCTTCCCATCTCTCTTTTCTCTCTCTCACTGCTCCCACCATCTCTCTCTCTCTCCACCCCCCCCCCCCCCGGTTCCTCTCTTTCTCTCTCTCTCCCTGCGTCTCCCTATCTTTCTCTCTCTCGCTATCTTGTTTTGAGGGGGGAAGATGGAGGGAAGGAATGGGGAGAAAGGGAGAGACGGCGTGGGAGAGAGAGAGGGGGCGAGAGAAGGGGAGAGAGAGCAGGGGGAGATAGAGGGGGGAGACAGATGGGGGAGAAAGGGGGGAGAGAGGGGGAGAGATAGAGAGAGAGGGTGAGAGAGAGAGAGAGGGGAGAGAGGGGAAGGAGAGAGGGTGGAGAGAGACTGGGAGAGAGAGGGTAAGAAAGAGAGGAGAGAGAGACGGGGGAGAGAGAGAGACGGGGAGAGAGAGAGACAGGAGAGAGAAACGGGGAGAGAGTGGAAGGTGAGAGAGAGATGGGTAGAGAGAGGGGGAGAGAGAGGGAGAGAGAGAGGGGAGAGAGAAGGGAGAGAGAGAGGGGGCGAAGAGAGAGGGTGCAGAGAGAGAGGGTGGAGAGAGAGAGAGGGGAGAGAGACAGGGTGGAGAGAGACAGGGTGGAGAGAGGGGGAGAGAGAGGGGGAGTGAGAGAGGAGAAA
>JAXLNO010001410.1:0-37465 GCA_038087875.1 Malacoraja senta | reverse complement strand
CCTCCCCTCCCCCTCCTCCGGGCCGCTCAGCCCATCCCCCCCCACAACCCCTGCCTCAAGTATAACTTCATCGCCGACATGGTGGAGAAGAAATTGGGCCAGTGGTGGTTTACATCGAGATCCTGGCGAGGTGAGGGGGGCGAGAGGTAAGGAGGGGAAGGAGCGGGAAATGGGGGAGGTAGGCAGAGGGGGCTAGAGGGAGAGGAGGGGGTAGGGAGGGGGAGGGGCGGGGAAGTGGGGGAGGTAGGCAGAGGGGGCTAGAGTGAGAGGAGCACAGTGGGGGAGGTGAGGAGGGAGAGTGGGAGGGTGGGATAGGGGGAGAGGAGAGGGGAAAGAAGAGGGAGGGTGAAGAGGAGGGGTAGGGTGCTGGGGGATGAGGGGGGATGGAGGAGGATAGGGGTAGGAAGAGGGATAATGAGCTAATGGAGGATGGGGGGAAGAGAGGGGATGAACGGAGGAAGCAGAGGAGGGCTGGTGAGAGTAGGGAGAGGGAGGTTAATGGAGGAGGGGACTAGGGGACTGAAGAGGGAGAGCGAGATGCGTTCACATTGATCTTATATTTCCACAAGTTGTTGCCATTTTAAACTTTAAAAAAGTTGCAGGCACGCTCCCACTTGCCGGCCGCGCCTGCACAGTTGAGGAGGGTTGGCTTGACTCACGTGACAACGGGGATCTCTGGCATCATAACGGGAGCACATCAGCCGTACCTGCGTAGTTGGGGGCTATGGGTGAGTGGTGGAATATTGCGTTGGGGGAATGGGCCCAATGGGTTTGCACTGGGTTTACGATATACTTTCCCCTTACATCTGACCTCCCAACGTGCAACATCACACACTTATCCGCATTAATGCGTGTACAAGATCCAAAGGCCACATCCAATAACAGGGCAATTAGCACATAATCACCAAACACAGATTTGTGGCTTGTCAGATTCTGAAGAAGGGTCTTGACCTGAGATGCTGCCTGACCCGCTGAGTTACTCCAGCACTCTGTGAAACGTCACCTATCCATGTTCTCCACAGATGCTGCCTGACCCGCTGAGTTACTCCAGCACTCTGTGAAACGTCACCTATCCATGTTCTCCACAGATGCTGCCTGACCCGCTGAGTTACTCCAGCACTCTGTGAAACGTCACCTATCCATGTTCCCCACAGATGCTGCCTGACCCGCTGAGTTACTCCAGCACTCTGTGAAACGTCACCTATCCATGTTCTCCACAGATGCTGCCTGACCCGCTGAGTTACTCCAGCACTCTGTGAAACGTCACCTATCCATGTTCTCCACAGATGCTGCCTGACCCGCTGAGTTACTCCAGCACTCTGTGAAACGTCACCTATCCATGTTCTCCACAGATGCTGCCTGACCCACTGAGTTACTCCAGCACTCTAGCCCCCCAATGTCCAGCAGCATCAGGGACCCTAACTGTGCTCCTTGGTTTTGGCTGCACCGAGCTTCATGTGTCCCTAGCACGTACTCCTCGTGTGGAACGGGCCAGTCAGCAACATTCACTGATGGACATCTTACTCTGCTGCGAGACCAACAGGTTTTGGGCAGACTAGTTCTAAGTGCAAGTTGGTATTTTGCCCCACTCCATCAAAACAAGAACTACACAGCAAAGCTCTCAGATGAGTTCAATGTGTGGACATGCATCTCAGCTAGACCAAGGGACACTCTCTATCTCATGGATGGCAAAGAAATGAGGCTGGTGTGAGAATGTAAAGACAAAGTCGTTACAGCACTTACTTGGATCAACCAGACAGAAGAGTGCTGCCACCAGTAAGAAGATGAAGGAGATGAGCTGAAGAAGACGAAGAGAGCCGTCAGCTGTACATGTCGCTTGTGAACTGGAGGCACAAACAGATGGTTCTCATTTCACAACATATCAGCCACGTGTAACGCACAAGTTTTCTGATACAATGGGTTTGTATAAAAGATGCACCTGTTACCTCTGTAAGCACCCAGAGCATAAAAGATGATGAAGGCCGATGCACCAAAGGTTGTTATTGTGCTGATCAGCGAGAGAACAGACAACACAAACGAATATTGGTGGAGTTGTATCAATCCTGGAGCAAGAAATGAGAATCAGTCTCAATACAGTTTACAAAGTTACATCACAACTCACGGAAAGCTGTGGACACTGCTGATTCTGGCTGTCATGTTACTGGTTAAAAGGATTTCCAGGAAAATTCATAGATACATAGACAATTGTTACAGGAGTAGGCCATTCGGCCCTTCGAGCCAGCACCGTCATTCACTGTAACCATGGCTGATCATCCCCAATCAGTACCCTGTTCTTGCTTTCTCCCCATACCCCTTAATTCCGCTAGCACTAAGAGCTCTATCTAACATTCAGATCAGAATGTGCTGCACCATGACAGCGTGAAGACAATAATCAGTGCTCTGGGGAGAGGTTTCAGACATTTGGAAAGGTGTCGTCAACGGATTAGAATTAAAGACTGATGGACAACATCTAGAGTGGCACAGCACAGAAACAGACCCTCTGGCCCACCATGGAAGTGATGGTTATTGGGTTCATCTACACTCATTCCACCTTTATGCAACAGGACTGCATCACAGAACATAAAAGAGTATTTTGCATCTGTATCCCGACGACCAGGACATGGAGGGAAGTGAAAATAGAAAAATGCTGGAGTAACTCAGTGGGACAGGCAGCATCTCTGGAGAGGACTGGCTGACGTTTCACAGAGTGCTGGAGTAACTCAGCGGGACAGGCAGCATCTGTGGTGAACATGGATAGGTGACGTTTCACAGAGTGCTGGAGTAACTCAGCGGGTCAGGCAGCATCTGTGGAGAACATGGATAGGTGACGTTTCACAGAGTGCTGGAGTAACTCAGCGGGACAGGCAGCATCTCTGGAGAACATGGATAGGTGACGTTTCACGGAGTGCTGGAGTAACTCAGCGGGACAGGCAGCATCTCTGGAGAGAAGGGCTGGCTGACGTTTTGGGGTCAAGACACTTCTTCAGACTGGAGTTACGTGATATCAGTGTGAGGAATATGAACATGCTAGGACAGTTTAAAGTTAAAATGACAGTGGAGGCCGCTGAAGAGATTGGTGGGTAAATCCCTGGAGCCGGATGGGATCTACCCCAGCTTATTGAGAGGTAAAAGAGAAGATTGCAGGGTCACTGATAAACATCTTTACAACTCTTCAAGCAACAAAGTGAGGTGGCAGAGGACTGGAGAGTAGCCAGGACATGAAGGCTCTGGAGAGGGTGCAGAAGAGGTTTTACTTGAACGCTGCCTGGATTAGAGGGTGGTGGCTAGGGAGAGGTTGGGAAAAACTCGGCTTGTTTTCTCTGGAAAATTGGAGAATGAGGGGAGGCCTGATAGATATACAGGTCCACCACCCATTTTCAGGCACCTTTAGTTCCAGAGCGTTGTTGTATGATATTGTTGATAACCCTTTTGCTGGACTAACAGAGGGCACGGCCACGGGGGGGGGGGGGGGGGGGGGGGGTGGCGAGAAACCGGCCCACAAAGTTGACCTTGGAAGTTGGCTATGGGAACAGATCTGCCGAGAGTTCCAGAGACAATCAACCGCCCAAGTTGATCCCAATGAGCTTGAGATTGGCGGCATATTTTCAGGGGGACCTTCAGGGGAGAGTTCAAGTGCATTCTCGTAATTTAGTCCAGTATAAAGGAGGTGGCGGACCACTAGGTCACAGAAAATCGGTTGTGGTGCTGCATTTAAAGTATATGGTACCTGTTATCATTGAACACTCTTAAAATTATGAGAGACATAGATAGGTGAGAGGGGTAAAATTTAAACGAGATGTGCAGGGCAGATTCTTTTTACACAGAGGTCTGGGTGCCTGGAACGCATTGCCAAGGGCAGTGGTGGAGGCAGATTACAATAGTGGCATTTAAGAGGCTTTTTAGATAGACTTATTGATATGCGGGAAATGGAGATATATGAACCGTGTGCTGCCAGAGATTAGTTTAACTTGGCAACATGTTTGGCACAGACATTGTTGACTGAAGGGTGTGTTTTATTCCTGCGCCGTACTGTTATATGTGTATACCAAATGCCTTCTTGATCAAACTATCTGTGTTGCTTCTTTCAGGAAACTATGGACTTGGACCCCAAGATCCCTGGTTACCTCAATGCTCCGAAGGGTCCTGCCTTTAATTCTATACTTTCCTCTTATACTTGACCTCCCAAAGTGCAACACCATAGATATAAAAGGCTGAAAATGTAACAGTGCAGGAGCATGAATATAGCGAGTTATCCAACACACAAATAGTTCACTTGGACCATTGTCAAACTCACCCTTAATAAGAAGTACATGGGATCTGTGGTTCTCGCTGATCTTGTTTTTGATGACACAAGTGTACGTTTCACAGTTAGCCACACGAGCACTGTTAAAACTCACTGTTCTGTTGCTGGATGA
Source organism: Malacoraja senta (assembly GCA_038087875.1). Taxonomy (NCBI): domain Eukaryota; kingdom Metazoa; phylum Chordata; class Chondrichthyes; order Rajiformes; family Rajidae; genus Malacoraja; species Malacoraja senta. The sequence continues at coordinate 33,050 of JAXLNO010001410.1, read as the reverse complement.
TATTTTATAAACCTTGTTGTTACGCAGAGCTACGCCTCCTTTCAACCATAAAATTGTGTCTGTTTCCCCATTTTTCACGATACATTTAAGACGTATTTTTTGATTAATGTCAATTCGAGTTTGAATTATCAGTGGCACTTTCAACATTTCTGCATCAAAGAAGAACAAATGAAAGCAACAAAGCATCTTGTATTGATAAAACGCTAAGGTCAGACAGTTACGTATTGGGCCGAGAGAGAAGAGCGGAGAGATTGGGAAGAGAGAGAGAGTGAAAGAGAGCAGAGGGAGAAGAGCGGAAGAGGAAGAGGGGGGGGGGGGTAGGGAGGAGGGGGGATGGGGAGGGGAGCAGAGGGGCTAGAGAGGGGAAAGTACCATCCACCATATCTATGCTTAATGACATTCTTCCCAAATGGCAAATGACTAGTACTGTGCATGATAATCAAGTGTGGTCTCACCACACCGACTTCTAAAATTGCAACAAGGTTTCCCAGTTCCTGTACTGCAATCTGAAGGTGTGCAAAACAAAATTAACGTACCATGTACCAGATTAACCAAATGAGGAAGTTAAGAGTAGAATCATACAATCTTACAACATAGAAACAGGCCACAGTTTCACAGTTAGCCACACGAGCACTGTTAAAACTCACTGTTCTGTTGCTGGATGATATTTGATAAACCTTGTTGTTACGCAGAGCTACGCCTCCTTTCAACCATAAAATTGTGTCTGTTTCCCCATTTTTCACGATACATTTAAGACGTATTTTTTGATTAATGTCAATTCGAGTTTGAATTATCAGTGGCACTTTCAACATTTCTGCATCAAAGAAGAACAAATGAAAGCAACAAAGCATCTTGTATTGATAAAACGCTAAGGTCAGACAGTTACGTATTGGGCCGAGAGAGAAGAGCGGAGAGATTGGGAAGAGAGAGAGAGTGAAAGAGAGCAGAGGGAGAAGAGCGGAAGAGAAGAGGGGGGGGGGGGTAGGGAGGAGGGGGGATGGGGGAGGGGAGCAGAGGGGCTAGAGAGGGGAAAAATACTGTACCATCCACCATATCTATGCTTAATGACATTCTTCCCAAATGGCAAATGACTAGTACTGTGCATGATAATCAAGTGTGGTCTCACCACACCGACTTCTAAAATTGCAACAAGGTTTCCCAGTTCCTGTACTGCAATCTGAAGGTGTGCAAAACAAAATTAACGTACCATGTACCAGATTAACCAAATGAGGAAGTTAAGAGTAGAATCATACAATCTTACAACATAGAAACAGGCCATTCGGCCCACCTAATCCATGCTAACCAAGAAGCCCCATCTACACTAGTCCCATCTGCCTGCATAATAGGACATGACAGCAACTCCGGGAAGGGTAGTGAAAGGCCGATTGGTTCAGGAGCCTGAAAGCAGTGGGGAAAGTGCTGTTCACAAGTCTGGGTTTCTGGACTTTCAAGCTCCTGTATCTTCTCCCAAAAGGAAGAGAGTACAGAGGAGATTTACTAGAATGTTGCCTGGGTTTCAGCACCTAAATTACAGAGAAAGGTTGAACAAGTTAAGTCTTTATTCTTTGGAGCACAGAAGGGGAGGACTTGATAGAGGTCTTTAAAATGATGAGAGGGATAGACAGAGTTGACGTGGATAAGCTTTTTCCATTGAGAGTAGGGAAGATTCAAACAAGAGGACATGATTTGAGAATTAAAGGACAGAAGTTTAGGAGTAACATGAGGGGGAACTTCTTTACTCAGAGAGTGGTAGCTGTGTGGAATGAGCTTCCAGTGGAAGTGGTGGAGGCAGGTTCGATTTTATCATTTAAAAATAAATTGGATAGGTATATGGACGGGAAAGAAATGGAGGGGTATGATCTGAGTGCAGGTAGATGGGATTAGGTGAGAGTAAGTGTTCGGCACGGACTAGAAGGGCCGAGATGGCCTGTTTCCGTGCTGTAATTATTATATGGTTATATGGTTATATGGAATGGCCGAATGGCCTTGTCCTGCACCTATTGTCTGTTGAAAGGGGAATGGTCAGGGTCTCAGGCAGACTGGATGATACTAAGAGCCTTCCTGATGTGACGCATCATGAAGATGGATGATGCAAGGAAGTGACCAGCCTATGATAGACTGGGAGGTGTTCACCACAGCCAGGAGGTCGAGAGCAGAGCAGTTGCCATAACCTATCAGAATAGTTTCAAAAGGACATCTGGAGAAGTTCGAAAGTAATCGTTGAGGATATGCCAAATTTTCTCAGATGCTCAAGGACGCAGATACACTGACATGTTTAAAAGAGAAACAAGGAACTGTAGATGCTGACTTACAAAAAAAGACAGAGGGTGCTGGAGCAATTCAGTGGGTCAGGCAGCATCTCTGGACAACATGAACATTTTGTGTTGGGACCCTTCTTCAGAGTGATTGTGGGAGTTTGGGAGGGAGGCTTCTGTCTTGCCAGGTTCCCTGGATGGAGGCGAGGGAGTTTGTATAGGGACAGTTGTTACATCTCCTGCAGTTGCAGGGGAAAGTACCCGGGGAAGGTGTGGTTTGGGTGGGAAGAGATGAACGAGGGAGGGAACACGTTGGAGGTGGTGGAAATATCAGAGAATAGTAAGATTAAATGAGAACTTACCAGTTTGAAGTTTGATCTTTATTTTATGAGGAGTTACGTTGGTGATTACGTGAAGAAGACCCGTCAGGGCGCCTGCGCGTCAATCTTCAAAGCAGCGGTGTGAAATCACAAACAACAAGAACGAAGTAATATAGTAACCTAATAAAACGAGTAAATTAAGAACTTCCATCTGACCTTTATGATAGAGGGTTGAGCGTGGTGGGCACGTAATCACCAACGTAACTCCTCATAAAATAAAGATCAAACTTCAAACTGGTAAGTTCTCGTTTAATCTTACTATTTTACTTCGGAGTCACGCGAGTGACTACGTGAACATTTTAAAGCTTTGTGATCTAATGCCGCAGATACAAATCCCGACTTCTCACTGCATTGATTGACTCGGAACGAGAAATAATCAATCATGCATTAATAATGACATTTGCATGACAAATGCAGTAATTCATTTATTTGAATAATAGAATTAACAGTATCCCCTTTAATCGGCCACCATTTAGATAATAGTCTACTTTCCTGTTTTTGCCACCAAAGTGGATAACCTCACATAATTATGTCCACATTATTATCGTGAGGTTTTTGTTCAGACCGAAAGGTCTGAATGACAAATAAAGGAATCTCTAATCTCTAATCTTTAATTATACTGCATCTGCCATGCATTTGCCCACTCACCCAGCCTATCCAAGTCACCTTGCAGCTTCCTAGCATCCTCCTCACAGCTAACACTGCCCCCCAGCTTCGTGTCATCCTCAAACTTGGTGATGTTGCATTCAATTCCCTCGTTCAAATCATTACTATATATTGTAAATAGCTGGGGTCCCAGCACTGAGCCTTGCGGTACCCCACTAGTCACTGCCTGCCATTCTGAAAAGGACCCGTTTACTCCTACTCTTTGCTTCCTGTTTGCCAGCCAGTTCTCTATCCACAATAATACTGAACCCCCAATACCATGTGCTTTAAGTTTGTATACTAATCTCTTATGTGGGACCTTGTCGAAAGCCTTCTGAAAGTCCAGATATAACACATCCACTGGTTCTCCCTTATCCACTCTACTAGTTACATCCTCGAAAAATTCTATAAGATTCGTCAGACATGATTTACCTTTCGTAAATCCATGCTGACTTTGTCCAATGATTTCACCACTTTCCAAATGTGCTGCTATCCCATCTTTAATAACTGACTCTAGCAGTTTCCCCACTACCGATGTCAGACTAACTGGTCTGTAATTCCCCGTTTTCTCTCTCCCTCCCTTTTTAAAAAGGGGGGTTACATTAGCTATCCTCAGGAACTACTCCAGAATCTAAGGAGCTTTGAAAAATTATCACTAATGCATCCACTATTTCTGGGGCTACTTCCTTAAGTACTCTGGGATGTAGCCTATCTGGACCTGGGGATTTATCAGCCTTTAATCCATTCAATTTACCTTACACCACTTCCTGGCTAACCTGGATTTCACTCAGTTCCTCTATCTCATTTGACCCGCGGTCCACTGCTATTTCCGGCAGATTATTTATGTCTTCCTTAGTGAAGACAGAACCAAAGTAGTTATTCAATTGGTCTGCCATCATCCAGTTAAGCCATCCACATCTGTCCTTGGGCTCTAATTAGCCCCAAAATTGGTTTTACCAATTTAGTGAAATTCTAGGAACTGAAGTTAACCTGTTAGACAGAACTTTGAATTGCCATAATTGTTCATTCAGATAAATGTTAAATATTTTTATCTTACAAATGTACAGACACTAAGTAATATACATCTTTCAGATCTATGTGCCATATAACATCTTTTGAAATGTTGTTTGGCAGTCTCAAAGTATCCATTTTGAAGTGTCTATACTTCACAAAATTTTAAAGACTTGTCAGATCTAAAATACTCCTCACCTTTTTAGGTTGAGAAATTTTAAACACAATTTGGTGGTTTTGATAAACCGACCTTTCAATTACTTGTTTATAGACAAGTTTTCAATTCAGCTTGAACCTCCATCAATTATTTTTTATGTGAAATTGGAGTGTTCTGCTTGGAACATGCTGGATGGCAAATCAGTATTTGAATCGAATCAATTCAAAACCTTTCTATAATACTCAGAATAATAACGGAAGTAATTTGCTTCCAATATTTGGCTGTTTTTGCCTTAATATGTTCCCATGTGAACCAGGTCCACCTACCTCCTTTGTCATCTGAGTGACCTGTGGTCCCTGGCTCCTGGCAGGTAAAACCCACGCTTTTTTGTTTTCCTGCTGCAGGGCACCAACTGCGCCCCTGCTTCAATGGTCGATTTGTTCCTGATGTAGGCCCAGGATTTTGTATGATGTCTGAAAGGATACCTCCTCTTTGCAGACTTGCCGACCATTGATGTTTTGATCAACTTTGCTGTTTTTGCCTCATCATCCAACTCTTTCCCACGTTTCATGAGGTTTTTTCTCTGAAGAATAAGTTGAATGACTGCACATTGCTGGGCTTTACAGAGTTGCTGCAACTTTGGGTTGATGGTGGACCGAATGGCATACTTCCTGAAACAATTCATCTCGAAGTGGGCGCTACATAGCAACCCTAGTGCCTCTTGATGCACCTCCATCCCTGGCGTCCATCCATTGTTTTGCAAATTGCAGTTGTTCATCAACCCAGCAGCTTCAATATTCTCTGCAGTTTTACTTTTCTTAGGCTCACATGCCTTCGCCCATCTGACCCCTTATATCTTGGTTCACTGCTAGTACTTTCAGCAATACGCAGTTCCTTGGGGTCTCGTGCTTTTTTGGCATTTTTATCCATCGTAAGCTACTGAAGCTGATGGAAGACACAATAGTTGATCGCAGAGGCCACTTCCTTTCCCAGTGGCTCTCCTGACTCTGACAGCGAATCGTACTGCCAGGAGTAAACATCTGGCAGCTGTCGTCTTCGCTTGTATCGGCCTCACTGTCAGACTCAGGGTCAGAACTCTCACAGAGCAGCAAATCGTACTGCCAGAAATAGCCCATCTGGCAGCTGCCGTCTTCGCTTGTTTTGGAAAAACTCTGCTGACCCTGTGCACGCGCCTCATCAATGAGGGTGCTCTAAAAACAGCTCTTTGCTAGGTGCTGCTGACCTGGCTTCTGGAGCCTGGCTTCGGCTACACTCTCCCTGAGTGTGCTTTTCTCCAGTAACCTGTGTAACAGGCTTTTCATCTGAGAAATTCGCTCCAAAAGCGGTATCCAGCCATGGAGTCGCATCCTCCCTCCGTGGGCCTCATGGACTTGACTTTAGCCGTGCGCCCCACTGGTGCTGACTGATTTATTTTCAACCCCAAGTCCACAGTCGCTACGCTCCCAGCCGGCGACTGTACAGGGGTCTGAGGCAGCTGTTTGCCGACCGCAATATTGCGACTTTCTACCAGGTTTGCCGCTCACCTCTTCCCCATGTCCGTTTTTTCCATGGTACCTGTGGAAAAATCCCCACAGACCCATAGCAAACGGACCCGGAAATATCTAAAAAAGTTTTTTACTCACCTTGTAGTTTACAACTACATTTCCACTAGACCACGTCCGTTTGCGCCAATGCGTCTGACGCAATGACGCGCAGGCGCCCTGACGGGTCTTCTTCACGTAGTCACTCACGTGACTCCGAAGTAAAATGACATGTTGGTTGCAGAGGTTGGTGGGGTTAACAATGAGGACAAGGGGAACTCTATCCTGGTTTCCCCTGGGAGGAGGGGGGACGAGTGGTTAACTACGGGACACAGAGGAGGCGTGGGAGAGGGGTCCATCTATGACAGCAGGGTGGAAACCACATTTACTAAATAGGTCATGTCAGACGTCCTAGAATGGAAAGTATCATCGTGGGAGCAGAGGCAGCAGAGACGGAGGTATTGAAATGGGGGATAGCGTCTTTGCAAGAGGCAGGACGGGAAGAAATGTATTTCAGATAAAGGTTTGTAGCAGATGTCAGTCTGTCCTCTGTGATGGAGACAGAGAGATCAAGAAAGGGAAGAGAGGTTTCAGATAGTGAATTTGAGGGCAGGGTAGAAGTTAGTGATAAAGTTAATGACGTCTGCATGAGTGCAGGGAGTAGTCGTCGATGTAGTGGAGAAACAATAGAGAAGGCGCCAGTGTGTGTTTGGAACAAGGACTGTTCGATGTAACCAACGAAAAGGAAGGCAGAGCTGTGGCCCATGCAAGTACCCTTGGCCACACCTTTACCTTGGAGAAAGTGAGGAGTCAAAAGAGAAGTTGTTGAGGGTGAAGCCAAGTTCTGCCAGGCGGACGAGGGAGAGGGAGAGAGAGAGAGAGAGAGAGGGGGAGAGAGAGAGAGGGAGAGAGTGTACAAGGGAAAGCACAGGCATGTGGAACACTGTATATTGTCCCTCTTGCCACAGTTGAGAAATGGTTGATCATTGCCTTACCTTGGATGTAAAGAATGCTGTGATGGTGACTTTTCTGTCCATCCAAGCCAGGGTACGATATCAGGGTCTCATAAATCCCACTGTCTGCCAGATCTGCATTTATCAGCTGGAGAGATGCACTAGTCATGTTGTACACGACACGAAGCTGGTAGAAATCACCATAGTGGACATCGGTTGTCCCAAAAGTGTGAACCAAAATGACACTGTGAACAGAAGGATGTAGAACTGACCAGGTGATTGTGGTTCCAGAATCAAGCTGCATGCCAGTGTAGCCCACCAACGTAACATTGGATAAACGGATGGCAGATACATATGTTACTCCGGTAGACTTCTCTTGAGTGAATATTGAGTAAACTACAAGAAACAAATCATCACAGATGTTAATGCATTTAGCAGTGAACCAGTGGATCACAATCAGTGTTCAGAGAAGACTGGAAGTAATTGATTGGCCTTGCATTTCCCCTCCAGGGCAGCACCTGTATCACTGACTACACCACCACCTTCATGTACACAGCACTTGCACCGAGCCCATTCCAACACAAAGTACCACAGATATGAAACCCCCCCACCCCCAGTACAACCCCACATTCAGAACTTCCCTCTCCCCCCTTCTCCCCTGAACCCACATCAAGTCCAGCGACATGGAAGGCAAATGCAATGCGAGCATTTATTTCCAGAGGACTAGAATGTAAAAACAGGGATGTAATGCTGAAGCTTTTTAAGGTGCTGGTCAGCCACATTTGGAGTATTGTGAGCAATTTTGGGCCCCATATCTGAGGGTGTGCTGGCTCTGGAGAGGGTCCAGAGGAGGTTTACAAGAATGATTCCAGGAATGATCACCCACCCCAAACTGTCCCCACCCCACACTGTCCCCACACTGTCCCGGTATCCACACTGTCCCTGTATCCACACTGTCCCTGTCCCCACTGTCCCCACACTGTCCACACACTGTCCCCAGTCTCCACACTGCCCCTGTCCCCACAGTCTCCACACTGTCCCCACACTGTCCCTGTCTCCACAATGTCCCTGTATCCACACTGTCCCCACTGTCTCCACACCGTCCCCACACTGTCCCCACTTTCCCCACTGTCCCTATCTCCACAGTCCCCACACTGTCCCCACTTTCCCCACACTGTCCCTATCTCCACAGTCCCCACACTGTCCCCACAGTCTCCACTGTCCCTGTCCCCACAGTCCCTGTTCCCACACGGTCCCCACTGTCCCCACACTATCTCCACTGTCCCCACACTATCTCCACTGTCCCCACACTGTCCCCACACTGTCTCCACTGTCCCCACACTGTCTCCACTGTCCCCACACTGTCGCCACACTGCCTCCACTGTCCCCACACATGTCTCCACTGTCCCACACCCTGTCCCCACACTGTCCCCACACTGTCTCCACTGTCCCCACACTGTCTCCAACTGTCCCCACACTGTCTCCACTGTCCCCACACTGTCTCCACTGTCTCCACTGTCCCCTGTCCCCACACGGTCTCCACTGTCTCCACTGTCCCCACACTGTCTCCACTGTCCCCCACGCTGTCTCCACTGTCCCCACGCTGTCTCCACTGTCCCCACGCTGTATCCCACTGTCCCCACGGTCCCCACACTATCTCCACTGTCCCCACTGTCTCCACACTGTCTCCCACTGTCCCCCACACTGTCTCCACTGTCCCCACACTGTCCCCACACTGTCTCCACTGTATCCACTGTCCCCACACTGTCCCCACTGTCTCCACACTGTCTCCACTGTATCCACTGTCCCCACACTGTCTCCACTGTCCCCACACTGTCTCCACTGTCCCCACACTGTCCCCACACTGTCTCCACTGTCCCCACACTGTCTCCACTGTCCCCACACTGTCTCCACTGTCCCCACACTGTCTCCACTGTCCCCACACTGTCTCCACTGTCCCCACACTGTCTCCACTGTCCCCACACTGTCTCCACTGTCCCCACACTGTCTCCACTGTCCCCACACTGTCTCCACTATCCCCACACTGTCTCCACTATCCCCACACTGTCCCCACACTGTCCCCACACTGTCTCCACTGTCCCCACACTGTCTCCACTGTCCCCACACTGTCCCCACACTGTCTCCACTGTCCCCACACTGTCCCCCACACTGTCTCCACTGTCCCCACACTGTCTCCACTGTCCCCACACTATCTCCACTGTCTCCACTGTCCCCACACTGTCTCCACTATCCCCACACTGTCTCCACTATCCCCACACTGTCCCCACACTGTCTCCACACTGTCCCCACACTGCCCCACACTGTCCCCACACTGTCTCCACTGTCTCCACTGTCCCCACACTGTCTCCACTGTCCCCACACTGTCCCCACACTGTCTCCACTGTCCCCCACACTGTCTCCACTGTCCCCACACTGTCCCCACACTGTCTCCACTGTCCCCACACTGTCTCCACTGTCCCCACACTGTCTCCACTGTCCCCACACTGTCCCCACACTGTCTCCACTGTCCCCCACACTGTCTCCACTGTCCCCACACTGTCTCCACTGTCCCCACACTGTCTCCACTGTCCCCACACTGTCCCCACACTGTCTCCACTGTCCCCACACTGTCTCCACTGTCCCCACACTGTCTCCACTGTCCCCACACTGTCTCCACTGTCCCCACACTGTCTCCACTGTCCCCACACTGTCCCCACACTGTCTCCACTGTCCCCACACTGTCTCCACTGTCCCCCACACTGTCCCCACACTGTCTCACTGTCCCAACACTGTCCCCACACTGTCTCCACTGTCCCCACACTGTCTCCACTGTCCCCACACTGTCTCCACTGTCCCCACACTGTCTCCACTGTCCCCACACTGTCCCCACACTGTCTCCACTGTCCCCACACTGTCTCCACTGTCCCCACACTGTCTCCACTGTCCCCACACTGTCTCCACTGTCCCCACACTGTCTCCACTGTCCCCACACTGTCCCCACACTGTCTCCACTGTCCCCACACTGTCTCCACTGTCCCCACACTGTCTCCACTGTCCCCACACTGTCTCCACTGTCCCCACACTGTCTCCACTGTCCCCACACTGTCTCCACTGTCCCCACACTGTCCCCACACTGTCTCCACTGTCCCCACACTGTCTCCACTGTCCCCACACTGTCTCCACTGTCCCCACACTGTCTCCACTGTCCCCACACTGTCCCCACCACCGGGCCAGATCCAGATCAACTTCAACATCAACCGGAGCCGGATCCACATTTTTTCCGCTCGAGCGCCGTCGCCAGAGCGCCGCCCAGTGGCGGGTTGGGGTCTTGCAGCTGCTCCAGAGCAAAGATTATATGGCGAGGGGGCGGGGTTGGAGCGAGGGGGCGGGGCGGAGTTGGAGCGAGGGGGCGGGGTTGGAGCGAGGGGGCGGGGTTGGAGCGAGGGGGCGGGGTTGGAGCGAGGGGGCGGGGGCGGGGTTGGAGCGAGGGGGCGGGGCTGGAGCGAGGGGGCGGGGGCGGGGTTGGAGCGAGGGGGCGGGGCGGAGTTGGAGCGAGGGGGCGGGGTTGGAGCGAGGGGGCGGGGTTGGAGCGAGGGGGCGGGGTTGGAGCGAGGGGGCGGGGTTGGAGCGAGGGGGCGGGGCGGAGTTGGAGCGAGGGGGCGGGGTTGGAGCGAGGGGGCGGGGTTGGAGCGAGGGGGCGGGGTTGGAGCGAGGGGGCGGGGTTGGAGCGAGGGGGCGGGGTTGGAGCGAGGGGGCGGGGTTGGAGCGAGGGGGCGGGGTTGGAGCGAGGGGGCGGGGCTGGAGCGAGGGGGCGGGGGCGGGGTTGGAGCGAGGGGGCGGGGCGGAGTTGGAGCGAGGGGGCGGGGTTGGAGCGAGGGGGCGGGGTTGGAGCGAGGGGGCGGGGTTGGAGCGAGGGGGCGGGGCGGGGTTGGAGCGAGGGGGCGGGGTTGGAGCGAGGGGGCGGGGTTGCAGCGAGGGGGCGGGGTTGGAGCGAGGGGGCGGGGTTGGATCGAGGGGGCGGGGTTGGAACGAGGGGGCGGGGTTGGAGCGAGGGGGCGGGGTTGGAACGAGGGGGCGGGGTTGATGAGCGGGTGACGTCACAGATTATAGGTACACAACAATGCTGGAGAAACTCAGCGGGTGCAGCAGCATCTATGGAGCGAAGGAAATAGGCAACGTTTCGGGCCGAAACCCTTCTTCAGACTGATAGGGGGTGGGGTGAAGAAAGGAAAAAAGGAAAAAAGGCAGATGAGGAGCCCGAGGGCTGGGGGAGGGGAGGGGAGGAGACAACCAGAGGGCTGATGAAGGGGAGGGGACAGCAAGGGCTAGCAGAATTGGGAGAATTCAATGTTCAGGCCACCAGGATGTAGACTGCCCAAGCGGAATATGAGGTGCATTTCCTCCAATTTCCGGTGTTGCTCGCTGTGGCCATGGAGGAGACCCAGGACAGAGAGGTCAGATACGGAATGGGAGGGGGAGTTGAAGTGCTGAGCCACCGGGGGGTCAGGTTGGTTTTTGCGGACCGACCGGAGGTGTTCGGCGAAACGATCGCCAAGCCTCCGCTTGGTCTCAGCGATGTAGATCAGCTGGCATCTAGAGCAGCGGATGCAATAGATGAGGTTGGAGGAGAACCAGGTGAACCTCTGTCACACCTGGAACGACTGCTTAGGTCCTTGAATGGAGTCGAGGGGGGAGGTGAAGGGACAAGTGTTGCATCTCTTGCGGTTGCAAGGGAAAGTGCCCGGGGAGGGGGTGGTACGGGAGGGAAGGGAAGAATTGACAAGGGAGTTACGGAGCGAGCGGTCTTTGCGGAAGGCAGACATGGGGGGAGATGGGAAGATGTGGCGAGTGGTGGGGTCACGTTGGAGGTGCCGAAACTGACGGAGGATCACTTGTTGTATGTGACGGCTGGTGGGGTGAAAGGTGAGGACTAGGGGGACTCTGCCCTTGTTGTGAGTGGGGGGATGGGGAGAGAGAGCAGTGTTGCGGGGTATGGCAGAGACCCTGGTGCGAGCCTCATCTATGGTGGAGGAGGGGAACCCCCATTCCCTGAAGAATGAGGACATTTCGGATGCCCTGGTGTGGAACGCCTCATCCTGGGAGCAGATGCGGCGTAGACGGAGGAATTGGGAGTGGGGGATGGAGTCCTTACAGGAAGCAGGGTGGGAAGAAGTGTAGTCCAGATAGCCATGGGAGTCGGTAGGTTTGTAGTGGATGTCGGTAAGAAGTCTATCACCTGCGATGGAGATAGTGAGGTCAAGGAATGGTAGGGAAGTGTCGGATATGGTCCAGGTGTATTTGAGTGCCGGATGGAAGTTGGTGGTGAAGCGGATGAAGTCAGTCAGTTGTGTGTGGGTGCAGGAGGTGGCACCAAAACAGTCATCGATGTAGCGGAGGTAGAGGTCGGGGATGGGGCCCTGGTACGTATTGAACAAGGATTGTTCTACGTACCCGACAATGAGGCAGGCGTAGCTGGGGCCCATGCGTGTGCCCATAGCTACGCCTTGTATTTGGAGGAAATGGGAGGAGTCAAATGAGAAGTTATTGAGGGTAAGGACCTAGGCGGAGGAGGGTGTCAGTGGCCGGGTATAGGTTGCTTCTCTGGTTGAGGAAAAACCGGAGGGCTTCGAGACCATCCTGGTGGGGGATGGAGGTGTACAGTGACTGGACGTCCATGATGAAGATGAGGGGGTGAGGGCCTAGAGAGTGGAATGCGCGGAGACGACAGAGAGTGTCTGAGGTGTCTTGAACATAGGTAGGGAGGGATTTAACCAAGGGGGATAGGATGGAGTCGAGGTAGGTGGAGATGAGTTCGGTGGGGCACGAACAGGCAGAGACAATGGGTCTACCGGGACAGTCAGGTTTGTGGATTTTGGGGAGAAGGTAAAATCGGGCTGTGCGGGGCTGGGGAACGATGAGGTTGGAGGCTCGTTCGGGCAGGGCGTGGGAGTGGATGAAGTCGGTGATGGTGCTGGAGATGGTGGCCTGGTGCTCGTCAGTGGGGTCATGGTCCAGGGGTAAGTAGGAGGAGGTGTCCGAGAGTTGGCGCTTATTACACTTAGGGGTGGGCTGATTCCAGAACCTAAGCTGAGAACTGAACGCTCCAGGGAATTTAACATCTGTAGCTGGGAACTGAATATTCCAGGGAACTTAACATCTGTAGCTGGGAACTGAATATTCCAGGGAATTCAGCATCCATTATGTGCATTTCTGATTGTTCCATTACAGGAAGAATGTGAAGGTTTTGAATCGAGTGCAGAAGAGGTTTCCCAGAATATCGACTGGATTAGGCGGCCTGGCTCGAAGGGCCGAATGGCCTACTCCTGCACTGTTGTCTATTGTCATTAGCTACAGGGAGAGGGTGGACAAGCTTGGATTGTTTTCTCTGGGGCGTAGGAAGCTGAAGGGAGACCTGATAGAAGTATATAAAATGATGAGCAGCAAAGCTAGGCTAGACAGCCAGAACCTTATTCACAGCGTGGAAATGTCAAAGACGAGAGGGCATAGCTTTAAGCTGATAGGAATGAAGTTTAAAGGAGATACGCAGGTCTAGTATTTTACACAGAGGGTGGTGGGGTCTGGGATGTGCTGCCAGGCAGATATGATAGTGGTGTTTGTATAGGCACATGGATATGGGTGACATGCAGGCAGGCAGAGATTAATTAACACATCATGTTCAGCACAGACATCATGAAGTGAAGTGTTTCTGTGCTGTAATTAGTAAGGACAGGTGATGCGGTAACGAGGTGGATGGATGTCCTGTTACTCAGTTCAAATGAAAGGACCTTGGCTCGTCAGACGGTGGTAAAGAGAACGAGTCTGGGTGTAGTTACGAGCAGCAGGGTGTAGTGAGTGTCGTAATTAGGTCCCCCAAGGAAGTAACTGAGGAGATTAGAAGGTCACGGCACTCTTTAATCAACACATTGACTGGGCAAATCAGTTCAAGTACTAACAACATAGAGGTGTCACCTCCCCACAGATGCTGCCTGTCTCACTGAGTTACTCCAGCACTGTGTGAAACGTCACCTATCCATGTTCTCCACAGATGCTGCCTGTCTCACTGAGTTACTCCAGCACTCTGTGAAACGTCACCTATCCATGTTCTCCACAGATGCTGCCTGACCCGCTGAGTTACTCCAGCACTCTGTGAAACGTCACCTATCCATGTTCTCCACAGATGCTGCCTGACCCGCTGAGTTACTCCAGCACTCTGTGAAACGTCACCTATCCATGTTCTCCACAGATGCTGCCTGACCCGCTGAGTTACTCCAGCACTCTGTGAAACGTCACCTATCCATGTTCTCCACAGATGCTGCCTGACCCGCTGAGTTACTCCAGCACTCTGTGAAACGTCACCTATTCCTTCTCTCGAGATGCTGCCTGTCTGAAAGCAAAGAGTAGGAGTAAACGGGTCCTTTTCAGAATGGCAGGCAGTGACTAGTGGGGTACCGCAAGGCTCAGTGCTGGGACCCCAGCTATTTACGATATATATTAATGATTTGGACGAGGGAATTGAATGCAACATCTCCAAGTTTGCGGATGACACGAAGCTGGGGGGCAGTGTTAGCTGTGAGGAGGATGCTCGGAGGCTGCAAGGTGACTTGGTTAGGCTGGGTGAGTGGGCAAATGTTTGGCAGATGCAGTATAATGTGGATAAATGTGAGGTTATCCACTTTGATGGCAAAAACAGGAAAGTAGACTATTATCTGAATGGTGGCCGATTAGGAAAAGGGGAGATGCAACGAGACCTGGGTGTCATGGTACACCAGTCATTAAAAGTGGGCATGCAGGTGCAGCAGGCAGTGAAGAAGTCGAATGATATGTTAGCATTCATAGCAAAAGGATTTGAGTATAGGAGCAGGGAGGTTCTACTGCAGTTGTACAGGGTCTTGGTGAGACCACACCTGGAGTATTGCGTACAGTTTTGGTCTCCTAATCTGAGGAAAGACATTCTTGCCATAGAGGGAGTACAGAGAAGGTTCACCAGACTGATTCCTGTCATATGAAGAAAGACTGGATAGACTCGGTTTGTACTCGCTAGAATTTAGAAGATTGAGGGGGGATCTTATAGAAACGTACAACATTCTTAAGGGGGGTTATGGAGGAGTTGGTTTTCAGGTTGGAGGTATATCAGGAGAACATATACAATCATTGTTAACACCGTGACAAATATCAAGCCTTCGAGAACTTTGTACACGATGGAAAAGTCTGGAAAAAGACAAGGGTTGAAGTGAGGATTTTAGTGAGATTTGATCTTCAGTAACAATCTGAATGTTGGGTGAGATATGTTGGCCACACCTACACAAGCCAGCTCAGTCACCCAACGCCATCCCAGCTGGCTGGCTCCAGCTGTCACCCAACACCATCCCAGCTGGCCTGGCTCCATGCTTCTGTCATCCCCTTTCCCACAATTGCCTGAACTCAAAGGATGCCCCTTTCTCAGTTCAGCCCCACCTGCTCTAGCGAGTAAACTTACAAACATTAATAACCCTCAGAAAAAATCCTTCATTGCCATGTTCCATATCGCAGAATCTATATCAGAAATTATGAATTCTGGTTTCAGATTTACCACAAGACTCAGAAAACTAAAGGCAAACATTGGATTGTATAGAACAGTGCAGCACAGGAGGCCATTTGGCCCACAAAGGGAACCTGACCTGATAGAAGAGAAAAAAAAAGAATTGCATAGATAGTGTAGACAGTCAGAGGATGGAAAAATCAAATACTAGAGGGCACAGCTTTAAGACAATAGACAATAGGTGCAGGAGTAGGCCATTCGGCCCTTCGAGCCAGCACCGCCATTCACTGTGATCATTGCTGATCATCCCCAATCAGTACCCCGTTCCTGCCTTCTCCCCATATCCCCTGACTCCGCTATCTTTAAGAGCCCTATCTAGCTCTCTTGAAAGTATCCAGAGAACCGGCCTCCACTTCCCTCTGAGGCAGAGAATTCCACAGACTCACCACTCTCTGTGAGAAAAAGTGTTTCCTCGTCTCCGTTCTAAATGGCTTACCCCTTATTCTTAAACTGTGGCTCCTGGTTCTGGACTCCCCCAACATCGGGAACATGTTTCCTGCCTCTAGCGTGTCCAAATCCTTAACAATTTTATATGTTTCAATAAGATATAGATACATAGATACATAGAAAATAGGTGCAGGAGTAGGCGATTCGGCCCTTCGAGCCTGCACCGCCATTCAATATGATCATGGCTGATCATCCAACTCAGTATCCCGTACCTGCCTTCTCTCCATACCCCCTGATCCCCTTAGCCACAAGGGCCACATCTAACTCCCTCTTAAATATAGCCAATGAACTGGCCTCAACTACCTTCTGTGGCAGAGAGTTCCACAGATTCACCACTCTCTGTGTGAAAAAAGTTTTTCCTCATCTCGGTCTTAAAGGATTCCCCCCTTACCCTTAAGCTGTGACCCCTTGTCCTGGACTTCCCCAACATCGGGAACAATCTTCCTGCATCTAGCCTGTCCAACCCCATAAGAATTTTGTACGTTTCTATAAGATCCCCTCTCAATCTCCTAAATTCTAGCGAGTATAAGCCGTCTATCCAGTCTTTCTTCATATGAAAGTCCTGACATCCCAGGAATCAGTCTGGTGAACCTTCTCTGCACTCCCTCTATGGCTATAATGTCCTTCCTCAGATTTGGAGACCAAAACTGTACGCAATACTCCAGGTGTGGTCTCACCAAGACCCTGTACAACTGCAGTAGAACCTCCCTGCTCCTATACTCGAATGCTTGTGCTATGAAAGCTAACATACCATTCGCTTTCTTCACTGCCTGCTGCACCTGCATGCCTACTTTCAATGACTGGTGTACCATGACACCCAGGTCTCGCTGCATCTCCCCATTTCCTAATCGGCCACCATTTAGATAATAGTCTGCTTTCCTGTTTTTGCCACCAAAGTGGATAACCTCACATTTATCCACATTATATTGCATCTGCCAAACATTTGCCCACTCACCCAGCCTATCCAAGTCACCTTGCAGTCTCCTAGCATCCTCCTCACAGCTAACACTGCC
Organism: Malacoraja senta; assembly: GCA_038087875.1. Taxonomy (NCBI): domain Eukaryota; kingdom Metazoa; phylum Chordata; class Chondrichthyes; order Rajiformes; family Rajidae; genus Malacoraja; species Malacoraja senta. The sequence continues at coordinate 16,070 of JAXLNO010001410.1, read as the reverse complement.
CCCCAGCTTAGTGTCATCCGCAAACTTGGAGATGTTGCCTTCAATTCCCTCATCCAGGTCATTAATATAAATTGTAAATAGCTGGGGTCCCAGCACTGAGCCTTGCGGTACCCCACTAGTCACTGCCTGCCATTGTGAAAAGGACCCATTTACTCCTACTCTTTGCTTCCTGTTTGCCAGCCAGTTCTCTATCCACATCGATACTGAACCCCCAATATCGTGTGCTTTAAGTTTGTATACTAATCTCTTATGTGGTACCTTGTTGAAAGCCTTCTGAAAGTCCAGATACAACACATCCACTGGTTCTCCCCTATCCACTCTACTAGTTACATCCTCGAAAAATTCTATAAGATTCGTCAGACACGATTTACCTTTCGTAAATCCATGCTGACTTTGTCCAATGATTTCACCACTTTCCAAATGTGCTGCTATCCCATCTTTAATAACTGACTCTAGCAGTTTCCCCACTACCGATGTTAGACTAACTGGTCTGTAATTCCCCGTTTTCCCTCTCATCCTTCTAAACACCAGAGTGTACAAGCCCAGCCGCTCCATTCTCTCAGCATATGACAGTCCCTCCATCCCGGGAATTAACCTTGTAAACCTACGCTGCACTCGCTCAATAGCAAGAATGTCCTTCCTCAAATTAGGGGACCACAACTGCACACAATACTCCAGATGTGATCTCACTAGGGCCCTGTACAACTGCAGAAGGATCTCTTTGTTCCTATAATCGACTCCTCTTGTTATAAAGGCCAACATGCCATTCGCTTTCTTCGCTGCCTGATGTACCTGCACGCTTACTTTCATAGATTGGTGAACAAGGACCCCCAGATCCCGTTGTACTTCCCCTTTTCCCAACTTGACGCCATTTAGATAGTAATCTGCCTTCCTGTTTTTGATATCAAAGTGGATAACCTCACATTTATCCACATTAAACCATCTGCCATGAATCTGCCCACTCCCCCAACCTGTCCAAGTCACCCTGCATTCTCATAGCATCCTCCTCACAGTTCACACTGCCACCCAGCTTTGTGTCATCTGCAAATTTGCTAATGTTACTTTGAATCCCTTCATCCAAATCATTGAAGTATATTGTAAATAGCTGCGGTCCCAGCACCGAGCCTTGCGGTACCCCACTAGTCATTGCCTGCCATTCTGAAAGGGACCCATTAATCCCTACTCTAAGGTGAGATGGTCAAAGTTTAAAGGAGATGTGTGGGGCAAGCTGTTAACACAGAGGGTGGTGAACACAGAGGGATAATGATTATGAGCAGGGAGATAAGTGTTGGTCTTGACATTTTGTGGCTAAGGGCCTGTTTCTGTGCTGTACCGTTCTATGTTCATTACCACGGACTTGATGTGTAAGTGTGTTTTGCACAGTCTTTAAAGTTTATGTGTAAATGATATATAATTTGTTTTGTGTGTTTCTCAGTCTCTGTGCTTGTGTTGCTGCTGCAAGCAAGGTTGTCACTGCAGCTCACTGTACCTATGTATGTACATGACAAGTGACTTGACATCACTGCTCCTAAGGGGTCTGTCTGTCTGCCTGTCTATCTGTCTACTGTATCTGTCTAAAACTCTCATCTTGTTTGTATATTTGTTTGTTTGTTTACAAAACTTCACAAAAACGGTACACGTTAGTGCCACAATTTTTGGCCCACCTTACTCACCATTGTCCTGCAATGTGAACTACCAAGTTTCGTTCAGATTGATGTTATATTTTACGTTATTGACATTTAAAACTTAAATTAACTTGAAACAGTGCCCCCACTTCCCTGGCCACACCTGCGCAGTTGGGTGAGGGCCGTCAGCCCCGTGCGTGCACAGTTGGGGCCTTTCACGATTTTCAGATCGCCATCTTTTTTTCCCGCCTGTACTTGCCAGGCCTCACAACTGGGACCCAATGGATCCACAAATAAGTTTACATCTATTTCAGAAACGCTTCCACGGGTCCTCTACTCACTTCATTAACTTCAGCTTAATTTCTGGGCTGGGGTTGGAGCTGGTGCGGGTTTCAGGGGCGGGGAGACTTGGGGCCTGGGCGCTCAAGGCTGGCGCTAGGTCTGGGGGCGGCGGCCCCGCGGGGAGTAAGAGGAGCGTGACAGGGATTAAGGACTAGGCTGCAGCTTTGGCCTCTCCCTCCCCCTCCCCCTCCTCCGGGCCGCTCAGCCCATCCCCCCCCCACAACCCCTGCCTCAAGTATAACTTCATCGCCGACATGGTGGAGAAAATTGGGCCAGTGGTGGTTTACATCGAGATCCTGGCGAGGTGAGGGGGGCGAGGAGGTAAGGAGGGGAAGGAGCGGGGAAATGGGGGAGGTAGGCAGAGGGGGCTAGAGGGAGAGGAGGGGGTAGGGAGGGGGAGGGGCGGGGAATGGGGGAGGTAGGCAGAGGGGGCTAGAGTGAGAGGAGCACAGTGGGGGAGGTGAGGAGGGAGAGTGGGAGGGTGGGATAGGGGGAGAGGAGAGGGGAAAGAAGAGGGAGGGTGAAGAGGAGGGGTAGGGTGCTGGGGGATGAGGGGGGATGGAGGAGGATAGGGGTAGGAAGAGGGATAATGAGCTAATGGAGGATGGGGGAAGAGAGGGGATGAACGGAGGAAGCAGAGGAGGGCTGGTGGAGAGTAGGGAGAGGGAGGTTAATGGAGGAGGGGACTAGGGGACTGAAGAGGGAGAGCGAGATGCGTTCACATTGATCTTATATTTCACAAGTTGTTGCCATTTTAAACTTTAAAAAAGTTGCAGGCACGCTCCCACTTGCCGGCCGCGCCTGCACAGTTGGGGAGGGTTGGCGTGACTCACGTGACAACGGGGATCTCTGGCATCATAACGGGAGCACATCAGCCGTACCTGCGTAGTTGGGGGCTATGGGTGAGTGGTGGAATATTGCGTTGGGGGAATGGGCCCAATGGGTTTGCACTGGGTTTACGATATACTTTCCCCTTACATCTGACCTCCCAACGTGCAACATCACACACTTATCCGCATTAATGTGTGTACAAGATCCAAAGGCCACATCCAATAACAGGGCAATTAGCACATAATCACCAAACACAGATTTGTGGCTTGTCAGATTCTGAAGAAGGGTCTTGACCTGAGATGCTGCCTGACCCGCTGAGTTACTCCAGCACTCTGTGAAACGTCACCTATCCATGTTCCCCACAGATGCTGCCTGACCCGCTGAGTTACTCCAGCACTCTGTGAAACGTCACCTATCCATGTTCTCCACAGATGCTGCCTGACCCGCTGAGTTACTCCAGCACTCTGTGAAACGTCACCTATCCATGTTCTCCACAGATGCTGCCTGACCCGCTGAGTTACTCCAGCACTCTGTGAAACGTCACCTATCCGTGTTCTCCACAGATGCTGCCTGACCCGCTGAGTTACTCCAGCACTCTGTGAAACGTCACCTATCCATGTTCTCCACAGATGCTGCCTGACCCGCTGAGTTACTCCAGCACTCTGTGAAACGTCACCTATCCATGTTCTCCACAGATGCTGCCTGACCCGCTGAGTTACTCCAGCACTCTGTGAAACGTCACCTATCCATGTTCCCCACAGATGCTGCCTGACCCGCTGAGTTACTCCAGCACTCTAGCCCCCCAATGTCCAGCAGCATCAGGGACCCTAAACTGTGCTCCTTGGTTTTGGCTGCACCGAGCTTCATGTGTCCCTAGCACGTACTCCTCGTGTGGAACGGGCCAGTCAGCAACATTCACTGATGGACATCTTACTCTGCTGCGAGACCAACAGGTTTTGGGCAGACTAGTTCTAAGTGCAAGTTGGTATTTTGCCCCACTCCATCAAAACAAGAACTACACAGCAAAGCTCTCAGATGAGTTCAATGTGTGGACATGCATCTCAGCTAGACCAAGGGACACTCTCTATCTCATGGATGGCAAAGAAATGAGGCTGGTGTGAGAATGTAAAGACAAAGTCGTTACAGCACTTACTTGGATCAACCAGACAGAAGAGTGCTGCCACCAGTAAGAAGATGAAGGAGATGAGCTGGAAGAAGACGAAGAGAGCCGTCAGCTGTACATGTCGCTTGTGAACTGGAGGCACAAACAGATGGTTCTCATTTCACAACATATCAGCCACGTGTAACGCACAAGTTTCTGATACAATGGGTTTGTATAAAAGATGCACCTGTTACCTCTGTAAGCACCCAGAGCATAAAAGATGATGAAGGCCGATGCACCAAAGGTTGTTATTGTGCTGATCAGCGAGAGAACAGACAACACAAACGAATATTGGTGGAGTTGTATCAATCCTGGAGCAAGAAATGAGAATCAGTCTCAATACAGTTTACAAAGTTACATCACAACTCACGGAAAGCTGTGGACACTGCTGATTCTGGCTGTCAGGTTACTGGTTAAAAGGATTTCTAGGAAAATTCATAGATACATAGACAATTGTTACAGGAGTAGGCCATTCGGTCCTTCGAGCCAGCACCGTCATTCACTGTGACCATGGCTGATCATCCCCAATCAGTACCCTGTTCTTGCTTTCTCCCCATACCCCTTAATTCCGCTAGCACTAAGAGCTCTATCTAACATTCAGATCAGAATGTGCTGCACCAATGCTGGAGTAACTCAGTGGGACAGGCAGCATCTCTGGAGAGGACTGGCTGACGTTTCACAGAGTGCTGAAGTAACTCAGCGGGTCAGGCAGCATCTCTGGAGAACATGGATAGGTGACGTTTCACAGAGTGCTGGAGTAACTCAGCGGGTCGGACAGCATCTGTGGGAGAACATGGATAGGTGACATCACACAAAGTGCTGGAGTAACTCAGCGGGTCAGGCAGCATCTCTGGAGAACATGGATAGGTGACGTTTCACGGAGTGCTGGAGTAACTCAGCGGGTCAGGCAGCATCTGTGGAGAACATGGATAGGTGACGTTTCACAGAGTGCTGGAGTAACTCAGCGGGTCAGGCAGCATCTCTGGAGAGAAGGGCTGGCTGACGTTTCACAGAGTGCTGGAGTAACTCAGCGGGACAGGCAGCATCTCTGGAGAGAAGGGCTGGCTGACGTTTTGGGGTCAAGACACTTCTTCAGACTGGAGTTACGTGATATCAGTGTGAGGAATATGAACATGCTAGGACAGTTTAAAGTTAAAATGACAGTGGAGGCCGCTGAAGAGATTGGTGGGTAAATCCCTGGAGCCGGATGGGATCTACCCCAGCTTATTGAGAGGTAAAAGAGAAGATTGCAGGGTCACTGATTAACATCTTTACAACTCTTCGAGCAACAAGTGAGGTGGCAGAGGACTGGAGAGTAGCCAGGACATGAAGGCTCTGGAGAGGGTGCAGAAGAGGTTTTACTTGAACGCTGCCTGGATTAGAGGGTGGTGGCTAGGGAGAGGTTGGGAAAAACTCGGCTTGTTTTCTCTGGAAAATTGGAGAATGAGGGGAGGCCTGATAGATATACAGGTCCACCACCCATTTTCAGGCACCTTTAGTTCCAGAGCCTTGTTGTATGATATTGTTGATAACCCTTTTGCTGGACTAACAGAGGGCACGGCCACGGGGGGGGGGGGGGGGGGGGTGGCGAGAAACCGGCCCACAAAGTTGACCTTGGAAGTTGGCTATGGGAACAGATCTGCCGAGAGTTCCAGAGACAATCAACCGCCCAAGTTGATCCCAATGAGCTTGAGATTGGCGGCATATTTTCAGGGGGACCTTCAGGGGAGAGTTCAAGTGCATTCTCGTAATTTAGTCCAGTATAAAGGAGGTGGCGGACCACTAGGTCACAGAAAATCGGTTGTGGTGCTGCATTTAAAGTATATGGTACCTGTTATCATTGAACACTCTTAAAATTATGAGAGACATAGATAGGTGAGAGGGGTAAAATTTAAACGAGATGTGCAGGGCAGATTCTTTTTATACAGAGGTCTGGGTGCCTGGAACGCATTGCCAAGGGCAGTGGTGGAGGCAGATTACAATAGTGGCATTTAAGAGGCTTTTTAGATAGACTTATTGATATGCGGGAAATGGAGATATATGAACCGTGTGCTGCCAGAGATTAGTTTAACTTGGCAACATGTTTGGCACAGACATTGTTGACTGAAGGGTGTGTTTTATTCCTGCGCCATACTGTTATATGTGTATACCAAATGCCTTCTTGATCAAACTATCTGTGTTGCTTCTTTCAGGAAACTATGGACTTGGACCCCAAGATCCCTGGTTACCTCAATGCTCCGAAGGGTCCTGCCTTTAATTCTATACTTTCCTCTTATACTTGACCTCCCAAAGTGCAACACCATAGATATAAAAGGCTGAAAATGTAACAGTGCAGGAGCATGAATATTGCGAGTTATCCAACACACAAATAGTTCACTTGGACCATTGTCAAACTCACCCTTAATAAGAAGTACATGGGATCTGTGGTTCTCGCTGATCTTGTTTTTGATGACACAAGTGTACGTTTCACAGTTAGCCACACGAGCACTGTTAAAACTCACTGTTCTGTTGCTGGATGATATTTTATAAACCTTGTTGTTACGCAGAGCTACGCCTCCTTTCAACAGAGGGGCTAGAGAGGGGAAAAACACTGTACCATCCACCATATCTATGCTTAATGACATTCTTCCCAAATGGCAAATGACTAGTACTGTGCATGATAATCAAGTGTGGTCTCACCACACCGACTTCTAAAATTGCAACAAGGTTTCCCAGTTCCTGTACTGCAATCTGAAGTTGTGCAAAACAAAATTAACGTACCATGTACCAGATTAACCAAATGAGGAAGTTAAGAGTAGAATCATACAATCTTACAACATAGAAACAGGCCACAGTTTCACAGTTAGCCACACGAGCACTGTTAAAACTCACTGTTCTGTTGCTGGATGATATTTTATAAACCTTGTTGTTACGCAGAGCTACGCCTCCTTTCAACCATAAAATTGTGTCTGTTTCCCCATTTTTCACGATACATTTAAGACGTATTTTTTGATTAATGTCAATTCAAGTTTGAATTATCAGTGGCACTTTCAACATTTCTGCATCAAAGAAGAACAAATGAAAGCAACAAAGCATCTTGTATTGATAAAACGCTAAGGTCAGACAGTTACGTATTGGGCCGAGAGAGAAGAGCGGAGAGATTGGGAAGAGAGAGAGAGTGAAAGAGAGCAGAGGGAGAAGAGCGGAAGAGAAGAGGGGGGGGGGGTAGGGAGGAGGGGGGATGGGGGAGGGGAGCAGAGGGGCTAGAGAGGGGAAAAACACTGTACCATCCACCATATCTATGCTTAATGACATTCTTCCCAAATGGCAAATGACTAGTACTGTGCATGATAATCAAGTGTGGTCTCACCACACCGACTTCTAAAATTGCAACAAGGTTTCCCAGTTCCTGTACTGCAATCTGAAGGTGTGCAAAACAAAATTAACGTACCATGTACCAGATTAACCAAATGAGGAAGTTAAGAGTAGAATCATACAATCTTACAACATAGAAACAGGCCACAGTTTCACAGTTAGCCACACGAGCACTGTTAAAACTCACTGTTCTGTTGCTGGATGATATTTGATAAACCTTGTTGTTACGCAGAGCTACGCCTCCTTTCAACCATAAAATTGTGTCTGTTTCCCCATTTTTCACGATACATTTAAGACGTATTTTTTGATTAATGTCAATTCGAGTTTGAATTATCAGTGGCACTTTCAACATTTCTGCATCAAAGAAGAACAAATGAAAGCAACAAAGCATCTTGTATTGATAAAACGCTAAGGTCAGACAGTTACGTATTGGGCCGAGAGAGAAGAGCGGAGAGATTGGGAAGAGAGAGAGAGTGAAAGAGAGCAGAGGGAGAAGAGCGGAAGAGAAGAGGGGGGGGGGGGTAGGGAGGAGGGGGGATGGGGGAGGGGAGCAGAGGGGCTAGAGAGGGGAAAAATACTGTACCATCCACCATATCTATGCTTAATGACATTCTTCCCAAATGGCAAATGACTAGTACTGTGCATGATAATCAAGTGTGGTCTCACCACACCGACTTCTAAAATTGCAACAAGGTTTCCCAGTTCCTGTACTGCAATCTGAAGGTGTGCAAAACAAAATTAACGTACCATGTACCAGATTAACCAAATGAGGAAGTTAAGAGTAGAATCATACAATCTTACAACATAGAAACAGGCCATTCGGCCCACCTAATCCATGCTAACCAAGAAGCCCCATCTACACTAGTCCCATCTGCCTGCATAATAGGACATGACAGCAACTCCGGGAAGGGTAGTGAAAGGCCGATTGGTTCAGGAGCCTGAAAGCAGTGGGGAAAGTGCTGTTCACAAGTCTGGGTTTCTGGACTTTCAAGCTCCTGTATCTTCTCCCAAAAGGAAGAGAGTACAGAGGAGATTTACTAGAATGTTGCCTGGGTTTCAGCACCTAAATTACAGAGAAAGGTTGAACAAGTTAAGTCTTTATTCTTTGGAGCGCAGAAGGGGAGGACTTGATAGAGGTCTTTAAAATGATGAGAGGGATAGACAGAGTTGACGTGGATAAGCTTTTTCCATTGAGAGTAGGGAAGATTCAAACAAGAGGACATGATTTGAGAATTAAAGGACAGAAGTTTAGGAGTAACATGAGGGGGAACTTCTTTACTCAGAGAGTGGTAGCTGTGTGGAATGAGCTTCCAGTGGAAGTGGTGGAGGCAGGTTCGATTTTATCATTTAAAAATAAATTGGATAGGTATATGGACGGGAAAGAAATGGAGGGGTATGATCTGAGTGCAGGTAGATGGGATTAGGTGAGAGTAAGTGTTCGGCACGGACTAGAAGGGCCGAGATGGCCTGTTTCCGTGCTGTAATTATTATATGGTTATATGGTTATATGGAATGGCCGAATGGCCTTGTCCTGCACCTATTGTCTGTTGAAAGGGGAATGGTCAGGGTCTCAGGCAGACTGGATGATACTAAGAGCCTTCCTGATGTGACGCATCATGAAGATGGATGATGCAAGGAAGTGACCAGCCTATGATAGACTGGGAGGTGTTCACCACAGCCAGGAGGTCGAGAGCAGAGCAGTTGCCATAACCTATCAGAATAGTTTCAAAAGGACATCTGGAGAAGTTCGAAAGTAATCGTTGAGGATATGCCAAATTTTCTCAGATGCTCAAGGACGCAGATACACTGACATGTTTAAAAGAGAAACAAGGAACTGTAGATGCTGACTTACAAAAAAAGACAGAGGGTGCTGGAGCAATTCAGTGGGTCAGGCAGCATCTCTGGACAACATGAACATTTTGTGTTGGGACCCTTCTTCAGAGTGATTGTGGGAGTTTGGGAGGGAGGCTTCTGTCTTGCCAGGTTCCCTGGATGGAGGCGAGGGAGTTTGTATAGGGACAGTTGTTACATCTCCTGCAGTTGCAGGGGAAAGTACCCGGGGAAGGTGTGGTTTGGGTGGGAAGAGATGAACGAGGGAGGGAACACGTTGGAGGTGGTGGAAATATCAGAGAATAGTAAGATTAAATGAGAACTTACCAGTTTGAAGTTTGATCTTTATTTTATGAGGAGTTACGTTGGTGATTACGTGAAGAAGACCCGTCAGGGCGCCTGCGCGTCAATCTTCAAAGCAGCGGTGTGAAATCACAAACAACAAGAACGAAGTAATATAGTAACCTAATAAAACGAGTAAATTAAGAACTTCCATCTGACCTTTATGATAGAGGGTTGAGCGTGGTGGGCACGTAATCACCAACGTAACTCCTCATAAAATAAAGATCAAACTTCAAACTGGTAAGTTCTCGTTTAATCTTACTATTTTACTTCGGAGTCACGCGAGTGACTACGTGAACATTTAAAGCTTTGTGATCTAATGCCGCAGATACAAATCCCGACTTCTCACTGCATTGATTGACTCGGAACGAGAAATAATCAATCATGCATTAATAATGACATTTGCATGACAAATGCAGTAATTCATTTATTTGAATAATAGAATTAACAGTATCCCCTTTAATCGGCCACCATTTAGATAATAGTCTACTTTCCTGTTTTTGCCACCAAAGTGGATAACCTCACATAATTATGTCCACATTATTATCGTGAGGTTTTTGTTCAGACCGAAAGGTCTGAATGACAAATAAAGGAATCTCTAATCTCTAATCTTTAATTATACTGCATCTGCCATGCATTTGCCCACTCACCCAGCCTATCCAAGTCACCTTGCAGCTTCCTAGCATCCTCCTCACAGCTAACACTGCCCCCCAGCTTCGTGTCATCCTCAAACTTGGTGATGTTGCATTCAATTCCCTCGTTCAAATCATTACTATATATTGTAAATAGCTGGGGTCCCAGCACTGAGCCTTGCGGTACCCCACTAGTCACTGCCTGCCATTCTGAAAAGGACCCGTTTACTCCTACTCTTTGCTTCCTGTTTGCCAGCCAGTTCTCTATCCACAATAATACTGAACCCCCAATACCATGTGCTTTAAGTTTGTATACTAATCTCTTATGTGGGACCTTGTCGAAAGCCTTCTGAAAGTCCAGATATAACACATCCACTGGTTCTCCCTTATCCACTCTACTAGTTACATCCTCGAAAAATTCTATAAGATTCGTCAGACATGATTTACCTTTCGTAAATCCATGCTGACTTTGTCCAATGATTTCACCACTTTCCAAATGTGCTGCTATCCCATCTTTAATAACTGACTCTAGCAGTTTCCCCACTACCGATGTCAGACTAACTGGTCTGTAATTCCCCGTTTTCTCTCTCCCTCCCTTTTTAAAAAGGGGGGTTACATTAGCTATCCTCAGGAACTACTCCAGAATCTAAGGAGCTTTGAAAAATTATCACTAATGCATCCACTATTTCTGGGGGCTACTTCCTTAAGTACTCTGGGATGTAGCCTATCTGGACCTGGGGATTTATCAGCCTTTAATCCATTCAATTTACCTTACACCACTTCCTGGCTAACCTGGATTTCACTCAGTTCCTCTATCTCATTTGACCCGCGGTCCCCTGCTATTTCCGGCAGATTATTTATGTCTTCCTTAGTGAAGACAGAACCAAAGTAGTTATTCAATTGGTCTGCCATCATCCAGTTAAGCCATCCACATCTGTCCTTGGGCTCTAATTAGCCCCAAAATTGGTTTTACCAATTTAGTGAAATTCTAGGAACTGAAGTTAACCTGTTAGACAGAACTTTGAATTGCCATAATTGTTCATTCAGATAAATGTTAAATATTTTTATCTTACAAATGTACAGACACTAAGTAATATACATCTTTCAGATCTATGTGCCATATAACATCTTTTGAAATGTTGTTTGGCAGTCTCAAAGTATCCATTTTGAAGTGTCTATACTTCACAAAATTTTAAAGACTTGTCAGATCTAAAATACTCCTCACCTTTTTAGGTTGAGAAATTTTTAAACACAATTTGGTGGTTTTGATAAACCGACCTTTCAATTACTTGTTTATAGACAAGTTTTCAATTCAGCTTGAACCTCCATCAATTATTTTTTATGTGAAATTGGAGTGTTCTGCTTGGAACATGCTGGATGGCAAATCAGTATTTGAATCGAATCAATTCAAAACCTTTCTATAATACTCAGAATAATAACGGAAGTAATTTGCTTCCAATATTTGGCTGTTTTTGCCTTAATATGTTCCCATGTGAACCAGGTCCACCTACCTCCTTTGTCATCTGAGTGACCTGTGGTCCCTGGCTCCTGGCAGGTAAAACCCACGCTTTTTCGTTTTCCTGCTGCAGGGCACCAACTGCGCCCCTGCTTCAATGGTCGATTTGTTCCTGATGTAGGCCCAGGATTTAGTATGATGTCTGAAAGGATACCTCCTCTTTGCAGACTTGCCGACCATTGATGTTTTGATCAACTTTGCTGTTTTTGCCTCATCATCCAACTCTTTCCCACGTTTCATGAGGTTTTTTCTCTGAAGAATAAGTTGAATGACTGCACATTGCTGGGCTTTACAGAGTTGCTGCAACTTTGGGTTGATGGTGGACCGAATGGCATACTTCCTGAAACAATTCATCTCGAAGTGGGCGCTACATAGCAACCCTAGTGCCTCTTGATGCACCTCCATCCCTGGCGTCCATCCATTGTTTTGCAAATTGCAGTTGTTCATCAACCCAGCAGCTTCAATATTCTCTGCAGTTTTACTTTTCTTAGGCTCACATGCCTTCGCCCATCTGACCCCTTATATCTTGGTTCACTGCTAGTACTTTCAGCAATACGCAGTTCCTTGGGGTCTCGTGCTTTTTTGGCATTTTCATCCATCGTAAGCTACTGAAGCTGATGGAAGACACAATAGTTGATCGCAGAGGCCACTTCCTTTCCCAGTGGCTCTCCTGACTCTGACAGCGAATCGTACTGCCAGGAGTAAACATCTGGCAGCTGTCGTCTTCGCTTGTATCGGCCTCACCGTCAGACTCAGGGTCAGAACTCTCACAGAGCAGCAAATCGTACTGCCAGAAATAGCCCATCTGGCAGCTGCCGTCTTCGCTTGTTTTGGAAAAACTCTGCTGACCCTGTGCACGCGCCTCATCAATGAGGGTGCTCTAAAAACAGCTCTTTGCTAGGTGCTGCTGACCTGGCTTCTGGAGCCTGGCTTCGGCTACACTCTCCCCGAGTGTGCTTTTCTCCAGTAACCTGTGTAACAGGCTTTTCATCTGAGAAATTCGCTCCAAAAGCGGTATCCAGCCATGGAGTCGCATCCTCCCTCCGTGGGCCTCATGGACTTGACTTTAGCCGTGCGCCCCACTGGTGCTGACTGATTTATTTTCAACCCCAAGTCCACAGTCGCTACGCTCCCAGCCGGCGACTGTACAGGGGTCTGAGGCAGCTGTTTGCCGACCGCAATATTGCGACTTTCTACCAGGTTTGCCGCTCACCTCTTCCCCTTGTCCGTTTTTTCCATGGTACCTGTGGAAAAATCCCCACAGACCCATAGCAAACGGACCCGGAAATATCTAAAAAAGTTTTTTACTCACCTTGTAGTTTACAACTACATTTCCACTAGACCACGTCCGTTTGCGCCAATGCGTCTGACGCAATGACGCGCAGGCGCCCTGACGGGTCTTCTTCACGTAGTCACTCACGTGACTCCGAAGTAAAATGACATGTTGGTTGCAGAGGTTGGTGGGGTTAACAATGAGGACAAGGGGAACTCTATCCTGGTTTCCCCTGGGAGGAGGGGGGACGAGTGGTTAACTACGGGACACAGAGGAGGCGTGGGAGAGGGGTCCATCTATGACAGCAGGGTGGAAACCACATTTACTAAATAGGTCATGTCAGACGTCCTAGAATGGAAAGTATCATCGTGGGAGCAGAGGCAGCAGAGACGGAGGTATTGAAATGGGGGATAGCGTCTTTGCAAGAGGCAGGACGGGAAGAAATGTATTTCAGATAAAGGTTTGTAGCAGATGTCAGTCTGTCCTCTGTGATGGAGACAGAGAGATCAAGAAAGGGAAGAGAGGTTTCAGATATAGTCTGTGAATTTGAGGGCAGGGTAGAAGTTAGTGATAAAGTTAATGACGTCTGCATGAGTGCAGGGAGTAGTCGTCGATGTAGTGGAGAAACAATAGAGAAGGCGCCAGTGTGTGTTTGGAACAAGGACTGTTCGATGTAACCAACGAAAAGGAAGGCAGAGCTGGGGCCCATGCAAGTACCCTTGGCCACACCTTTACCTTGGAGAAAGTGAGGAGTCAAAAGAGAAGTTGTTGAGGGTGAAGCCAAGTTCTGCCAGGCGGACGAGGGAGAGGGAGAGAGAGAGAGAGAGAGAGGGGGAGAGAGAGAGAGGGAGAGAGTGTACAAGGGAAAGCACAGGCATGTGGAACACTGTATATTGTCCCTCTTGCCACAGTTGAGAAATGGTTGATCATTGCCTTACCTTGGATGTAAAGAATGCTGTGATGGTGACTTTTCTGTCCATCCAAGCCAGGGTACGATATCAGGGTCTCATAAATCCCACTGTCTGCCAGATCTGCATTTATCAGCTGGAGAGATGCACTAGTCATGTTGTACACGACACGAAGCTGGTAGAAATCACCATAGTGGACATCGGTTGTCCCAAAAGTGTGAACCAAAATGACACTGTGAACAGAAGGATGTAGAACTGACCAGGTGATTGTGGTTCCAGAATCAAGCTGCATGCCAGTGTAGCCCACCAACGTAACATTGGATAAACGGATGGCAGATACATATGTTACTCCGGTAGACTTCTCTTGAGTGAATATTGAGTAAACTACAAGAAACAAATCATCACAGATGTTAATGCATTTAGCAGTGAACTAGTGGATCACAATCAGTGTTCAGAGAAGACTGGAAGTAATTGATTGGCCTTGCATTTCCCCTCCAGGGCAGCACCTGTATCACTGACTACACCACCACCTTCATGTACACAGCACTTGCACCGAGCCCATTCCAACACAAAGTACCACAGATATGAAACCCCCCCACCCCCAGTACAACCCCACATTCAGAACTTCCCTCTCCCCCCTTCTCCCCTGAACCCACATCAAGTCCAGCGACATGGAAGGCAAATGCAATGCGAGCATTTATTTCCAGAGGACTAGAATGTAAAAACAGGGATGTAATGCTGAAGCTTTTTAAGGTGCTGGTCAGCCACATTTGGAGTATTGTGAGCAATTTTGGGCCCCATATCTGAGGGTGTGCTGGCTCTGGAGAGGGTCCAGAGGAGGTTTACAAGAATGATTCCAGGAATGATCACCCACCCCAAACTGTCCCCACCCCACACTATCCCCACCCCACACTGTCCCCACACTGTCCCGGTATCCACACTGTCCCTGTATCCACACTGTCCCTGTCCCCACTGTCCACACACTGTCCACACACTGTCCCCAGTCTCCACACTGCCCCTGTCCCCACAGTCTCCACACTGTCCCCACACTGTCCCTGTCTCCACAATGTCCCTGTATCCACACTGTCTCCACACTGTCCCCACTGTCTCCACACCGTCCCCACTGTCCCCACTTTCCCCACTGTCCCTATCTCCACAGTCCCCACACTGTCCCCACTTTCCCCACACTGTCCCTATCTCCACAGTCCGCACACTGTCCCCACAGTCTCCACTGTCCCTGTCCCCACAGTCCCTGTTCCCACACGGTCCCCACTGTCCCCACACTATCTCCACTGTCCCCACACTGTCTCCACTGTCCCCACACTGTCTCCACTGTCCCCACACTGTCTCCACTGTCCCCACACTGTCTCCACTGTCCCCACACTGTCTCCACTGTCCCCACACTGCCTCCACTGTCCCCACACTGCCTCCACTGTCCCCACACTGTCTCCACTGTCCCCACACTGTCTCCACTGTCCCCACACTGTCTCCACTGTCCCCACACTGTCTCCACTGTCCCCACACTGTCCCCACACTGTCTCCACTGTCCCCACACTGTCTCCACTGTCCCTCCACTGTCCCCACACTGTCCCCACACTGTCCCCACACTGTCTCCACTGTCCCCACACTGTCTCCACTCTCCGCACACTGTCTCCACTGTCACCACTGTCCCCACACTGTCTCCACTGTCCCCACACTGTCTCCACTGTCCCCACACTGTCTCCACTGTCCCCACACTGTCTCCACTGTCCCCACACTGTCTCCACTGTCCCCACACTGTATCCACTGTCCCCACACTGTCCCCACACTGTCTCCACTGTCCCCACACTGTCTCCACTGTCTCCACTGTCTCCACTGCCCCACACTGTCTCCACTGTCCCCACACTGTCTCCACTGTCCCCACACTGTCTCCACTGTCCCCACACTGTCTCCACTGTATCCACTGTCCCCACACTGTCTCCACTGTCCCCACACTGTCTCCACTGTCCCCACACTGTCTCCACACTGTCTCCACTGTCCCCACACTGTCTCCACTGTCCCCACACTGTCTCCACTGTCCCCACACTGTCTCCACTATTCCCACACTGTCTCCCCTGTCCCCACACTGTCTGAACTGTCCCCACACTGTCTCCACTGTCCCCACACTGTCTCCACTGTCCCCACACTGTCTCCACTGTCCCCACACTGTCCCCACACTGTCCCCACACTGTCTCCACTGTCCCCACACTGTCTCCACTGTCCCTCCACTGTCCCCA
>JAXLNO010001409.1:12500-78117 GCA_038087875.1 Malacoraja senta | reverse complement strand
TTTCAGTGACTGATGTATAAACACACCCAGGTCTCGTTGCACCTCCGCTTGTCCTAATCTGACACCATTCAGATAATAATCTGCCTTCCTGTTCCTGCCACCAAAGTGGATAACCTCACATTGATCCACATTATACTGCATCTGCCATGCTTCAGCCCAATCACCCAAACTATCCAAGTCACCCTGCAGCATCATAGCATCCTCCTCACAGCTCACACTGCCACATAGCTATAGTATGTGTCATCCGCAAACGTAGAGATGTTACATTTAATTCCCTCATCTAAATCGTCATTTACATAGTTCCCTCATCTAACTCGTTATTTAATTCCCTCGTCTAACTGTGTATTTACCTGATCTATTCCTCTCATGATTTTGTACATCTCTATAATTCACTCCTCACCCTCCTGCACTCCAAGGAATAATGTCCTGTCCTGCCCAATCTCCCTCTATAGCTCAGACCCTCGTATCCTAGCAACAGCCTCGTTAATCTTCTCTGCACCCTTTCCAGTTTGACAACATATTTGCACGGTGAGCAAAACTGAACACAATACTCTAAATGTTGTACTCGCTTGTACTCACTAGCATTTAGAAGATTCAGAAGATTGAGAAGATTATAGAAACTTACAAAATTCTTAAGGGGTTGGACAGGCTAGATGCAGGAAGATTGTTCCCAATGTTGGGGAAGTCCAGAATAAGGGGTCACAGTTTAAGGATAAGGGGGAAGTCTTTTAGGACCGAGATGAGAAAAACCTTTTTCACACAGAGAGGTGAATCTGTGGAATTCTCTGCCACAGAAGGTAGTTGAGGCCAGTTCATTGGCTATATTTAAGAGGGAGTTAGATGTGGCCCTTGTGGCTAAAGGGATCAGGGGGTATGGAGAGAAGGCAGGTACAGGATACTGAGTTGGATGATCAGCCATGATCATATTGAATGGGCATATCGAAGGGCCGAATGGCCTACTCCTGCACCTATTTTCTATGTTTCTATGTTCCTCAGCTGGCTTTTGGGAAACCTACAGAATCCGGTCAGAATGAATGCACCTTTCCTATTGAATGCTCTGCCCATGTACGAGGTACAGTGTCAAGCTTTGTTTTGCATGCTATATAATCAGATAAGTCTATACAAGCAAACTCAATGCTAGCTTTCTTTCAAGAGGGCTTGTATTCAAAAACAGGGATGTAACGTTAAGTCTCTATAAGGCTCTGGTCAGGCCACATTTGGAATATTTTGAGCAATTTTGGGCACCATATCTGAGGAAGGATGTGCTGGCTCTGGAGAGGGTTCAGATGAGGTTTACAAGAATGATCCCAGGAATGAGTAGGTTAATCTATGATCAGTGTTTATCGGCGCTGGGCCTGTACTCGCTGGAGTTTAGATAAATAAGTGGGGACCACATTGAAACGTTCAGAATAATGAACGGCTTGGATAGAGTGGATGGGGACAGGATGTTTCCACTAGTGGAAGAGTTTAGGACTAGATGTCATAGCCTCAGAATTAAAGGACATTCATTTAGGAATATATTGAGAATAAATGTATTTCGTCAGAGGGTGGTGAATCTGTGATTTGTTTTGCCACAGAAGGCTGTGGAGGCCATCAGTGGATATATTTAAGGCAGCGATAGATAGATTCTTGATTAGCACAGATGTCAGAGGATATGGGGAGAAGGCAGAAGAAAGACTTGCTGGGCCGAAAGGCCTAATTCTACTGCTATTATTATGACCTTATTATAATCAAGTCAATCTCAAGGACAATATGTGGAGTAAAGTGCAAGATACAGATTGCAGAATGTATCTCTCAGCATTGTAACACATCAGTTCCAAAGATGCAGTCTATGGGAACATTGAACATTCATGTGTAATTCACCCCCTGCACCAGCTCCTGTGTCACCTACTGATCTGCACTGTCTTCCTCTTTCTTGTCTATTGAACAAGGGGCACAGGTAGTGCTATCCCTTATCTCCGTGTCTCCCTCACCCCTCACTCTCAGTCTGAAGAAGGGGCTTGTCCCGCTGAGTTACTCCAGTATTTTGTGTCCACCTTCAGTTTAAACCAGCATCTGCAGTTCCTTCTTACACAGAGTGAGATTATAAGACTGGAGTTACTTTTTAACCACCTGTCTCACTCCTGCCTCATCTCCCTCCCTACCTGTGTCATTGCTAGTAATATGGACTATGAGCTCTGGCTGCTCACCTCTCCCTTTCAGAATAGAAACAAAGAAACACAGAACATAGGCGCAGGACAAGGGCATTCGGCCCTTGAGCCAGCACCGCCATTCAATATGATCATGGTTGATCATCCAAAATCTGTACCCCGTTCTTGCTTTCTCCCCATCTCCCTTGATTCCGTTAGCCCTAGAGCTATATCTAACACTCTCTTGAATACATCAAGTAAGTTGGCCTCCAGAGAATTCCACAAATTCACACCTCTCTGGGTGAGAAATGTTTTCCTCATCTCAGTCCTGAATTGCCTTCCCCTTATTCTTAAACTGTGACCCCCCTGGTTCTGGACTCCCCCAACATCGGGAACATTACTCATGCATCAAGCCTGGGCAATCCCTTAAGAAACATATATGTATCTTTCATATTCCCTCTCATACTGAATTCCAGTAAATAGAAGCCCAGTCGATCCATTCTTGCATCATATGTCAGTCTCGCCATCCCGGGAATTAACCTGATGAACCTACGCTGCACTCCCTCAATAGCCAGAATGTCCTTCCTCAAATTAGGAGACCATAAAGCACACAATAATCCTGGCGTGTTCTCACCAGGGCCATGTATACTGCAGTAGGAACAGCCTACTCCTATAGTCAAATTCTCTCGATTTGAAGGCAAACATGCCATTAGCTTTCTTCTCTGCCTGCTGTACCTGCATGTTTACTTTTAGTGGCTGATGTACAAGGATACCCAGGCCGCGATGCACCTGTCCTTTTCCAAACCTGATACCATTCAGATAATAATCTGACTTCTTGTTCTTCCCATCAAAGTGGATAACCTCACATTTATCCACATTATACTGAATCTTCCATGCATCTGCCCACTCACCCAACCTATCCGTCAACCTGCAGCCTCATAGCATCCTCTTCGCAGCACACACTGCCACCCAGCTTTGCGTCATATACAAACGGAGATGTTACATTTAATTCCTTTGACTACATTGTTAATATCTATTGTCAATAACTGGGGTCCCAGCACTGAGCCTTGTAGCACTCCGCTTGTCACTGCCTGCCATTATGAAAAGTACCCAATGTCCTGTGTCCGCTCAGATCTGGCACCAGATAGGCAACACGTCGTACTATAGTCTCGCCCATGGCCGCAGAAACAGCAGAGTCCCCATCACTATTTGAGCAATTTTGGGCACCATATCTGAGGAAGGATATGCTGGCTCTGGAGTGGGTCCAGATGAGATTTACAAGAATGATCCCAGGAATGAGTAGGTTAACCTATGATGAGCGTTTGTCGGCACTGGGCCTGTACTCTCTGGAGTTTAGAAGAATGAGGCGGGACCTCATTGAAACGTACAGAATAGTGAAAGGCTTTGATAGAGTGGATGTGGAGAAGATGTTTCCACTAGTGGTTGAGTCGAGGACTAGAGGGCGGAGCCTCAGAATAAAGGATGTTCATGTTGGAAGGAGAGAAGGAGGAATTTCTTCAGTCAGGGGGAGGTGAATCTGCGAAATTCTTTGCCAGAGAAGGCTGTGGAGGCCAGGTCAGTGGATATTTGTAAGGCATAGGTAGAAAGATTCTTGATTAGTACAAAAATCAGGGGTTGTTGAGGGAGTGCAGCGTAGGTTTACAAGGTTAATTCCCGGGATGGTGGGACTGTCATACGCTGAGAGAATGGAGCGGCTGGACTTGTATACCCTGGGTTTAGAAGAATGAGAGGGCATATTATTGAAACATACAATATTATTAAGGGTTTGGACACGCTAGAGCCAGGATACATGTTCCGATGTTGGGGGAGTCCAGAACCAGGGGACAAAGGGAAGTGCAACGAGACCTGGATGTCCTTGTGCATCAGACACTGAAAGTAAAGATCCTAATTTGACGACATCCTTGCTATTGAGGCAGTGCAGCGTAGGTTCACGCGGTGAAGACGGAGATGAGAAAAAACTTCACCCAGAGAGTTGTGAATTTGTGGAATTCTCTGCCACAGAAGGCAGCAGAGGCCGATTCACCGGATGCAATTAAAATAGTTCGATAGAGCTCTTGGGGCTAGCGGAATCAAGGGGAATGGGGAGAAGGCAGCGCCGGGTTACTGATTGTGGATGATCAGCCATGATCGCAATGAGGTTCAGCCACATGGGTGGTCGTCAGAAGAGGCTGCGAGTAGTGCAGGACTCTCTGTGGCTCTCCCCCTCTCCTACAAGCACTGCCTTCTGCATACTATTGGGGTGACGGCCCCTCGGGGGAATATAGCAGCAGCAGTAGGGACAGGGTGACCAATTCTGGCTCTGTTGGACAGCAGGGGAGGTGGGGGAATGTGGAGGAGTGGGGAGAGAGTGTGGAGGAGTGTGGGGATAGAGAGGGGGAGTGGGGAGAGAGAGTGGGAGGAGCAGGCCCGTACGAAGCTTTTCAACAAGGGGGGTGACATGACAGGATCACTACAAATGTAATGTGGGAATAATCTGCGCGCTGCACACATCACGATCGCGAAGCGTGAAGTCCCTCGATGCCGGGGTCCTGGAAGCTCAGGGGTTTTAGATGCTCTCTGATGCATTCTGAGCCTTCTTTTGGACCATTTTTGCACCAAATGTATGACCAATATTTCAGAAATTAACAGGAATAATAATAATAATAATAATAGATTTTACTGAGGTAGCTTCTTCACATAGAGGGTGCTGGGTGTATGGAACGAGCTGCATAGGAGGTAGTTGAGGCTGGGACAGGATTTAGATGGATATGGGCCAAACGCGTGTGAGTGGGACTAGTGTAGATGGGGCATGTTGGTCAGTGTGGGCAAGTTGGGCTGAAGGGCCTGTTTCCACACTGCATCATTCTATGACTAAAAAGTTAAGAAGAACAATGCATGTAGATAAGTAGAGCAGATTTGACAGAGGAGTGAAATGTAAAGGCAGAGAGAGGTTTATGGGTGTGAAGGAACATAGGAAAGGAGGGGGAGGGTGGGCTTGGGCAGATGGGTGAAGGGAAAATAGACACAAAGTGCTGGAGTAACTCAGCGGGTCAGGCAGCAACTGTGGAGAACATGGATAGGTGACATTTCACAGAGTGCTGGAGTAACTCAGCGGGTCAGGCAGTATCTCTGGAGAACATGGATAGGTGACATTTCACAGAATGATGGAATAACTCAGCGGGTCAGGCAGCATCTGTGGAGAACATGGATAGGTGACATTTCACAGAGTGCTGGAGTAACTCAGCGGGTCAGGCAGCATCTCTGGAGAACATGGATAGGTGACATTTCACAGAGTGCTGGAGTAACTCAGTGGGTCAGACAGCAACTGTGGAGAACATGGATAGGTGACATTTCACAGAGTGCTGGAGTAACTCAGCGGGTCAGGCAGCATCTCTAGAGAACATGGATAGATCATATTTCGGGTCAAGACCGTTCTTCAGTAATATTTATGATGTGACATGCATAGACATTCCTGAATGTTACCCAAACCATCGTGAACTACTTTGTGACGGTGCTTGCCCTCTCCTATAAAGTCTCTGCTGCCTGGGTGAAGCAGGACAGGACACAAGCTTTGGGACATGGTGTGATGCTGTTGCCCTCTGTCCCAGCCTGGTAAAAACCTGGATGGAGTGGATGTGGAGAGGATGTTTCCATTAGTGGGATAGTCTTGGACCAGTGGCCACAGCCTCAGAATTAAAAGACGTTCCTTTAGGAAGGAGATGAGCAGGAATTTCTTAAGTCAGAGGGTGGTGAACTGTGGAATTCATTGCCACAGAGAGCTGTGGAGGCCAAGTCAGAGGACACTTTTCAGGAGGAGATTGATAGAATCTTGATTGATACAGGTGTCAGAGGTAATGGGGAGAAGGCAGGAGAGTGGGTTTGAGAGGAAAGATAGATAGTCATAGAGTGATACAGTATGGAAACAGGCCCTTCGGCCCAGCATGTCCCATCTACACTAGTCCCACCTGCCCATGTTTGATCCATATCCCTCCAAACCTGTCCTATCCATGTACCTGTCTAACTGTTTCTTAAATGTTGCGACAGTCCCTGCCTCAACTACCTCCTCTGGCAGCTTGTTCCATGCACATACCACCCTTTGTATGAAAAAGATACCCCTCAGATTCCTATTAAATCTTTTCCCCTTCACCTTAAACTTATGTCCTCTGCTCCTCGATTTACCTACTGTGGGCAAAAGACTCAACCATATCTATTCAAATCATGATTTTATACACCTCTATTAGATAATCCCTCATCCTCCTGTGCTCCATGAAATAGAGTCCCAGCCTACTCAACCTCTCCCTATAGTTCTGTCCCTCTAGTCCTGGCAACATCCTCGTAAATCTTCACTGTACCCTTTCCAGTTTGATGACATCTTTCCTATAACATGGTGCCCAGAACTGAACACAATATTCTAAATGCGGCCTCACCAACTACTTATGGAACTGCAACATGACCTCCCAACTTCTATACTCGGCCTGACCCACTGTGTTACTCCAGCACTCTGTGAAAAGTCACAGAACAGGGCAAGATTAGCAAGTTTGCTGATGAATCGAGGACCAGAGAACATTGGTTCAAGGTGAAGGGGAAAATAATTAATAGGAATCCAAGGGTAACTTTGACACACAAAGGGTGGTAGGTGTATGGAACGAGCTGCCAGAGGAGGTGGTTGAGGTTGGGACTATTCCATCATTTAAGAAACAATTAGACAGGTACATGGACAGGACAGGTTTGGAGGGATAGGGACCAAACGCAGGCAAGTGGGACTAGTGTAGCTGGGACAATTATTAGCCGGTGTGGGCAAGTTGGGCCGGAGGGCCTGTTTCCACACTGTGTCACTCTATGACTCTATCCATGTTCTCCAGAGATGCTGCCTGACCCGCTGAGTTACTCCACACTTTGTGTCTATTTTCCCTTCACCCAGGCTTTGTTTGAGGCTGGAGCAGGTGGGAACACCAGGGAGGCGATGGCGTCTAGAGAATGGATCTGATTTTCAACTAAAGCAGACTGGTGTGCTAACCCCAAGGCTCTGGTTGAGTTGATGAAGAGTGTGTAGAGTTGGCGTTGGGATAGGGACTGGCAGGGCGGTGAGCTCTGCCTTCAGCTTGGTGGCATCCAGTGCCTGGGTGCCGGGGGCTGTATGTTGGCCAGGGGCGGAGTAGCCGGGCGGGTGTAGAGGTGACCGCCATGTGAAGGGCAGCTTCCTGCCTGCTCTCCGGTGCCCTGGAGCCAGCTCTCCGCTCTCTGCCTCCTCGGTGGCTCTTCCTGGACGGGCTCCTCTGGTCAATCAGTCAAAAAGTCAACAACATAAGGAGTAAAACGGGTTAATTGAGACCTGGAGTGAAAGTCCTGTGGACCTGACAAGCTATAACTAGACGTGAGAGGGTGGGACATGGGAGACAATTTAAACCATGGTGACGTGAGGCAGCGGCAGCAATAATAAATGATTTTAATTGCCGCTAATGAGCTGAAGGGAACGGTGCAGGAGGTGACATTTCCAGCTCAGCCACATGTCCAATCGGTAAACGTGACATTATCACATCATGTACCCTGATTTATTTCATCTTCTTTCTGTGACCGGTTGTTAGCTGTGGTGGTGGTTGGGGCTGTGGCCGTGTCCTACCCAAACCCAAACCCTAACCACACTCAATATTCCGTTGTCACCTCAGTGCTACCGAGGTAGAGGCACACCTCAAAAATCCCAGTGTGCAAAACCTACGAAACGGTTTCCCGAAACACCAAGTTATTTTACACTGTGGAAAAAAAGGGGGGTGCGACTGCACCTATTGCACAACCCCCCCCCCTTCGACGGTCATGTAAATTAAAGCACCTTCAACAGTTTTGGGACTTCCACAGATTACAAGATACCTTTATACATCAATGATGTTAAGGATCATGGCATTAATTGAATGTTTTGTACATATTTGACCTCCTAAAGTGCAACGTTTCACACTTGCTCAGAATGAACTCCATCTGCTATTTTCCCCCCACGCCCCCATTTCTGATCCTGATCAAAATGGTACTGTTTACTGAGACAGACTCCCTCGCATTCCACAAGCCCAGTAAACAAGTACTTTGGTTCTTCATTAAGGATGACACAAACAATCTCCCAGAAATACTAGGGGACCGAGGATCTAGCGCAGGGGTCGGCAACCTATTTACCACAGAGGCCAGGACCCATGTATGGCGGGCCACATCTATCGCCATAGTTAATAAATTAGTTGTAGCGGCCTGGTCACCTGTGAGCCCCGGGACTGGCTGCAGTTCCCAGGTTGCCTGTGAGCCCTGGGACTGGCTGTACCACCCAGGTTGCCTGCGAGCCCCGGGACTGGCTGTACCACCCAGGTTGCCTGTGAGCCCCGGGACTGGCTGTATCACCCAGGTTGCCTGTGAGCCCCGGGACTGGCTGTAGTTCCCAGGTCGCATGTGAGCCCCGGGACAGGCTGTAGCATCCAGGACGCGAAAACAAATTGTAAAAAAACCGCCTGCGGGCCAGATGATTTTGGTTTACGGGACGGAAACAGCCCGTGCGCCGTTGGTTGCCGATCCCTGACCTGGCGGGAGAGAGGAACTGAAAAATATCCACATCAGGCAGGAAATGATGTTAGGTAAACTGTTGAGGCTGAAGGCAGATAGATCCCCAGGGCCTGATGGTCTGCATCCCAGAGTACTCAATGAGGTGCCCCTAGAAATTGTGGATGCATTGGTGATCATTTCCAATGTTCTATAAACTCTGGATCAGTTCCCGTGGACTGGAGGATAGTTGCTTGATGCTTGAGTCTCCCATACCTCTCCCCACAACCCCCCCCTCCCCACCCTCCCTCTTCCCCTCCCTCGCCCCCTACCCTTTCCCCACACACACACCCCCCTCTCCTTCTTCCTGCTCCCCGTCCCACTCCCGCACCTTCTCCCACTCTCTCTCCTCCTTCTCGCCCTCCAACCCTTGGTCCCCCCATCCCCTTGCGCTCCCCACTTCCCCACTCTTGCCCGCCTTTCCCTCCCCTTCCCCATCTCCCCTTCCCAACCCTTCCCTTCCCTCCCTCTTCCCTTCCCTCCCTCCTGCCTTCCTCTCCCCTCTTCCTCTCCTCCTCTTCCTCTCCCCTTCCTTCCCCCCTGCCTCCATCCCCCTTGCTCTCCATTTACACTCATCCACCTTCTCCGCCTTCCTCCCTCTCGCCTGTCTTGTCCCCCTAACTCCCTCCCCATCTCCTCTCTCCCATCTGACCCTACCCCTCCTTTCCTCTCCCTGGCTCTCCCCCCTCCCCCTGCCACTCCCTCCCTCCCACTCCCATCCCTCAGGCCCGACCTCTGCCCCTCCCACTCCTTCCACCCCTCCTTCTGACCCACACTCTTCCCTCCTCCCTATCCCATCGGCTCAGTCCCCATTCCCAGCAGAGGTTCAGCCACATGGATGGCCATCAGAAGAGGCAGCGGGTAGTGCAGGACTCTCCGTGGCTCTCCCCCTCTCCGACAAGCACTGCCTTCTGCATACTATTGGGGTGACGGCCCATCGGGGGAATATTGTAGCAGCAGTCGGGTCAGTGAGACCAATTCTGTCTCTGTTAAACAACAGGGGAGGTGGGGGGGTGTGGGGAGAGAGAGTGGGAGTTGTCATGATGATGAGTTATGATAATGATATGCAAATATCTTGCCCTTTGTATCAGCTGACGTTGTGCGCTGTGTAAGCAGGGTGTGGGCAGGAGGCCATGGCCCGGGGAGATAATAAACACAGAGACAATGGAATGTGACCTGTAAATATTGTGTCAGTATTATTATTCCACATCTTAGGCGAAGATGTGACAGGTGTGTGGGGATAGAGAGGGGGAGGAGTGAGGGGGGAGGGGGGTGTGGGGAGAGAGAATGGGAGAAGTGTGGGAAGAGAGATTGGGAGTAGTGTGGGGAGAGAGATGTAGTTTGGAGAGAAATGTTAGGAGCGTCTGGAGAGAGGGGGTGTGTGAGGAAAGAGAGGGAGTGCGGAGAGAGAGGGTGGGAGGGTACAAAATAGGTGCAGGAGGCCATTCGGCCCTTCGAGCCAGCACCGCCTTTCATTGTGATGGCTGATCATCCACAATCAGTAACCCATGCCTGCCTTCTCCCCATGTCCTTTGATTCCGCTAGCCCCAAGAGCTCTATCTAACTCTCTTTTAAATGCATCCAGTGACTTGGCCTCTACTGCCTTCAGTGGCAGAGAATTCCACAAATTCACAACTCTCTGGGGGAAAAAGTTGTTTCTCATCTCAGTTTTAAATGGCCTCCCATTTATTCTTTGATTGTGGCCCCTGGTTCTGGACTCCCCCATCATTGGGAACATTTTTCCTGCCTCTAGCGTGTCGAAACCCTTAACAATCTTATATGTTTCAATAAGATCCCCTCTCACTCTTCTAAACTCCAGAGTGTACAAGCCCAGCTGCTCCATTCTCTCAGCACATGACAGTCCCACCATCCCGGGAATTAACCTTGTAAACCTACGCTGCACTCCCTCGATAGCAAGAATGTCCATCCTCAAATTAGGGGACCAAAACTGTACACAATACTCCAGATGTTGTCTGACTAGGGCCCTGTACAACTGCAGAAGGACCTCTTTGCTCCTATACTCAACTCCTCTTGTTATGAACGCCAACATGCCATTCGCTTTCTTCACTGCCTGCTGTACTTGCATGCTTACTTTCACACTGATGAACAAGGACCCCCAGATCCCTTTGTACTTCCCCTTTTCCCAACTTGACACCATTTAGATAGTAATCTGCCTTCCTGTTTTTGATACCAAGTCACCTTGCATTCTCATAGCATCATCCTCACAGTTCACTCTGCCACCCAGCTTTGTGTCATCTGCAAATTTGCTAATGTTACTTTGAATTCGTTCATCCAAATCATTGATGTATATTGGAAATAGCTGTGGTCCCAGCACCAAGCCTTGCGGTACCCCACTAGTCACCGTTAATCCCTACTCTTTGTTTCCTGTCTGCCAATCAATTTTCTATCCATGTCAGCACTCTACCCCCAATACCATGTGCCCTAATTTTGCCCACTAATCTCCTATGTGGGACCATATCAAATGCTTTCTGAAATTCCAGGTACACTACATCCTCTGGCTGTCCATTGTCCATTTTCCAAGATACATCCTCAAAAAATTCCAGAAGATTAGTCAAGCATGATTTCCCCTTCGTAAATCCAAGCTGACTCGGACCGATCCTGTTACTGCTATCCAAATGTGCCGCTATTTCATCTTTCATAATTGACCAGCATCTTTCCCACCACCGTTGTCAGGCTAACTGGTCTATAATTCCCTGTTTTCTCTCTCCCGCCTTAAAAAGTGGAATAACATTAGCTACCCTCCAATCCAGAGGAACTGATCCTGAATCTATAGAACATTGGAAAATGATCACCAATGCGTCCATGATTTCTAGACCCATTTCCTTAAGTACCCTGGGATGCAGACCAGCAGGCCCTGGGGATTTATCAGCCTTCAGACCCATCAGTCGACCCAACACCATTTCCTGCCTAATGTGGATTTCCTTCAGTTCCTCCGTCACCCCAGAACCTTTGGCCACTAGTACATTAGGAAGATTGTTTGTGTCCTCCTTAGTGAAGACGGATCCAAAGTACCTGTTCAACCCATCAGCCATTTCCTTGTTCCCCATAATAAATTCACCCTTTTCAGTCTTCAAGGGTCCAACTTTGGTCTTAACTACATTTTTCCTCTTCACAAACCTAAAGAAGTTTTTACTATCCTCCTTTATATTCTTCGCTAGCTTACCTTCGTACCTCATCTTTTCTCCACGTATTGTCTTTTTAGTTATCTTCTTCTAAACATTACCCAATCCTCTTGCTTCCCGCTTTTCTTTGCTACGTTGTACTTCTTCTCTTTTATTTTTATACTGTCCCTGACGTCCCTTGTCAGCCACGGTCGCCTCTTACTCCCCTTGGAATCTTTCTTCCTCTTTGGAATGAACTGATCCTGTACCTTCTGTATTATTCCTAGAAATACCTGCCATTGTTGTTCCACTCTCATCCCTGCTATGGTATCTTTCCAGTCAACTTTGGCCAGCTCCCTCCCTCATGGCTCCATAGTGCCCTTTACTCAACTGTAACACTGACACCTCCAATTTACCCGTCTCCCTCTCCAATTGTAGATTAAACTTGACAATATTATGGTCACTACCTCCTAATGGCTCCTTCACCTCAAGTTCCTTTATCAAATCTGGTTCATTACATAACACTAAATCCAGAATTGCCTTCTCCAACCTGAACCAACCTGATCTCCCGGTTGCAGGACACTTTAATTCTCCTTCCCATTCCCACACAAACCTTTCTGTCTTCAGTCTCCTCCATTGTCAGAGTGAGTGAAGCTAAACACAAATTGGAGGAACAGCATTTCATATTTTGCTTGACAGCTTACAGCCCAGTGGTACGAATCTTGATTTCTCCCACATCAGGTATCCCTCCCCCACCAAAGTCGCACCAGCTTCTCGTTTTCACCCAACAAACAGCTTACAATGGCCTGTTTCCTTTATCATCATCACTTTTTTACATATCTTTCATTCATTGTACTTTTAAACAACTTTTACATCACCGTCTATATCTCTTGTTTCCCTTATCCCTAACCAGTCTGAAGAAAGGTCTCAACCCGAAACGTCACCCATTCCTTCTCTCCAGAGATGCTTCCTCTCCCACTGAGTTACTCCAGCTTTTTGTGTCTATCTTCAGTTTAAACAGCATCTGTAGTTCCTTCTTACACAACAAACAACCTGTTAGTCTGTTTTGGTTACGCTGGTACTTAAGTTATTTAGAAACTCCTGCTCCATAATGAATCATATTTTAAAGAATATTTACACACAGAAGAGAATTCATGGCAGTGCTTTGCACAGAATGAAGGGAATTCCATCAACCTTTAGGGGTAAAAACACAGCGATTATCCCATCGATCTCCGAATGTTGTACCTAGTGTGTTACTTTCAGAAATCCTAGACATCGCACAACAGGGATATGAAACCAGGGTGGACATACACAATTTTAATCTTGTATTTTAAACAGATGGGCTGAAAGGCCTGTTTCCTTGCTGTATAACTATGATTCCAATTCCCACATAGGGTTGCCAACTGTCCCGTATTAGCCGGGACATCCCGGATTTTGGGCTAAATTGGTTTGTCCCATAAGGGACCACCCTTGTCCCATATTTGACTGCTACTACTCGGGTCGAGGGGACTGTCAGTTTGGAGCGCAGCGTCCAGCCCCGCGTCACCCAGCCCAATGTAGTGCAGCCCCTGGAGTGCAGCAGCAGCGCCTCGCCCGTGGCCCCGTCGGTCTGCAGCCCGGCCAGCTGACCGATCTTCGGACCTTCGCTTACCGCTGACACCACCACCCCTCCTTCTCATGGCCGATGATCAGTTCATGAGTTGGATAGGGTGCCGGACTTTGCGCGCAATGTAGTTTGGGCTAAAACTCCTCAGCTGGCCCGCCGGCTGGGCTTTGTGTGCAGTCCAGCACCTGGGCCAACTTATCGCTCACCAAACCGCAGCCGAGTCGGTCAACGAATTGCCCTCGGGAATTTGTCCCGTATTTTGACTTTTTGTCCCTTATTTGGGAGTGGGAAAGTTGGTAACCCTGTTCCCACAAGTAATCACACTCTGCCTCAACTAGAAAGCTTCCTAACGTCGGACAAGTATCTGCACCTAGTGCTTCCCCATAAATGAGAGGAATAGATCGGGTAAATGAACAGAGTCTCTTCCCCAGAGTAGGGGAATCGAGCACCAGAGGACAAAGGCTTAAGGTGATGGGGATAAGATTTAACAGGAATCTGAGGGGTAGCCTTTTCACACAGAGGGTGGTTGGTGTAAGGAACAAGCTGCCAGAGGAGATAGTTGAGGCTGGGACTATCCCAACATTTAAGAAACCTTAAGACTGGTACATGCTTAGGATAGTTTGGGAGGGCTATGGGCCAAATGCCGGCAGGTGGGACGAGTGTAGCTGGGACAGGTTGGCCGGCGTGGGCATGTTGGGCCAAAGGGCCTGTTGCCATGCTGTATAACGAAATGCAGAAAGCAATTTTGATTTGACAGCCCACAAATTTCTCTGTT
Source organism: Malacoraja senta (assembly GCA_038087875.1). Taxonomy (NCBI): domain Eukaryota; kingdom Metazoa; phylum Chordata; class Chondrichthyes; order Rajiformes; family Rajidae; genus Malacoraja; species Malacoraja senta. The sequence goes on along the minus strand of JAXLNO010001409.1, from coordinate 63,915 downwards.
GATTTTTATCAGTTCAGTTCAGTTTAGTTTATTGTCACGTGTACCAAGGTACAGTGAACAGGTTTTTGTCATGTGCTATCCAGTCAAGAGAAAGACAAGACATCATTACTATCGAGCTATTTACAAGGTACAGATATAAGGCAATAATGTTTAGTGCAAGGTAAAGCAAGCAAAGTCCAACCAAGGATAGTCCGAGGGTCACCAATAAGGTAGATAGTAGTTCAGCACTGCTCTCTGGTTGTGCAGTTGAACAATTCCTAGCCCAAGTGATGCTGAGAGAATATGACTGCATTATTTTGTGAATCATAGATTGATACTGGATGATGCTGGAGTAACTCAGAATCAGAATGCTTTATTGTCATTGCATGTGTCACATACAACGAGATTACTGTGTCTCTCCATTTAAAAGAACTTCAAACATTCACATACTCAAACTTTTTACACTCCCCCCCTCCCCAAACCCACCCATGGATTCACATTTACATAAATTAACACTGTCTCCCACCCCCCCCCTCCTTCCCCATAACCCGCTCCCGAGACAGAGTTCAGTTCCAAGATTGCTGATGGGTAAAAGCTGTTCTTGAGTCTGGCAGTACGTGACTTTAGCGACCTGTACCTTTTTCCTGAGGGCAGCAGTGTGAAAAGGTGGTGACAAGGATGTGTAATGTCTTTCACGATATTACAGGTCCTGCTGCGGCATCTGGAGTGGTAAATGTCCTCCAGAGGGGGCAGGGGGAGTCCAATGATACCCTGGGCAGTTTTTATCACCCTCTGGAGAGCTGCTCTGTCAGTTGCTGAACAGTTCCCAAACCAGGCAGTTATGCAGTAAGTCAGTATGCTTTCTACCGAACAGCGGTAGAAAGACTCCAGCAGTTTAGCAGACAGATGGGCCTTCCTCAGTGTTCTGAGGAAGTAAAGTCTCTGTTGCGCCTTTTTTACAACTACAGCAGAGTTCACAGACCATTTAAGATCCTCACTGATGTTGATCCCCAGAAATTTAAAACTAGGCACCCTCTCCACCTCCTCGCCCCCCTATCTCCAGTGGCCTGAGGTCCGCTCTATGTCGCCTGAAATCAGTGATGATCTCCTTTGTCTTTTTAGTGTTCAGAGAGAGATTGTTGTGAGCACACCACTCAGAAAGTCTGTGCACCTCCTCTCTATAGGCGTCCTCGTTCCCATTTGAGATGAGCCCCACCACGGTTGTATCGTCCGCAAATTTTATGATCCTATTTGCGGGGTGATGGGGCAAGCAGTCATGTATGTATAGGGCGTAGAGGAGCGGACTGAGCACACAGTCCTGCGGTGCTCCTGTGCTGAGGGTCAGGGATGTCGAGGTGTAGGGCCCAAGTCTCACCGTCTGTGGGCGTTCACTGAGAAAGTATAATATCCACCGACACAGTTGACTGCTGAGGCCAAGGTCTAGCATTTTTGTGATCAGCTTGCTGGGTATGATTGTATTAAAAGCTGAGCTGTAATCAACAAAAAGCATCCTGACATATGACCCCTTCTCCTCTAGGTGTTGTAGTGCAGCATGGAGGACAGTGTTTATGGCATCCTCTGTAGATCTATTAGCCCTATATGCATACTGGTGTGGGTCGAGTGAGGGGGGGAGAGATAATTTAAGGTGACCTAGGACCAGCCTTTCAAAGCACTTGGAGACTACAGATGTAAGAGCAACGGGCCTGTAGTCATTGAGGGAGTTGATGTTTGTCTGCTTGGGCACCGGGATGATAGTGGTGGTTTTCAGGCACGTTGGCACGGAGGAGTGTGCTAGGGAAAGGTTAAAAATGTCTATGAATACCCCAGCGAGCTGGTGAGCACAGTCCCGGAGCACCCTGCCTGGGATCTCATCCGGGCCAGCAGCCTTACTAGCATTAACAGTTCTCAGGGCCCGCTTTACCTCCTCTAACTGGAGGGTGAGTGGCTGGTCAGCAGGGTCCAGTTGGAGAGAGGTTCTTTCATTCGGACCTCTCTCGAAACGGGCAAAAAAGTGGTTGAGCTCCTCTGCCAGCGATGTATTTGCAGCTGTCGATGTATTTGCAACTCATCTCTGGATAGAAGTAATGGGTGACGTTTCGGGCCGAGACCCATCTTCAGACTCTTTGTACATAGTGTACAAACTTGTGAGCATCAGCAAGAGTTCTCCTTCAATAAATTACAGTGTAACTTTCAAAGCCCAACCCAAGAGCTGTTCTTCCCTGGTCTATGCAAACTTCAGGGCAATGCCAGACAAATAACTGGCATATCTCATTCAGTTTGCACAAATTCCGAATTGTAGATAAGAAGTTTGTTTTGCCAGCATGTTTACAGTTCCAAACAAAAAAAAATAATTAATGCTTTGAATGGTCAAAAACAAATGAAGGGTCCCGTACCTGAAATGTTAATGTTTCTCCTTCCACAGATGCTGCCTGACCTGCTGAGAGAGTTTCCAGCATTTTGTTTCGTGTTTTGCAGCATCTGCACGCTTGGTTTTCCCAAGGGGCTCTCACCTGCATTTCTACCCTCGACATCTGCCAAACTTGACAATGAGTTGTAGAGGGATCTTCATAACTATTGGAAGTTGGTGAGTGGAGGTGGGCGACTTGTGTCGGAAGGAACTGCAGATGCTGGTTTACACCGAAGTTAGACACGAAAAGCTGGAGTAACTCAACGGGTCAGGCAGCATCTCTGGAGAAAAAGGAATAGGTGACATTTTGGGTCGAGACCCTTCTTCAGGCTACTTGCTTTTTTCACACAATGAGGTTGGTTGAGGCGGGGACTATCCCAACGTTTAAGAAACAGTTAGACAGGTACTTGGATAGGACAGCTTTAGAGGGATACGGGCCAAACGCAGGCAGGTGGGACCAATGTAGACGAGGCATGTTGGTTGGAGTGGGCAAGTTGGGCTGAAGGATCTGTTCCCATACTGTACAACTCTATGATGTAGCAAATGTGCATACATATTATATAACCTCACTTTGACACCTTAATATGGGCCAGAGAACAACATGGCCATTTTACTGTTAGTAAGATGGATGAACAACACAAGAGCAATGGGAACGATACTGAGCTTCCCACCAAAACACACAGCTACCCAATGTCTTCAGCATCTGGGGAAGGGTCCCGACCCGAAACATCACCCATTCCTTCTCTCCAGAGATGCTGCCTGTCCCGCTGAGTTACTCCAGCATTTTGTGTCTACCTAATGTCACACTTACATCAAAAATACACCGTTAAGGAATGTACGTTTCGATCCTGCTAAAGTTGGGGGTCTTCAATCTAGTGTGGGATGCATTACAAATCTAGAGCCTGGTAGCTAAATACACAAACAAAGATACCATAACTGAAAAGAGGACAGGATCACAATTGCAATCAAACACCGTGTTGCATATTGAAAACTTGTTAAATTAGCAATAATTGCATCTTGGAACTTTGATCAAAACTTTTAGGGTGGCACAGTGGTGCAGCTGGTAAAGTAGCTATCTCGCAAAGCCAGAGATCGGGGTTTGATCCTGGCCTCTGGCGCTGTTTGTGTGGAGTTTGCACGTTCTCTCCGTGACCACGCAAGTTTAGTCCAGGTGCTCCAGTTTCCTTCTCCATTCTAAAGACGTGGGGTTTTGTCAGTTAATTGGCCTCTAGTGTGTAGGATGCAAAAAGTGTGACAACGTGAACCTACTGAATGGGTGAACAATGGTCGGTGTGGACTCAGTGGACCGAAGACTAAAACTAAAACTAACACAATCTGGCTTCCTCTGGTATCCTTCCAAATCCCAAAGGCGTATGGGTTTGTAGGTTAATTAGCCTCTAGAGATAGCCCCAGGGAGTGAATGGGAAAGTGGGATAGCATAGAACTATAGTGTGAACGGGTGATCTATGGTCAGTATTGGCTGTGGGCTGAAGGGCCCATTTCCATCCTGTATCACTGAGTTAAACCATTAAGTGGTATCGTTCGAATCTATAACTAGTCTCGGAATGTTAAATCCCTGCACAGAAGTCGTGGCACTACTGTGGTCAAGGGAAAACCAGAAACACACAGACACACACAGAGACGCACACACAGACACACACACACACACAGACACACACACACACACAGATAGACAGACACACATACACACACACACATAGACAGACACACATACACACAGAGAGACACACACACACATACACACACACAGACAGACACATACACACAGAAACACACACACAGACACACACACAAACACAGAGACGCAGACACACACAGACACACATAGACACGCACACACACACACACACATAGACAGACACAGACACACACACACACAGACACACGCACACAGACACACACACAGACACACAAACACACAGAGACACACACAGCCACATACAGACACACATGCACACACACACAGACACACACAGAAACACACACCAATGTTAGCAGAAACCTGTGGAGGAGATTTTATTGCCAACTGGATGAGTTATACATGTCATTTGGCACCTAACTTTGAGAGAGAACATGTGCGTATTGAAGTGCTCGAGATAAGAGATCCTGATAATCTGACTCACTTGGGAAGGCAGATTCCACATCAACCTAACCTTTGATTTTGCAGCAAAAGAACAACAGAGTGCTGGGGTAACTCAATGGGCCAGACAGCATCGCTGGAGAACATTGACTTATTTGCAGTTTGCATTTTTTGCAGTTTGTTTACATAGACATTTACCACCAAGAGGAAAGGCAGGCAGCAACGGTTCAGTCTAGAGGAGGACTAATAATATTGTGCTTTCAAGACTGAAGGAAGTACAAGCCCATGTTTAAATAAAAGCGCGCTGAAGTAATTCAGCGGGTCAGGCGACATCTCTGAAGACAAATAGGCAGCAGTTAGGTTCGAGACTTCTTCAGGCCTGTTCATCAATTATAGGAGCAGAATTAGGCCATGAGGCCCATCAAGTCTACTCCACCATTCGATCATGGCTGATCTATCTCTCCCTCTCAATCCCATTCTCCCCCCATCTCCCCATAACACCAGTACTGATCAAGAATTTGTCAATCTCCGCCTTTAAAATGTACGTTGGAGTATAGATTAATTTAGAAGCAAGGAACTACAAATGCTGGTTTACAAAAAAAAAGACACAAAGTGCTGGAGTAACTCAGCAGGTCAGTTACCATCTCTGGAGAACATGGAGGTCACGTTTTGGGCCGAGACCTGAAATGTTGCATTGGTTTGTTCTGGAAAAGCCCAGATTCTAAATGAACGTCCAGCAAGTCTAGGTGTACCTTGAAAATAGCTCCACTCTCAGTTGAAAGTAGGAACAGCATTCTAGTAATGTTAAGATAAACTGGAAATGTTTGGCACGTGAAGTTTAAAGACAGACTTGGAACCAAAGACAGCTAATGGTGGATTTTGCCATTAATCTTGTGCAAACCCATTACTATGCCCATGCCAAAAGTTTTCAAAGCTAAAATAAAATAAAACTAATTAACTGTGTTATATCGGGTTTTTTCCAATGTGCCCATAACCGTTTTTACTTCAGGTTATTAATGTTATTATTATTAATGATCGTGTTATTAATTTGGTGTTCTGGCCATTTAGCTGCTGTAGTATCAACTTCAACACAAGTCGTGACACAGTGGCACAGCAGTAGAGTTGCTGGAGGAAATGGATTACAGAGGTCATGGGGAGAACGTACAAACTCCGCACAGACAGCACCCGTGGTCAGGATCGAACCCGGGACTCTTGCACTATAAGGCAGCAACTCTACCGCTGTGCCACCGTGCTGCCCATTTAAAGGCCTCTAAAACGCCACATCTGCCTTCACCACCAGTTCTGGCAGTGCTTTCCAGGCACCCACAAACTTGTGTCTAAAAAAAGGTAGCTCTGAACATCTTTAAATTATGCCCTTCTCTCCTTAAAGCTACGTCCTGTGGTCTTTGACATTTCCACACTGAGTAAAGGTGGCTAAAATATTTTGATTCAAAAGGTGACAGTGATTTCCTGCTATTGCGATAGATATCAGATTGCACATTTACACACTTCCAGCTTAAGGAAGCTTTTAGATTTATAATATAGAACATGCCGAACAGTGCAGGACAAGAACAGACCCTTCGGCCCACAATGTCCATGCCAAACACGATAGCAAGACCATTATCTATATAATTAAACGTCTCATCTTGACCACTTCCATCTATCTGCGCTGTATATTGATTTTAGAAAAAAAACGCTACCATATATTGCTATGATTTTTTGCCATCATACTCATAGTCCTCCTCTGCTGATCAGGCCCCATGGATTTTTCCCATCGATGAAAAATAAAAGAGTTATGAGTGTTTAAAAAACCTTGAGATACTCTCGCCTGTCAATCGCTGCGATGAAGGTAACGCCCCTTCTGGGGGAGAAACGATAAAAACCCGGATGCGTGGACATGCCTCACTCAGCAGGATTGTGAGGGAGATGCCACGACTACCATTCTAAGCTGTGAATCAAGTGAACTGTGAGTCTGCAATGTACTTGCAATAAATGATTTGTTAGGCCTTAATGAAAATGAAATGAGTTGTTTGGCCTGCCCTGTGCTTGAAACTGCAATGGCACTGGAAGTGAAATGAAAATGTAATCAGCTGTTTGGCTTGCCGTGCCCTGTCCTTAAAACTGCATTGGCAGTGGAAGTGAAATGAAAATGCAATCAGCTGTTTGGCTTGGCCTGCCCTGTTCATGAAACTGCAATGGCAGTGGAAGTGAAATGAAAATGCAATCAGCTGTTTGGCTTGGCCTGCCCTGTCCTTGAAACTGCAATGGCAATGGAAGTTAAATGAAAATGCAATCAGCTGTTTGGCTTGGCCTGCCCTGTCCTTGAAACTGCAATGGCAATGGAAGTGAAATGAAAATGCAATCAGCTGTTTGGCTTGGCCTGCCCTGTCCTTGAAACTGCAATGGCAGTGGAAGTGAAATGAAAATGCAATCAGCTGTTTGGCTTTGCCTGCCCTGTCCTTGAAACTGCAATGGCAGTGGAAGTGAAATGAAAATGCAATCAGCTGTTTGGCTTGGCCACAGACACTCTGGACCCATGATCCTTGTGGTCTTTGCAGCTTTTGCATAAGATGTCAAGCACGCTTTACAAAAGCAGAAATCCTTGATTTTGTCAGGCACCCAAAATGCCCAATATTACCATGTGTAGGATGGGAAACTGGGTTAACTTAGGATTGGTGGACAGGTGATTATTGGTCTGTGCTCACCATGAGCTGAAAGGTCTGCTTCCACACTGTATCTTTAAACTAAATTAAACCTCTCACTCATTTAAACTGCAGCAAAAATAAGTCCAATTCACTAAATCTTTCCTCAAAAGACAGCTCTGTCATTCCATGAGACCAGAGGTGAAGATGGAAAAGTAAGTACAGTGAAGCAACACCATATGTAGCAAAGTGTATAATCTTGGAATCTTGGGAACTTTATTGTCATTCAATAGAAATGTCATTCGCCAGAAACCCCAAAATGTTTGTCAGTGGCCTTTCAACTCCTCCGATGAATCACTGGCTTCCTGAACGTGGAACTCAAGTAATCCAGAGGTCAATTTCAACCCCTGAATTTAAAAAGGTCACCGCAAAGTCTAATTGGTTCTGAAGCTGGGAGCAAAACACAAAGTGACTGAATGAAAGATATACATTCCAAACCTATGCCTTATACTACAACACAGCTGGCTGGAGGAGTCAGCAAGAATTTAGATGAACTGAGGGAAAAACAATTATTACATGACAAGATTAAAATAACTGCAGAGATTAAGAGCAATGACAAACCATTATTTGTGAACTTTTATGGCTTTCTCTCACAAATATATGTTAACCTTTCACTTTCCTATCTATATTTTCTTCAACAAATTAATTATGGATTTCTCTCACAATTACATATTAAGTTTCTTTTTTGTTTCCATAATATTTTCTTCAACAAATTAACGTCAATATACATTTGATATATTCCTTACCCGTCAATAATGTTGTTGTAAGCAATAATGCTGTTCTTTAAATATGGCTGGTGATTGATGCTACTTCCAAATGCATATTTAAAATGGCCTTCACGTAAACGGTATGATCCTCTCCTGGATATCTCTGCCGTTCGGATGTCCTTCAGGTGATTCTGGAGGACGTAGGATAATTTTTTGCAATTAAAACAGAATATGCTAGAAAACAGTAGTGACTCTGCAAAGGGAAACAAAGTTAAAGTGGAGGATTTTTCACATTCACTTTTAACCATTCTAATCCTTTAATAGAAACATAGAAATATAGAAAATAGGTGCAGGAGGAGGCCATTCGGCCCTTCGAGCCAGCACCGCCATTCATTGTGATCATGGCTGATCATTCCCAATGAATAACCCGTGCCTGCCTTCAAATAATTTCAGGAGATGGTCCAGTGATTTTGTTTTCTCAAATCCCTTTGAGGGCAGCTGGTAGAGTGAATGCAAAAGTGGGACGGCAAATGTGAACGGGTGATCAATGGTCGGTGTGGACTCGGTAGGCGAAGGGCCAGTTTCCGTGTTGTACCTTTATTACCTAATATGTTATTGAGTTTTCTTCACATTATTTACTTAGTATTTGGTTGTGTTAGTTGGGCTAGTATTATGTTGTGTTAGTTGGGCTAGTATTATGTTGTGTTAGTTGGGCTAGTATTATGTTGTGTTGGTTGGGCTAGTATATGTTGTGTTAGTTGGGCTAGTATTATGTTGTGTTAGTTGGGATAGTCCTGTAATCTTCCCAAAGCCGTATTTACTTTAATTTAGTTTATTATCATTTGTACCGAGGTACGGTGAAATGTTTTTTTGTTGCCTGCTATCCAGTCAGTGAAAAGACTATCAATTTTACATCGGCAACTAAAGATACAGAACTGAAACTTGTAGGCTGCTAGTGTTCTCTCTGAGCTATGAATCCCTGTCCCCAACTTGCAGGGAAACAAGCTATGTATCTGAAAAGACAGGACCCAGAGTGGCAGCATGCATCGTGGGCAGGTCTTAACAACCTTACTCACAAATCAGATAAAATAAAACTCTGATTTAGACTTGAGATACAGTGCGGAAACAGGTCCTTCAGTCCACTGAGTTAGCGCCGACCAGCATTTAACTCCTTACACTAGCACTATCCTACACACTAGGGACAATTTACAATTTTTACCGAAGCCAATTAATCTAGAAACCTGTATGTCTTTGGAATGTGGGAGGAAACCAGAACACCCGGAGAAAACCCACACAGTCACGGGGAGAACATACAAACTTCTACAGACGGCACCTGTAGTCAGTATTGAACCCAGGTCTTTGACGTTATAAGACAGCAGCTCTACCACTGTGCCGCCCTAATATCTGATAACTAGCAAGACAGCGCTCCAGCTTTTCTTGTTGTCAAGGACATGGAAAGATTTTGATTTCCCTGACATTTAGAAGCATTCAAAAATAAATTATACAAAACATTTTAAAATATATACTAATTCCTTGATGTATGAAAGCTCACTACAAATTCTCACTGAAATGCCTTTGGCTCTTTGGGTTACAAGTCTTCAATATGCCATGTTATCTTTCGTTATATCAAATGGCATGTATAAAATACGCTGTACCAAAATGGTAACAAGCATTTCACTATGGATCACAGCACTCTTGGCATTCTCCCACTCCATTGTGTTGTCAAAGGGATTACTCTGCTCTGTAAGTAACTGAATTATTCCCCTGCATATTGTAGACACAAAATGCTGGAGTAACTCAGCAGGACAGGCAGTATCTCTGGAGAGAAGGAATGGGCGACATTTCGGGTCGAGACCCTTCTTCAGACTGATGTCAGGGGAGCGAGTGAGACAGAGATAGTATGTAGTTGGAGACAGTAAGTGGTGGAAGAACTGGGAAGGGGAAGGAGATGGAGAGAGAGGGAAAGCTAGGGCTATTTGAAGTTAGAGGAGTCAATGTTCATGCCGCTTGGGTGTAAGCTGCCCAAGCGAAATATGAGGTGCTGTTCCTCCAATTTGCGCTGGGCCTCATTCTGACAATGGAGGAGGCCCAGGCCAGAAAGGTCAGATTGGGAATGGGAGGGGGAGTTAAAGTGTTGAGCAACCGGGAGATCAGGTAGGTTAAGACGGATTGAGCGGAGGTGTTCAGCGAAACAATCGTCGAGCCTGCGCTTGGTCTCACCGATGTACAGAAGTTGACACCAGGAACAGCTTTCCTACACACCACGCATATTGTGTTCCCCTCATAATAGCTTTAAAAGCCCCAGCAGTTCCAAAGAAGTCACTTTCACCAAGAAATCGCAGTAATAAACATGCTGGAAGTAATTAACAAAAGTAAATAGGTGGACATTAGTTGTAGAAATACAGCATGGAAACAAGCCCTTCAACCCACTGTGTTCACACCAACCATCGATCACCCGTTCACACTAGTTCCATGTTATCCGACTTTCTCATCCACTCCCAACACACTGAAGGATCTTTACAGAGGGCCAAATAACCTACAAATCCGCACGTCATAGGGATGTGGGAGGAAACTGGAACACTCGGTGGAAAACCACAGGGTGAATGTGCAAACTACACACATCTGAAGTCAGGATCAAACCCGGGTCTCTTGTGCTGAGGCCAGAGCTATTCATTACATCTTGCAGTATCATCAGTGCAAGCTTGCCTTAACAGCACTGAGAAAAGAAAACTTAATATAAATAAGTTACCATTTTAGTGATTCAAATTGAAGATGACCAAAGACCAAATATTCAGAGTATTGTGTTCAGTTCTGGGCACCATGTTAGCGATGAAGAGGTGGGGCCTCGTGGACAGCACCTCCTGCGAGTGTGGGGACCCAACACAGACAGTGGAACACATAGTCACCAGTTGCCCCAAACACCGGCCACCGAATGGTGAACGAGGTCTGATTGACCTGGACGATGACACGTTGGCCTGGCTCGCCTCAACGGAGCTGCAGGTCTAAAAGACACACAACAGAAGAAGAAGAAGGCACCATGTTATAGGAAAGGTTACAGAGAGATTTTACAAGAATGTTGCCAGGACTCAAGGGTCTAAGCTATAGGGAGAGGTTGAGTAGTTCGGGACTCTATTCCCTGAAGCGCAGGAGGATGAGGGGTGATCTTGTAGAGGTGTATAAAATCATGAGAGGAATGGATCGGGTAGATGCACAGAGTCTCTTGCCCAGAGTCGGGGAATCGAGGACCAGAGGACATAGGTTTACGGCGAAGGGGAAAAGATTTAATATAAATCTGAGGGGTAACTTTTTCAAACAAAGGGCTGTTTATATGTATGGAACAAGCTGCCGGAGGAGGTATTTGAGGTTTAAGAAGCAGTTAGACAGGTATATGGATAGGACAGTTTTGGAGGGATATGGACCAAACACGGGCATGTGGGACTAGTGTAGGTGGGACATGTTGGCCGATGTGGCCAAGTTAGGCCTGTTTCTACACTGTATCACTCCGTGACTGTGCGACTATAAGCTGTAACTGAAGGAGTCTGCAAGGCTCATTAGAATTATTGGAAAAGGGAGATTAGAACAAGGGTAGGATCTCTAAAATCACATGGCCAATGTGATAGGAGTAGAATTAGGCCATTTGGCCCATCATGGCTGATCTATCTCTCCCTCCAACCCCATACTCCTGCCGTCTCCCCATAACCTCTAACACCTGTACTAATCAAGAATATATCTATCTCTGCCTTAAACATATCCACTGATTTGGCAAAGAATTCCACAGATTCACCGCCCTCTGACTAAAGAAATTTCCACATTAAAATAACATCCTTTAATTCTGAGGCTATGACCTCTAGTCCTAGACTCTCCCACTCATGGAAACATCCCCTCCACATCCACTCGATCCAAGCCTTTCACTATTCTATATGTTTCAATGTGGTTGCCCCTTATTCTTCTAATCTCAAATCAAAGTGGTTAACAGTGAGCTGATGTGTTATCGGGATCATGTACAAGTTAGGATGATGATAATAGATTAGCTTAGAGGGTAGAAGACAGAGTTCATTCCAAAACATTGCTGGAGTAACTCAGTGGGACAGGCAGCATCTCTGGAGAATATGAATAGGTGACATTTCAGGTCGAGACTTTTCTTCAGACCCGAAACGTCACTTCCCCCCTGTTCTCCAGAGAAGCTGCCTGCCCCGCTGATTTACTCCAGCACCTTGTGTCTATTTTTGTAAACCAGCATCTGCAGTTCCTTGTGTTTCCATTTATCCAGAAACATTTTGGAATACCAGGTCTAAGTGTTACAAAGAGGTAGCAGATGAGATGAGTTGAGATGGAGTGAGGCAAGTGATGGAGAGAAAAATGTCGGCAATGATGACAGGGATATACGGTTCAAAGCCCGTTCAGTTTAACCAGCCCCTTCAGTTCCTTCCGAAAAATTCAGTTTAACCAGGTAACAACATCCCCAACAGTCAGGTTAACTGTCAAATGGTTACCAGAGAGAAGGATGGAATTGGTGGCAATTTAAAAGAAACTGCGGCAGCGAACTAAAGTCATAACTTTGGTCTTCCCAGCACCCAGGTGAAGAAAACGTAGATTTATTTAGTTTAGTTTAGAGATACAACACATAAACAGGCCATTTTGCCCACCAAGTCCGTGTTGACCAGCAATCACCCCATACACGAACACTATCCTGCACACTAGAGACTATTTACTGCAGCCAAGTTAACCTGCAAACATGCACGTCTTTGGAGTGTGGGAGGAAACTGGGGCAGCCGGAGAAAACCCACATGGTCACGGGGAGAAGGTACAAACTATACGGACAGCACCTGTGGCCAGGATCAAACCTGGGTCTCTGGAGCTGTAAGGCAGTAACTCTACTGCTGTGCCACTGTGCTGCCCAGCTTTACTGCTAGTACATGGGAGACAGATGATGCTGCAGTATAGCAGGATGCAACTCGGGTTAAGTGAACAAGAACCGAAATATGTTTGTAATGAAATAAAACTGAACATTAATGCAGTACCTCCAATGCATGCACCACTGCCACCGCCGCATCTTCAGAAACATTATCCAACCCACATTCAAATGCTGTTACGAACAACCGGCCTTCTAATTGCCCTCTTGTGGGAAGCACCATGGTGTGAGTGCAAAACTTCACATCATCTTCCTCTTGGGGATCCTTCATCACAAAGTTCTGTACCCCAGACAAAGGTTTCTGTGCTTGGAAACGATGCTGAAGGAAGATGCAAGCACTTGAGCAAAAAGCTTCATGAAATATGAAAACTATCGGATTTCTAAATTAAATGATATGTTTACACACGCATTTTCTACTGAAAATAAATGGGATCTGATCCTGGCATTAACTTGACAAAAAACGATCAAGTACAATGTTATTCCAAAGTTGCTATTTATAAGTAATTCTAACATTATCTCCATTGTAGATGGACCAGGGCAATGTTTGGCTGAATGTTGCTGGATCTCGGTCACTGCCCACATATACTGACCTGTGGAGCCCCATTCCTATTAATCTTCTTTACCCATGAATCAGGCTACAAGGTATGTGTTCATAAGGGATAGGAACAGAATTAGGTCAGTCTGCCCATCATGTGTACTCCACCGTTCAATCATGGCTGATCTAACTCCCTCCTAACCTCACCTCCATAACCGCTGTCACCTGTCTAAACAAGAATCGATCTACATTTGCCTTCAAAATATCCATTGACATGGACCTCACAGCCTCCTGTGGCAATGAATTGCACAGATTCACCACCCCCTGACTATAGCAAGATTCAGATAGTATTTCTGCTGGACCCCCTGCCCATTAACCCCGTCCCATGCATCCCCACCCCTATAAACCCCCCCTCCACTGAGCCCATCTTGCACCCATCTCTCTCCTCCCCCTCCATTCCAACACACCTCGTCAATCATCTAGCTTCACAATTCGCAACTCACTGATCCTTTTATTTTGCTCCTTGTACGTGATCATCTCTGGCCTTTGTCCAACCATCTGCCCATCACTAACCTGCCTCACCTGTGTTCACCTATGACCTACCATGCTTTGTCCTGCCCCTCCACTCTTCTGGCTTCCTTCCTCCCACACCTACAATCAGTCTGAAAAAGAGTCCAGACCCGAAACGCCACCTCTCCATGCTCTCCAGGGATGCCACCCGCCCACTGAGTTACTCCAGCGCTGTCTTTTTCCTCAGGAGCCTCTGATGTTCAGAGACATTATTCATAGGTTCAAGTAGCAGGATTAGACCATTCAGCCCATCGAGTCAACTGTGCCATTCAATCATGGCTGACCTTTCCTTCCCTCTCAACACCATTCTCCTGCTTTCTCCCCATAACTCTTGATATCCCTACCCATCAAGTATCTGTCACTTCTCCACCTTAAAAATACCTTGAATGGGATGTGATTCGGCTATGAAAATGTGAGTCTTTCTATCTTTAAAAGCCATGGATTGGGTTAAATAGCCATCATCAGAGCATGTTTTGGTTGTAATTATCGATGTTAATTATTTAAAAAGTTGATGTAAATAATTGGGGAAAAAACTAGTTAACCAAAACTAACTAACCAAAACGCATTAAAACAAACACACCTCCATAAATACATTGTTAATTAATAAGATCTTTTCTCTTCCCATCCTCCAGGCCTGGAAACCAACTAAAGCCTCCAACTACATAACCGAGATGAAGATATGCTGGACTAAAATCTGCTGCTTTTATTATTTAAACTGTAAAGATTTTTATTTAGTGACCATTGTTAAATGGTAACACAATGCTGATAAAAACATAATAACACTTTCTTCTTTTGCATGCTTTTTTTGCCCTCAATCATCCCTTTATAGTCATACAGCGTGGAAACAGACCCAACTTGCCCACGCCGACAACATTACATCATTATTCATCCACGGAGTATCAGCAGTCTTTTAATTACGTGAAACTAAAATAATTTTACCAAAACGTCTTCCAAAACGAGCTCGGCAAGTAGCCAAAAGAAGAATCATCGTCGGCTTGAGAGTAACTCACTTCAAACTTTGCTCGGGGAGGATGGGAACTTTTTTTTGCTTTTAGGTTTACCGGGTTTAGCAGCCGATTGACTGTTCCATAGTTGAGAGGATATACCTTCTGTAATGTGAACAGTTCAAAGGCAGTATGAGTTGGCTTCATTTCTTAAGAGTCACTCGTAGTCTTTGCGAATGTTGTTGATAAATTTATCCTGCGGGTTGCACAGGACATTTAACAGCAGCTGTCTATCAGATCAAGGCAATTTAATGTGAACAAAATGCATGGCATGTGCCACATTCCCCACATGATTTAATAAAATGGAGGAAAGTCCCACAACACTGCTCCTGTGAAATAGGGTGACAGGAATGAGTGGGTTAGCATATGATGAGCGTTTAATGGCACTGGGCCTCTACTTGCTGGAGTTTAGAAGGATTAAGGGGGGAACCTCATTGAAACTTACCAAATAGTGAAAAGCCTGAATTGAGTGGATGTGGAGAGGATGTTTTCACTGGTGGGAGAGTACAAGTCCAGAGGTCATAGCCTCAGAATTAAAGGACGTTCCTTTAGGAAGGAGATGAGGAGGAATTTATTTAGTCTGAGGATGATGAATCTGTAGAATTCATTGCCACAGAAGGCTGTGGAGGCTGTCTATAGATATTTTTAAGGCAGAGATAGATAGATTATTGATTAGGGTACAGGTGTTAGGGGTTCTGGGGAGAAGGCAGGAGAATGGGGTTAGGAGGGAGAGATGGATCAGCCATGATCGGAGTAAACTTGATGAGCCGAATGAACAAATTCTGCTCCTATCAGTTATGAAGGGTGGAGACTGGGATGATTGAATGATAAGTGTGCAGGTGTCAGCTGAGAGAACAGAGAAATGGCTAGTAGACATAGAAGTAGAAACAAGGAACTGCACCCGCTGGTTTAACAAAAAAGAGACACACTGTCGGAGTAACTCAGCGTCTCAGGCAGCATCCATGGAGAACATGGATAGGTGACATTTCCGGTCGGGACCCTTCTTCAGGCTGATCTTTGTTACATCTCCCAGATATACCTATTGATATTCACTAGCCTTTGCCCTGTTCTATCAGCTAACAGCACCACTTATATCATTCACTTATTCTCAGTCTCCACCCAAGAGCACAGGAGCAGGGCGGAAGAACTTTCCTCCATTTTATTAAATAATGTCGTGAATGTTCATGCATCATTTTGTAAGAAACATAAGATCACTGCAAAATGAGGCGGCCAGAATGGGAGGAGTTATAAATGTAAAGGTTGAAGAATAGAGAAGAGCAAAGACAGGGACGGATTTGAAAAGGTCGATGAGAATTTTAATTCGCCATCTCAATTAGAAGCCCAAAGCCCATAAGCATAGGGATAAAGACACACCATGAGTTAGGAGAAGCACTAAAACAGATAAGTATTGGGTATTTTTGTAGAAAGTATTAAAATCTCATTTACCTGGAGCTGAAACCATAATCTGACATCTCGTGAAGATCGCAAGCAAGAAGTCATTATGAGAATGCACTGCAAAACAAAAATGAGTTGTTCCTTTAGTAATGTCATGCTTAATCCACCACAGTTTAGAACCACGTCTGTGGTAATCCAAGACCAAAACGGTTGTCAATGCAAAAAAAAGATGAGCAACCTCGTCACTTTTCCCTGCTGTCTCAAAATTATTTGATTTTCATGTACAAATCTAATTCAATTAAAAAAGTTAATACTGAAACTATTGTCTCCAATCATTTAGGGATTTGGCTGCAGTGAGACTGTCCTTGCTACATCTAGCCTCACGATCAACATTGTTCACCTAAACTATCCAAACATTTCGGATGGTTGAGCTGAACATTAGCTAAATACATTTCACAGTGAATCCCCACATGCAACATAGAGAGAAGATACCTCATCAGTCTGGTGGGTTGTTCATCAAGTTTACTCCAGCTGATTTAAGTTACTGTATTACGGTACGATAATACTTTAAACATCCGTGGGAGGAAATTGGAATGTCACCTGCCACATGGAAAATGCTCTTGCTTAGTTTATTGTCACGTGTACCGAGGTACAGTGAAGAGCTTTTGTTGCGTGCTAACCAGTCAGCGGAAAGACAATATATGATTACAATCCAGTCATCCAGTGTAGATACATGATAAAGGAAATAACATTTACTGCAAGATAATGTCCTGTAAAGCCCAAGTAAAGATAGTCTTTTTTTTTTTTTGAAATTATTTTTTATTATATTAAAATCGATACCAGTCTTACATTTTTAAATTACTAATATCGTCCATTATTATTACAATGTCTCCAATACTTTTTTTAATTTTTTATTTTTTAAACTAAATAGAACTAAAAAGATAGATGAAATAAGGAAAGAAAGAGAAAAAAGAGAAGAAACAAAAAAAAAAAAAAAAAAGAAAGAGATAATAAAGAAGAATGGAATAATTTACTATGATAAAAAACTTCATTCGAGATATATTCGTACATTTCAGAGTATAACATTTCATCTATTCCTTGGCACGGGTGTTAGTCAGGTTCTCGTGCTGAACCATTCTGACCCTTTAAATAGTCAATAAAGGGAGACCATGTTCTGATGAATAGTTCCTGTTTGTCCAACAGGACAAGTCTAATTCTTTCCAAGTGTAAGGTCTCCGTCATTTCTATAATCCACATTTTAATTGTGGGGGTTATAGGGCCTTTCCAAAATTTTAGAATTAATTTTTTCCCAGTTATTATACTATAATCAATAAAGTTTCTTTGAGTTGATGTAAATGTTTGATTTAGTTCTAATGTTCCAAGTATTATTAATTTTGGATCCGGGTCCAATTGAATGCTAGTCACTTTAGATATTATTGTGAAAATATTTACCCAGAAATTTTTAATTTTTATGCAATTTGCAAACATATGAGATAAGTTAGCTTCTAAATGTTGACATTTATCACATATTGGTGAGATATGTGGGAAGATTTTATTTAATTTTGTTTTAGAGTAATGTAACCTATGTATTACTTTGAATTGTATTAGAGAATGTCTGGCATTTAATGAACATTGATGTATGTGTTGTAAACTTTCTTCCCAAGTATCTTTCGTTATTATTTGATTTAGTTCTTTTTCCCAAGTTTGTCTGTGTAAGTCCGTCAATGGAATATCACTGTCTAATAAAATATTATATATATAAAATATTAGTTTTTCTGTATTAGGATGTTTATTCCAACAGTCGTAAAAAAATTCTGAATTTCTAATTCTAAAATTTCGAGTATTTGCTTTTACGTAATCTCTAAGTTGAAGATATCTGAAAAAATCATTTACTTGAAGTCCATAAGTCTGTTGCAACTCCTGAAATGAAAGAAAAGTGCCTTCCTTATAAAGTTGTCCCATCTTTTTAATTCCATAGTTTTTCCATTGTGTGAAACCTTTGTCCAACCATGAAGGCTTAAACAAAGGGTTATTCGCAATTGGAAGAAAAAGTGATAAATTATCTAGTTTTAATGTCTTTTTTAATAGTTTCCAAATTCGCATAGTACTATATATTATAGGAATTTCCCTATAAATTTTTTAATTTAATTTAGAAGTAGCAAATAGTATCGAGCCGATTTCAAAAGGTGAGCAATCTTCCTTTTCCATTTTTAACCAATCTGGTTGTTGATCTATTTCTTCCAACCAAAAATTCATATTTTTAATGTTAACTGCCCAAAAATAAAACAAAAAGTTTGGTAAAACCAAACCTCCATTTATTTTTGATTTGCACAGATGTTTTTTGCTTATCCTATGATTCTTATAATCCCAGATAAAGTCACTGACAATGGAATCTAACTTTAAAAAAAAGTTTTTTGACAAGTATATCGGAATTGTTTGAAAAAGGTATAATATTTGCGGTAAGAAAATCATTTTTATGGCATTAATTTTGCCAACCATTGAGATAGGAAGTGTTTTCCAATACTGAATATTCTTATGTAGTTTATTCAGTAATGGGGGGAAATTTGCTTTAAATAATGATGTATATATCTTAATTACGTAAATGCCTAGGTATTTGAATTTTTCGTTTACTATTTTAAATGGAAATTGTTGTATTATATGTTTATTATGTTCCCTTATTGGCATGATTTCACTTTTATTCCAATTTATTCTGTATCCTGAGAGTGAACCAAATTGGGTTATTAGCTTTAATAAATTTGGAATACTAATTTCTGGTTTTGTAATGTAAATTAATACATCATCTGCGTATAAAGAAATTTTATTCACTGTATCCTTTGTGTTATACCCATATATTTCCGGATGGGTCCTAACTCTTTCTGCGAGTGGCTCTATAACAAGCGCAAATAATAATGGAGACAACGGGCATCCTTGTCTACAACCTCTAGACAGGTTAAATTTAGATGATAACCTTTGGTTTGTTAATATTCTAGCCGTAGGGTTGGTATATAACAGTTTTATCCATGCACAAAATTTCTCGCCCAGCTGCAATTTTTCCATCACCGAAAATAAATAGGGCCATTCCACCTGATCAAAAGCTTTTTCAGCATCGAGTGAGATTATTGCTAGATCTTCATTAATATTTCTCTTTGAATATATTATATTAAATAATCTTCTTAGATTGTAATATGACTACCGCTTCTGAATAAAACCTGTTTGGTCAGGGTGTATTACTTTATTCATCACTGTACTTAATCTGTGCGCTAAAATTTTTGTTAGTATTTTCTGATCTGTATTTAAAAGTGCAATTGCTCTATATGATCCTGGATCTTCCGGATCCTTATCAGCTTTAGGAATAAGTGTTATTATAGATTCATTTAAGGTATCTGGAAGTTTCTGTTGAGTATAAATATGTTCATACAGCATTTGTAAACGTGGAGAAAGCAAATCATAATTTTTTTAATAGAATTCAGAGCCTAAACCATCTGGTCCTACTGCTTTGCCATTTTTTAAAGATCCAATAGACTCTTCAATATCTTTTATCGTAATCTCCGCTTCTAATAAGCCTTGATGATCTATCTAAATAAGAGTCTAATGTACAATTGAAATCTCCTCCAATTATTAATTTATATTGTGTAAATTCTGGAATTATATTAAATGTTTTATTAAAAAACATAGGATTATCAAAATTAGGTCCATATACATTAAGAAGAATCACTTTTATCCCATTTAACTCTCCAACTAATATAATATATCTACCATCTATATCCGCTATTGTTGATGAATGTGTAAAAGATATCCCTTTACGAATTAATATTGCAACTCCTCTGTGAAAAAGAGGCATGATACGATTCAGCAATCCACTTTGCTTTAAGTCTATATTGTGATTCCTTGTTAAGGTGTGTTTCTTGGAGGAATATTATATCTGTCTTGAGTGAATTTAAATGTGTTAAAACTTTACCTCTCTTAATTGGTTCATTAATTCCCTTAACATTCCAACTACAAAACGTTATTCCTTCACCCCCTCTTGTCATATTACCATCTTGCATATTGTTTCTAGGGTGGTCTATAGCCGAGCAGAAGGTACAACACATAAAACCTGACCTTGTCCCCGAACCTCAGATAGATGAATTTTAAATAACATACTTCGCTCCTCCGAACACATCTCCTTGAATTAACCTTGTAGTTCCATTCAAACTTAAAATTATAACAATAATTAAAGTGAAAAAAGTGATATAGTTGATTATTATAGGGTGAAAGAAAAAAACCTACAACTACAATTAGTGTAGTTAGTGTTAGCCACACTAGCATGGCTAGAATTCTAAAGACTTCCGTAGCCTTTGTAAAAGAAAAAAATCCTAGCTCCGCGCTAAAAAAATAAATAAAAAGATGATATTTCTAACAATCAAATAACTTCTTTGGGAGTTGCAAATTTTTTTTTTTTTCAAAAACCCAAAAAAGGTAAACAACAGTAAAAGTTAACAATGTTATTATTCTCTAAATACCATATTAATATCTTCTTTAAGTATGTATTTTTAATTTTTAATT
Source organism: Malacoraja senta (assembly GCA_038087875.1). Taxonomy (NCBI): domain Eukaryota; kingdom Metazoa; phylum Chordata; class Chondrichthyes; order Rajiformes; family Rajidae; genus Malacoraja; species Malacoraja senta. The sequence goes on along the minus strand of JAXLNO010001409.1, from coordinate 43,058 downwards.
GAAAAATAAAGAGGAAAACCATCAACCCTTATTAATACATGGGCTAAATTACCTCTTACTTATATTCCTATGGAATATATGTATGTAATCTATTTCTACGTTAACCAGAAACTGTTAGTTATTAATCATTGTTATTAATCTTACACGGTAAAAATATTTATGAATAATATAGATTTAGTAATTTTAATAGTAATATTGATATTTAATAAGTATTAGTAGTTACATATATGGTTAAATATGAAAATACTAAATAATAATAGTGATTAGTAACAATTGATCGTAACTGTGATATTATTGTTCTTAGAATTTATACTAAACGCGAAGAATGAATAAAAGAAATTAGAGATATTAGGAGAAATTTAAAAAAAAAAAACGGTGGTGCTATGGAGGCTTGAGCCCAGCGTCAACTAGCTCCGTGCTGAAAAATCCGAAAACGGGAGATAAATCGGGACCTGAGGCGATTGCGAATTGAACTGCTGCCTGCTGCGAGTGACGTCATCAGGCGTGCCACTTTACCGGTATGTCGATACAACATACCCCCCCCCAGGGTGGCAAAAAAAGCCGGTAAAGCGAGACAACCGACGGAAGAGGTAGGCCCAACCGTGGCCTCGGCCTCAGGTACAACGATGCTCCAGGAAGACCTATCGAAGAAACCAAAGCAAAAAAAATCTGAAATGGAAGAACTTAAAAACTTTATCTCCAATGAGATAAAAAATATTCAAACACAGCTGAAAACCTTTGAAGGAAAGCTGAATTTTAAAGAGGAACTTAAAGGGGAACTTAACTCTTTTAAGGTCGATTTTAAAGCAGAAATGCTCTCTAGCGTTCAGGATATATTGGAAGTCTGGAAGAGGTCGAGGGACGACGAGGTCAATGATCAGATGGAAGAGGTGGAAGGCAGGATCGCTTTGGTGGAATCGAGCCTTAAGGGAGAGATTGACCCTATCCATCAGACACTGAAGCAACATATTATAGCGATAACTGAACTTGAGAAATGTGTGGCAACAAGTGCGGAAACTGTAAATCGACTCCTTACCGAAAATCAACGCCTCTCCGAAATGGTGACTAAATTAAGTGGAAAGTGTATCGACCTGGAGGGGCGTCAAAGACGCCAGAACTTAAGAATTGTAGGTGTGAAAGAAGGAAGCGAGAGGGATATGGGCACTCGGGATTTTGTGGCAGATCTACTACAAAAAGCCTTAAAGTTGGATCAAAAACCTGTACTTGGTCGAGCACATAGAGCGCAGGGGCGTCGTACACGAGATGATGCCTACCCAAGACAAATTATAGTAAAGGTGCAACTTGATCATGAATTTGACGATATAATGAAGAAAATTGACCGTACCAGAGACCTCTCTTTTGAAGGAGTGAGGATCAGTATCTACAGAGACTACCCGGTGGAGGTCTTCAAGAAAAGAGCGCTGTTTACTGAGACAAAAAGAATACTGAAGAATATAGCGAATTTGAGATACGGCTTGCTTTATCCCGCAACATTAAGAGTCACCTACATGAGCAAGGAGCAATTTTTTACAGACCATGAAAAAGCACTGGAATTCGCCAAAGGCATCGGGAATGTGACCGCAGACTGAACAATATGCATCACTCCTCAGGAGTCAAGGAATAACGGGACCTCGCCAGGTCTAAAAGGATCTTTAAAGTACTTTTAAGAGCTTTAAGGACGTTTGAAAATTGAAATGGACATTGGAGAAAACCTGGGGTTTTTTGATTCTCGGTTTTTTTTTTTTAAATTTCTCCTAATATATCTAATTTTTTTAATTCATTCTTCGCGTTTAGTATAAATTCCAAGTAAAGATAGTCTGAGGGTCTCCAATGAGATAGATAGTAGCTCAGGACCACTCTCCAGTTGGTGGTAGGATGGTTCAGTTGCCTGGTAACAGCTGGGAAGAAAATGTCCCTGAATCTGGAGGTGTGTGTTTTCACACTTCTGTACCTCTTGCCAGATTGGAGGAGAGACCTGGGTGAGACTCGACCTTGATTATGCTGGTGTCCTTGCTGAGGTAGTGTGAAGTGTACATGGAGTCAGTGGAAGGGAGGTTGGTTTGTGTGATGTTCTAAGCTGTGTCTACAGCTCGCTACAATTTCTTGTGCTCTTGGATGGAGCTGTTCCCAAACCATGCTGTGATGCACCCTTGATACAGTTTGAATGAATACAAAAGGAGGGTTGCATGAGGGAATACAAGCATTGATAAAATGCGTTCTGCGGTGCATCTGTTGAAGTTGGTGAGAGTTGTTGGGGACATGCCGAACTTCCTAAGGCTTCTAAGGAAGCAGAGACGGTGGGGGGCTTTCTTGGCCAATGCTTTGACATAGCTGGTCCAGGACAAGTTGCTGAGTACAAAGTCACCTCATTGTTTTCCGTCAAAAAGTGTACAGATATATATCAAGGGTAAAGGAAGTAAGCAATTATAGGCCTTACCATTATCCTGGCTTCCAAATCAAACTCCTCTTTACTTATCTTTTGCTTGAAACAAAGTTTCCCGTTTGCCCAGTATCTGAAAAATGTTTCAAAAACTGGAGATGAGAATTGTGTACCAGGCAGCTTCAATAAATGACTTTTATACAGTGGCTTTATGGTACAAGAATGTCACAATGCACAGTGTTACACATTGCATGGGTGGCACAGTGGAGCAACGGTAGAGTTGCTGCCTCACAGCACCAGAGACCCGGGTTCCATCCTGACTACGGATGCTGTCTGTTCGGAGTTTGTACCTTCCCCATGTGACTGCGTGGGTTCCAGTTTCCACCCACACTCCAAAGACATGCAGATTTGTAAGTTAATTGGTTTCAGTAAAAATTGCTCCTGGTGTGTGGAGGATAGTGATAGTGTACTGGTCGGCATGGACTTGGTGGGTCGAAATGGTAAGCTCGGATTTTATTCGTTGGAGCACAGGAGGCTGCGGGGTGATTTATAGAGGTGTATAAAAAATGAGGGGAATAGAGTGAATACACAGTGCTTATTTCCCAGCATAGAGGAATTAAGAACCAGAGTAATAACTCAGCCTTAGCAACTGATCCAAGGTTATCGATATTGAGGGTAGCTATTGGATGGAGGGAAAATGCCAGATGTTTTTATGGGGAAGGTGACTTGCGTGTGCCTCATTCTTCTAAACTCCAGCGAGTACAGGCCCAGTGCTGTCATACGGTCATATGTTAACCTACTCATTCCTGGGATCATTCTTGTAAACCTCCTCTGGACCCTCTCCAGAGCCAGCACATCCTTCCTCGGATATGGTGCCCAAATTTGCTCAAAATATCCCAAATGCAGCCTGACCAGCGCCTTATAGAGCCTCAGCATTACATCCCTCTTGTTGTATACAAGCCCTCTCAAAATGAATGCTAACATTGCATTTGCTTTCTTTAATACCGATTCGACCCGCAGATTAACTTTTGGGAATCCTGCACCAACACTCCCAAGTCCATTTGCACCTCCGATTTCTGGATTCTCTCCCCATTTAGAAAATAATCTACGCCTTTATTCCTACTACCAAAATGCATGACTCCACACTTTGCTATGCTGTATTCCATCTGCCACTTCTCTGCTCACTCTCCCAACCTATCCAAGTCCTTCTGCAGAGTCCCTGCTTTCTTTACCTGCCCCTCCACCTAATTTTGTACTACGTGCAAACTTGGCCACAAAGCTTTCAATCCCCTCACCCAAATCATTATGAAGTTCATGTGGCAGGAGCGGAATTAGGCCATTCAGCCCATCATCTACTCTGCCATTCGATTATGGTTGATCTATCTCTCCCTCTCAATCCCATCCTCCTGCCTTTCTCCATAACCCCTGACTAATCAAGAATCTATCTATCTCTGTCTTAAAAATATCTATTGATGGCCTCCACAGCCATCTGTGGCAATGAATTCAAGGGAAAATGTATAGATGAGAACTAAGTAAAATTCCAGAATGGGGAAAATAAGGAATCCTTGAATATATTTAACTCCAGTAATTGTGTTAACACACTCAATACACCTGTACTTTTTTCCAACTTTTGTTTCAGTTCACTGAACTCAGTAGCAGCACCACAGAGGTCTCTCTGCACCTGTTTAAAAAAAACATGCAAGATAATCACCGAAAACTCTGCACCTTAATTCTAAAGTACATACTTCATATCTCGATTTTTAGCTCAAAATAAAAATCATGATTAGTACGATGCAAGCTATGTCAAGAAGAGACAAAATGATGTTTTTTAATAAATATTTTGGTCAAGGAGCCTAGATAGAACCTGGCATAATCAGTAAATGTAAAATCATTCATAGAGAGTTTTAACATCACGTTTCCAATGCTTTTACATTTATTTATAAGGTAACTACATTGTGAAACTTCTATTTAAAACTTTGAGAAAAAATAAATAGCACCAAAATGTTAGCAGCTGTTTCGCACTTGGTTTCTTTACGTGTATCATGTTGGCAACAACATAATTAACGGTTTTATAAAATAGCATGGAATGGACCACAAGAACTCTTGAATATTTTAAATTAATAAACATTATTTAAATAAAGTCAGTCATACTGTGCGGAAACAGGCCCTTCGGCCCAACATGCCGCATCTACACCAGTGCCACCTGCCTGCGATTGGCCCATATCCCTGTAAACCTGTCCTATCCATGTACCTGCCAAATGTCAACCATTGCAATAGCAGACTTGGTTTCAACTGCCTCAACTACCTCCCCCTGGCAGCTCGTTCCATAAACCCACCACCCTTTATACAGTCAGAGCCATACAGACCAACATGTCCCATCTACACCAGTTCCACTTGCCTGCATTTGGCCCATATTACTCTAAACCTCCTATCCATGAACCTGTCTAATTGCTTCTTAAACGTTACGATTGTCCCTGCCTCAACTACCTCCTCTGGCAGCTCATTCCATACACCCACCATCCTTTGCGTGAAAAAGTTCCCCTTCAACTTAAATCTATGCCCCCTGGTTCTCAATTCTCCCAATCTGAGCAAGACACTGTGTGTCCACCTGATCTACTCCGCTCATGATTTTATACACCTCTGTAAGATCACCCCTCATCCTCCTGTGCTACAGGGAATAGAGTTCCAGCTTGCTCAACCTCTTCCTATATCTCAGACACCTCTAGTCCTGGCAACATCCTTGTAAATCACCTCTGCACCCTTTCCAACTTAACAACATATTTCCTTTAACATGGTGCCCAGAACTGAACACAATACTCTAAAGGTAGACAACAATGCTGGAAAACTCAGCAGGTGAGGCAGCATATATGGAGCGAAGGAATAGGCGACGTTTCAGGTCGAGACCCTTCTTCAGACCCGAAACGTCACCTATTCCTTCGCTCCATAGATGCTGACTCAACTGCTGAGTTTTCCAGCATTTTTGTCTACCTTCGATTTTTCCAGCATCTGCAGTTCTTTCTTAAACAATACTCGAAAGGCTTTTACCAGCTCCTTATGTATCTGCAGCTCCTTATATAACTGCAACATGACCTCCCAACTTCTATACTCAATACTCTGACTAATGCAGGCCACTTCCTGCTGTCAAACATTAATACTTAGCAATATTACAGCTCTGTACATGCATGCATGTACAGTTGGGATGTAATGTTAAAATTGTACAAGGTATTGGTGAGGCCAATTCTGGAGTATGGTGTACAATTTTGTTTGCCAAATTATAGGAAAGATGTCAACAAAATAGAGAGAGTAAAGAGGAGATTTACTAGAATGTTGCCGGGGTTTCAGCACCTAAGTTACAGAGAAAGATTGAACAAGTTAGGTCTTTATTCTTTGGAGCGCAGAAGGTTAAGGGGGGACTTCTTTAAAATGATGAGAGGGATAGACAGAGTTCACGTGGATAAGCTTTTTCCATTGAGGGTAGGGAAGATTCAAACAAGAGGACATGATTTGAGAATTAAGGGACAGAAGTTTAGGGGTAACATGAGGGGGAACTTCTTTACTCAGAGAGTGGTAGCTGTGTGGAATGAGCTTCCAGTGGAAGTGGTGGAGGCAGTTTCGATTTTATCATTTAAAAATAAATTGGATAGGTATATGGACGGGAAAGGAATGGAGGGTTATGGTCTCAGTGCAGGTAGATGGGACTAGGTGAGAGTAAGTGTTCGACACGGAGTAGAAGGGCCGAGATGGCCTGTTTCCGTGCTGTAATTGTTATATGGTTATGCATGCGCTGTCTTCCTCAATGCCCAAGCTCAGTATGACTTGCAGCTCGCCAGTACAATTATGTCAGGAGCCCAGTGAACAAGCAACAAAAAAACCACATCCGGTTGCAATCCCTTGTCTTAATCAATGAGGCCTTGTCACAATCTGTCATTCCGTTCAGCTGGATCGTATTTTTCCAGTTACGTCATTTTCAATTTGTGGCTTAAGGACATCAATCTCCATTGATATTTCAACCACCTGTTTTACCAAATCCTCTCCATTTATGAAACTTGGGATGAACTCCTCATACTTCTTGTTTAATTTGTTGCACACTTCACCCTGGGAAAGAATGTACAATTCAGTTGAAAGTTTCAGTTATAACTTAATCCTCTAAAAGCTCAACACAACCAAAAACAAGCAAAGAGGCTTCAAACTGAAAAATACAAGCTTCATCTTGTCATCTTTGAAAAATGATAAATCCAGTTAGTTAGTGCAATATTCTATTATTCAAGAGAATAATAAAATGCAACTTTGTGAAAGTGCAGTTTATGAAATATGAATGTAAGCCAATATTTAAAGTTTTTATGCCCCATAGCCAATATTATTGCAGGAAATATAAACAAACATGAAATCTTACAGATTCCATTTAAACTATTGGACAAAATACAGATTTAATCTTCCTATTTTGTGCAATATTCAGCAAAGCACCTAATGCTGGATGTCTGTCATTGCTTATGATAATAATGGGTATAATTTGAGTTGATTAAGGAATTTTAAAGTATAATTGATTTGAATCCATTACATAAATAACTAGTATTAATTTGCAGAACAAATCCAATGATACTGGTAAAATAGATATAAAAAGCTACAATTACAACTTCCACTATAACAAACTATGAAGGATGCTGAGGATACAAAGACCTTCTGTTAGAGGGAATGTTGTACTTTACCCATATTATATATCTGACTTTACACAGATAGGCACAGACACAAATTAAAACAACTCATGGATAAGTGGCAAGTCTATCGAACAAGTCGGTTTAATAAAGGCCACAGCAAAATACATCGGGAAGCAGTGTGAGCAAACTCAAACTACTTCAAAATCCTACAATAACTGTAGGATTCTTATACCCTCATGACACAATGGTCACTTGTGGAGTTGAAATAAACAATCATTAATCAATGTCTCCCCAAAGTTAACTTAAATCTTGCCTTTCCTGTTGTTTGGAAATCTCCCACCCACATATCTCACATGTAGACACCATAAATGGCCAGATTCCCCCAACAAATGGAATCCCCTTGTAAAAGTGGCAATTTGTTAACCTTTGCGAGACCTGGCTGCTAAACATGACCAAGAGCAGCTGTAATTCAAGATTGCAACAGATAAGAACCCAGACACAACTGTGAAGGACTATCCTCCCCCAACCGATAAGAAAGTCTGCTTTTCAGCAAAATGATTCAGCTTTGCTATTCTGACTACCTTCTTGGCTATTGTCCACCTCACCATACTTGTGCGTCAATAAACTCAATTTGAACTTGATTTGAATCCAACAATGATCCCCACCCTCCCCCTCCCCTCCTCCACTCCTTCCCCATTCCTTCTCTCCTTCTCTCCTCTACCCCTCTCCTCTCTTCCTCTACTCCCCCTCCTTCCCCATTCCCTCTCCTTCTCTCCTCTACCCCTCTCCTCTTCCTCTTCTCCCCCTCCTTCCCCATTCCCTCTCTCCTTCTCTCCTCTACCCCTCTCCTCTCTTCCTCTTCTCCCCCTCCTTCCCCATTCCCTCTCTCCTTCTCTCCTCTACCCCTCACCTCTTCCTCTTCTCCCCCTCCTTCCACATTCCCTCTCTCCTTCTCTCCTTCTCTCCTCTACCCCTCTCCTCTTCCTCTTCTCCCCCTCCTTCCCCATTCCTTCTCTCCTCTATCCCTCTCCTCTCTTCCTCTTCTCCCCCTCCTTCCCCCATTCCCTCTCTCCTTCTCTCCTCCACCCTCACCTCTTCCTCTTCTCCCCCTCCCCCTCCTTCCCCATTCCCTCTCTCCTTCTCTCCTCTACCCCTCTCCTCTTCCTCTTCTCCCCCTCCTTCTCCATTCCCTCTCTCTTTCTCTCCTCTACCCCTCTCCTCTCTTCCTCTTCTCCCCCTCCTTCCCCATTCCCTCTCTCCTTCTCTACCCCTCTCCTCTTCCTCTTCTCCCCCTCCTTCCCCATTTCTTCTCTCCTTCTCTCCTCTACCCCTCTCCTCTCTTCCTCTTCTCCCCCTCCCTCTCCATTCCCTCTCTCCTTCTCTCCTCTACCCCTCTCCTCTTCCTCTTCTCCCTCTCATTCCCCATTCCTTCTCTCCTTCTCCCTCTACCCCTCGCCTCTTCCTCTTCTCCCCCTCCTTCCCCATTCCTTCTCTCCTCTACCCCTCTCCTCTTCCTCTACTCCCCTCCTTCCCCATTCCTTCTCCTCTCCTCCTCCCCTCCTCCACTCCTTCCCATTCCTTCTCTCCTTCTCTCCTCTACCCCTCTCCTCTTCCTCTTCTCCCTCTCCTTCCCCATTCCCTCTCCTTCTCTCCTCTACCCCTCTCCTCTCTTCCTCTTCTCCCCCTCCTTCCCCATTCCTTCTCTCCTTCTCTCCTCTACCCCTCTCCTCTTCCTCTTCTCCCCCTCCTTCCCCATTCCCTCTCCTTCTCTCCTCTACCCCTCTCCTCTTCCTCTTCTCCCCCTCCTTCCCCATTCCCTCTCTCCTTCTCTACCCCTCTCCTCTTCCCCTTCTCCCCCTCCTTCCCCATTCCCTCTCTCCTTCTCTCCTCTACCCCTCTCCTCTTCCTCTTCTCCCCCTCCTTCCCCATTCCTTCTCTCCTTCTCTCCTCTACCCCTCTCCTCTCTTCCTCTTCTCCCCCTCCTTCCCCATTCCCTCTCTCCTTCTCTCCTCTACCCTCACCTCTTCCTCTTCTCCCCCTCCTTCCCCATTCCCTCTCTCCTTCTCTCCTCTACCCCTCTCCTCTTCTTCTTCTCCCCCTCCTTCCCCATTCCTTCTCTCCTCTACCCCTCTCCTCTTCCTCTTCTCCCCCTCCTTCCCCATTCCTTCTCTCCTTCTCTCCTCTTCTCCCTCTCCTTCTCCATTCCCTCTCTCCTTCTATCCCTCTCCTCTTCCTCTTCTCCCTCTCCTTCTCCATTCCCTCTCTCCTTCTCTCCTCTATCCCTCTCCTCTTCCTCTTCTCCCTCTCCTTCCCCATTCCCTCTCTCCCTCTCTCCTTCTCTCCTCTACCCCTCTCCTCTTCCTCTTCTCCCCCTCCTTCCCCATTCCTTCTCTCCTCTACCCCTCTCCTCTTCCTCTTCTCCCCCTCCTTCCCCATTCCTTCTCTCCTTCTCTCCTCTTCTCCCTCTCCTTCTCCATTCCCTCTCTCCTTCTCTCCTCTACCCCTCTCCTCTTCCTCTTCTCCCTCTCCTTCTCCATTCCCTCTCTCCTTCTCTCCTCTATCCCTCTCCTCTTCCTCTTCTCCCCCTCCTTCCCCATTCCCTCTCTCCTCTCCTTCTCTCCTCTTCTCCCTCTCCTTCTCCATTCCCTCTCTCCTTCTCTCCTCTACCCTCACCTCTTCCTCTTCTCCCCCTCCTTCTCCATTCCCTCTCTCCTTCTCTCCTCTACCCCTCTCCTCTTCCTCTTCTCCCCCTCCTTCCCCATTCCCTCTCTCCTCTCCTTCTCTCCTCTTCTCCCTCTCCTTCTCCATTCCCTCTCTCCTTCTCTCCTCTACCCTCACCTCTTCCTCTTCTCCCCCTCCTTCCCCATTCCCTCTCTCCTTCTCTCCTTCTCTCCTCTACCCCTCTCCTCTTCCTCTTCCTCCTCCTACTCCAAAGATCAGAGCGAATCTCTATAATCTTTGTCCTACTCCTCTTCTCTCCTCCCGTCTCCGCCTTTCTTGTTTCCACCTCGAGTTCCTCCACACGACGATCCAGGCGGCCGATCTTGGTGCCAATGTCGTCCTTCTCCAGCCTCCCCGACGACGCCAGCGCCTCAGCCACGAAGGACGAGATCTTCCCGCTTCCACTGTGTAGATGGCCGCTGTGGCGCAAGGCGGGCCGGGAAATGTAGTCCATCCAGCCTACAACTCCCATGAGCCACCGGGCGCCCCGGGAAATATAGGCATGGTGGTGGGGATGGACTACAACTCCCATGAGCCCCGGGCGCCCCGGGAAATATAGGCATGGTGGTGGGGATGGACTACAACTCCCATGAGCCCCCGGGGCACCCTGGCACGATGGGAAATGTAGTCCTTCCCACCACAGTGCCTACAACTCCCATGAGCCCCCGGGCACCCCAGCACGATGGGAAATGTAGTCCTTCCCACCACAGTGCCTACAACTCCCATGATCCACCGGGGAGTGGTTCCCGTATTGATCGCTTGTACGTTTCCAAGGCCTACGTCTCTTGTGTATCGGCGGCCTCCATGCGGCTGGTGCCATGCTCGGACCGCTGCCTGGTGCGAGTGGACTTTATCCCAGCGCGCACACAGGCAGGGTCCATGTATTGGCATTTTAACGAATCCCGCAATCACCGATTGCGGGATTCGTTCAGGAAGTTCTGGGTGAAGTGGAGAGACACAGGGGCGTTTCCTTTCCCTAAGGCATGTTGGGACGCGGGGAAGGCCTACGTCCGTCTGTTTTGCCAGGACTATGCGAGGGGGTCGACCAAGGGGCGGGACTCCGAGATCAGACGGCTTGAGAGAGAGTTGCTCGACTCGGAGTCTCGTCTGGATCGGACTGGTGGGGACTGGCGTGAGTGGCGGGAGTACCAGGAGAAGAAGGGTGCGCTGAGGGACTTGTAGCTTAGGAGGTCCCGGTGCGCGTATGTGAGGTCGCGAGTCCAGATGTTGCACGATCTGGACCACCCCTCCCCTTTTTCTTCTCTCTGGAGAAGGGAGGAGGAGCCCGCAGGCAGCTCGTTGAGTTGCTTGTGGATGATGGCTCCTCTGTCACAGATCCAGAGTATTGGTGCCTCGGTTCGGTCTTTCTACAGGACTCTGTTCTCCGCGGGTACATCTAGCGGGGATGCGCAGGGGGTCCTGTGGGAGGGCTTACCCGTAGTGTGCAAAGAGGTGGCTGAGCCCCTCGATGATCCCTTAACTCTGGAGGAGTTGACTGCTACCCTGCATCAGCTCAGGGGTGGGGCTAGTCTCCAGGACTGGGTGGGCTGATGGTGGAGTTTCGTAGAGCCTTCTGGGATGTCCTGGGGTGTGACTATATGAAGGTCCTTGGGGAGAGCCTGGAGATGCCCTTCTCGTGGCGCAGGGCAGTCGTTGTCCTGCTGCCCAAGCAGGGCGATCTCTGCCTTTTGAAGAACTGGTGCCCGGTCTCTTTCCTCAGCACAGAATACAAAGTCTTTGCACGGGCAATGGCGAATCGCCTGGGTCCCGTGCTGTCCCAAGTGATCAACTCAGACCAGTCCTACACAGTCCCGGGCCGGTCCATCCAGGACAATATCCATCTGGTCCGGGACCTGATCCATCTGTCCCAGGGGGTTGGACAGTCCGTCACCTTTGTCTCCCTTGACCAGGAGAAGGCGTTTGACAGGGTGGATCACGACTACCTACTTGGGACTCTGCAGGCGCTCAAATTTGGACCACACTTCATGGCCCTAGTCCGGCTTTTGTACGCTGCTGCGGGATGCCTTGTTATGGTCAACGATTCTTTGTTGGCCCCCATTCACTTTAGGAGGGGGATATATCAGGGATGTCCCATGTCCGGCCAGCTGTATTCCATCTGTGTGGAGCCATTCCTGTGCCTTCTCCGGAGGCGGTTGATAGGCCTGGCTTTACCGGGGCCGGGGGTGGAGGTGGTTCTCTCAGCCTATGCCGATCATGTCCTTTTGATGTTCACCGACCCTGTTGACCTGCGGAGGATGCGTGAGTGCCAGCAGGATTTCTCGGCTGCATCCTCCGCACGGATCAACTGGGGGAAGTGTTCTGGTGTCTTGGTGGGTCAGTGGGAGGTGGACTCCCTGCCGGAGGTGATGACAGCTTATGCGTGGAGCACCACGCACCTCCTCTACCTGGGGGTCTACCTGAGTCCCACTGAGGGGATTGGCCAGCGAACTGGCAGGAGCTAGAGGTGAAAGTCATCGCCCGGCTAGGGCGTTGGTCAGGCATCCTTGGCGAGCTCTCTTACCGGGGGAGAGCATTGGTCATAAACCAGCTGGGGGCCTCTATGTTGTGGTAGCGGCTGGCCACTCTGGTCCTGCCCTCTTTATTTGTCACCATGATCCAAAGGAGGTTGGAATTTCTTCTGGGGATGAAAGGAATCATTGGGACTCTGCTGGGGTTCTGAGTCTCCCGTTGGAGGAGGGCGGTCAGGCGCTGGTTTGCGTCCGTACCCAGGTGGCGGCTCTCCGTCTCAGGACCCTGCGGAGGTATATGTATTCCGAGTGTCCTCCTAATGGCACGCGCTGGCAACGTACTTTTCGCACCACGGTCGCTGCCTCCAGGAGGGCACACAGCTCCCGGTAGCGGGCATCAGTCGACACACTGGGCGGGAATTGCCTGGCTTTTATCGAGATATATTTAAAGCGTGGAATCCGGTCACCTTCAGCCAGGGCGCGGCTCCACAGGGGGAGGGGGGTGTTGTGGCTGCGAGGGTGGCCAGTCCTCACCCTGTCACAGTGGGTATCGAGGAGAGGCATGTGCGTGGAGCGGTTCTGGCCCAGTTTACCCCCGCTCCGTCGGAATTGCTCAAAGGACCTACGGCCCGGGTCCCTTCCCGAGAGCTGGCCCCACGCAACTTGAGCCGCCTTTCCGAGATGCCCATGATGCGGAGAGGAGCGTACTGTACAGGCTGATCCTGTACACTCTACACTTCCTCGCCCTTGTCTTCCATCCGGACATGCCCTGGTGGTCCGTGTCACCACCTGATGGCAGGTGTGGTCCTCAGTGGAGGTATCTCTATAAGGGAGTCCTACCCCTTTACATCGGGGACCTGGGGTGGAGAGTGTTGCACATGGCTGTGGCCTGTAACAGGTACTTGAGCCGGTTCACGGACTCGCCAGCGCCTGTCACTTCTGTGGCGAGGAAGAGACCGTGTTCCATTTGGACATGCAGTGTGAGAGGTTGCAGCCCCTGTTCGACTATCTGAAGGGCCAGGAGAGGGAACACGCGGTGTCCACGGGGACTTTGGAGGCCTTCCGTCAATGCTGGTTGCCGCGGGAGGTCGAGTGTTTTGTTGATAACGTTGGCGTTATATTAATTTGATGATCGATTGTTTGTAAACTGTCAACATAGTCTTTGATTGTGTTAATACTCTGCATGTTTATTTTTATGTTTTTGAATAAAAGTATTTGTGTAATTTTTTTAATGAGTCACCAGCGTGATGGGAAATGTAATCTGTCCCCCACCACAATGTCTACAATTCCCCTGAGCCACCGGGCGCTGCCAGGTCCAATGACCAGGGACCGGCACAGTGGCTCCCCCTGTAGGCCGGCAGTCTGACCGTGGGTCCAACGAGCAGGGACTGGCTCAGTGGCTCCCCCTGTAGGCCGGCAGTCTGACCGGGGGTCCAACGAGCAGGGGCCGGCTCAGTGGTTCCCCCTGTAGGCCGGCAGTCTGACCGTGGGTCCAACAACAAGGGGCCGGCTCAGTGGCTCCCCCTGTAGGCCGGCAGTCTGACCGTGGGTCCAACAACAAGGGGCCGGCTCAGTGGCTTCCCCTGAAGCCATGATCCGCTGGTCCGGGTCAAGGACTACGTTCTCCTGAGAACTTTTCCCTGTAGCTCAGAACCTCAAGTCCTGGCAACATCCTTCTAAATCCTTTCTGCACTCAAAGGTCGAAAACTTCCACAGAATTGAGAAGGGGACCAAAGCAGCCTCGTTAAAATCATTCCAATAATCCCGTTTCTCAAGCTGTTAACATTTAGGTGAATTATCAATTCATATTGTGGAACATGGGAATGCTGGAATTTAGACCATAATTAAGTTCAATTTAATGTGCAGAAATTCTAGTGAACAGATGTATATATAACAAACCATATAACAATTACAGCACGGTAACTGGCCATCTCGTCCCTTCTAGTCCGTGCCGAACACTTACTCTCACCTAGTCCCATCTACCTGCACTCAGACCATAACCCTCCATTCCTTTCCCGTCCATATACCTATCCAATTTATTTTTAAATGATAAAATCGAACCTGCCTCCACCACTTCCACTGGAAGCTCATTCCACACAGCTACCACTCTCTGAGTAAAGAGGTTCCCCCTCATGTTACCCCTAAACTTTTGTCCCTTAATTTTCAAATCATGTCCTCTTGTTTGAATCTTCCCTACTCTCAATGGAAAAAGCTTATCCACGTCAACTCTGTCTATCCCTCATTATTTTAAAGACCTCTATCAAGTCTCCCCTTAACCTTCTGCGCTCCAAAGAATAAAGAGCTATCTTGTTCCACCATTACTCTCTGGTATCTCCCATTCAGCCACTGTTGAATCCATCTTGCTACTCCACCATTAATACCCAACAATTGAACCTTCTCAACCAACATTCCATGTGGAACCTTGTCAAAGGCCTTACTGAAGTCCATATAGACATCCACCACTTTACCCTCATCAATTTCCCTAGTAACCTCTTCATAAAATTCAAGAGGATTAGTCAAACATGACCTTCCAGGCACAAATCAATGTTGACTGTTCCTAATCAGACCCTGTTTATCCAGATGATTATATATATTATCTCTAAGTATCCTTTCCATTAATTTGCCCACCACTAACTAACAGTTCTATAATTGCTAGGTTTACTCTTAGAACCCTTTTTAAACAATGGAACAACATGCGCAGTACGCCAATTCTCCGGCACCATTCCCGTTTCTAATGACATTTGAAATATTTCTGTCATAGCCCCTGCTATTTCTACACTAACTTCCCTCAATGACCTAGGGAATATCCTGTCAGGACCTGGAGACTTATCCACTTTTATATTTTTCAAAAGTGTCAGTACATCCTCTTCTTTGATCCTCATAGTTTACATAGCTACTCTACTAGTTTCCCTTACCTCACATAATTCAATATCCTTCTCCTTGGTGAATACTGAAGAAAATAAATTGTTCAATATCTCCCCCATCTCTTTTGGCTCTGCAGATAGCTGTCCACTCTGACTCTCTGGACATCACACGCTGCCGCAGTGGTGAGTAAGGCAAGGCAGTGCCTTTACCACCTCAGGCAATTGAGGAAATTCAGAGTGTCTCTGAGGATCCTCCAGTGCTTCTACTCAGTGGCTGTGGAAAGCATCTTGTCCGGAAACATCACAATTTGGTTTGGGAACGGCTAGGCCCAGGACAAAAAGGCTCTGCAGAGAGTTGTGTGTTCGAACTTCACTCGCCCCCCTGCAGGAACTATACATCAGAAGGTGCAAATCCAGGGCCAACAAGATCATGGGGGACCCCTTCCACCCCAGCAACAGACTGTTCCAGCTGCTACGGTCAGGCAAACGCCTCCGTTGCCATGCTGCGAAAACGGAGAGGATGAAAAGGAATTTCTTCCCAGAGGCCATTAGGACTGTAAACTCCTATCTCACCAGGGACTAACTTACTGTACCAATTTACAGTTGTGTGGTGTATTTTTTAAATTGCTGTTTTTTTCTATTTTTTCCTCCCACAAATATGTAATATGTGAATATGTGATTCTGTTCCATTCTGTTTTGTAGTTTTTTGCACAATGCGCAAGCATTGTCACTTTTCATTTCACTGCACATCTCGTATGCGTATGTGACGAATAAACTTGACTTGACTTGACTAGTCGTGGGGGGTGGGGGATTGGGAGGGGGGGCCTCACAAGTGAAATAGCTTAGGGCCTCTCTTCATCTACATCCGGCCCTGCCAGTCACGTCGACCAGCAAGAGATTGTGTCCTGAGAAAGACGTCGGCAACAATGCAAATACAACAAGAAGAAACTAATAGCAATATTAAGCTGGGTGATTACATTATACAATGAAATAAACAAACTACATTGAGCAAACTGCACAGATACATCAAAGTCCAAAGTGGTCAGGTGCTGAAAGTTCTGTGGTTCAAAACAAGCAGGGTAGGACAGGAAACCAAAGTTCTAATAGTCCAATATAGGCTGTGGGCCGAGGAGCTTTTTTGTGCAAGTTCGTGACCCAACTCACCGAACTACATGAAATTCTCACATATTGTGTAAAAATATTATATAAATCACCCCTGAAACTCATCAAAAACAAAACTTGCACATTTTTAATAAATTAGAGAAAAACCTGAAAATGTCCATGTAGCTTTCGTCCAATCAAAGCACGTTTAACATTGCGTCGGACGCCAATTGGCCAATTACGCACTTTGTTTCAGACTAGCTAAGCAGGGAGCACATATCATGGCTGAGAGTACTTCTACTGATTGAAACATTGTGAATCAACTGGAACTCGAAGGTAAGATCTAAAGTCTGAATTTATGGAAATTAATCTGTATGGACTTTAATTAATTTAATTGCACCCTTTTATAATTTGAAAAAATGAGATTTGGAGGCTGTACATTCATTCATTCATGAAGTTGAGGGCCTAAACTATGTGTACCCATAGCAAAGTAAAATAAAAAATTTCACTAATGCCAGCTTGTTGTAGTCTAATAAGTCTTTAACATCTAATCTCGGAGCTGCCTGAGATCACTTACCGAGGAAAAGTGCTGCGATCGCGGGGCCTATGTACTTAACATAGTGAAGCCGCGGTCTCAATTAAGAAGCGGCCGATTCGCGAACGTGGAGTGTGTTTGGATCATCTCCGCAGGGGTGGGGAGGCTGTACATAGTGCCATCCGTAGCGGCTGTTTCCAGGCCCCGACCACGGGAGAACAACGGAGGAATATTGACTGCACTTTACAGGCTTCCATCGGAGTGATAAATGGTCAGAAATAGTTGATGTTTATGTAGAAATGAATTGGTGTATGTGAACTTGAACAAACTAATTTATCTATGGTAGTAACAGTGTTAGTCTCATTAACATTAAGAAGAAGTTGACATTTTATGAATTGAAGTCCATGCAGACTTAATGACGATGAGATGGGGTTTTTCTGTAGCCTCTGCCCCTCCAATTGAACTTGAACTAACTTATCTATGGCAGTAAATTACAGTGTAAGTCTCATTGACATTAAGAAGCGATTGACATTTTATAAATTGAAGTTCATGCAGACCTAAGTAATATGAGATTTTTTTTTCTGCAGCTTCTGCCCCTCCACTCTTCAGAGCCTGTCCACACAAAAGTGTTTTGTGTGGACATGCACTGTAGGCACTGTGCCATAATGAACACTCATTTGATCATTTGCAGATTTGCCATCCCATCTACCTGGACATTAGTACATGTATAATTTCCCCATTGATATGTTGATATTGTCTTACATAATATAAAACATGAAAAGATGTAAAATACTCCCTGACACATTTTATCTTCTATTATTAGGAGGCAGCAGTGTTTCCCGGGTTATCATGCAGAGTGCTATTGTCACTTCTGCAACATAACAATAAATCGAGCTATAGCAAGGTCTAGAAGGATGAAAGGTAATGATGGGACTCAAACAACAATTAATTTTATTTACGGTCATATGATGTTACTTTGAAAAATGAAAAGATATATTTGAAGATGTTGATTTATTTTACTTTTCATTCCTTTTCTGTTTTCTTTTTCCTCTTTCAATTGAGTTCAAGACGCTGAAAAGCCTGAAGCAGGTGAATCACCTCAAGAGGCAGTTCCTGATGGTGAAGCAGATGAGCCGGCCCCAAAGAGACTGCTTCGATCCATGACAAGTGATGGTCAACAAATATGGACATGGGTGGAAAATTGTAGGTGGTGAATTGGACATTGACTGGGGGTGATCTGCCTCCAGCCCCAAACACCTTGCTAGAATTAACATACTGTTCATGCAAGAAAACAAACTGTGGGAAATCAAGTACAGGGAAGGAAGATGCTCATGTCAACAGCATGGTGAGCCATGTACAGATTTATGTCAGTATGTTGACTGCAGAAACTCTATTACTGCAAAAGACTTGGAATCTGATGAAGAATATTCAGATGAAGATCAGATGTAATGTAAACAAATAAATTGGGGAAATAAATGATTATATAAAGTTTTATTTTAATGTCGATCGTTTCACTGTTTATTTGATCAAATTATTTAAACAATGAGTGAATTTCTTATGATAATGGCGTGCTGGTGAATGACAGTGCAACAGTCCACCCACCCATCCACACATACATACATACACACACATACGCACACACACATCCATCCGTACGCACACTTCCATGCATGCACACACACAAACATGCACACATACATCCACGCATCCACACACACATCCGCACACACACACACATCCACACATCCATCCGCACGCAGACATACATGCACACATCCATCCACACATATACATCCACACACACACACACATCCACACATACATCCACACATACTTCCACACATTTACATCCACACATCTACAGATACACGTTTGACAGGTATACACAGACACACACACACAAACTACAGAACTACAGATACTCAAACAATGCAACACTTTTAGGGTTATTTTAGGTTAAAGCTAATAGCCCTCATTTGCAAAGGCACCATGGTGGGGAGGGGGGGGGGTTCTCTAACATAAATATAGGCTCATTGTAGTATAAAAATAATACTCATCGAGTAAACATCAGAGCATTCGATTCTTGGTCAGCATGTGACATTTACATCAGAAATAAGACAGGTCTCTTACAGGACTGTCCCCCAGCCTGGCACTGCCCCAGTCCCGCTATGGCCATGACCCCCACTCTCCCCACTATGGCAGTCAGTGGGGTTTAGTAAATGGGGGATCCCAGAGGATCTGTCCTGACCCCATTAATTAGGCAGGTTCATGAGCCCATAAAACCTGGGACCTCTGCGGCAGTCTCATTCATTTTCCTATTAAAGCGACTGGAAGATGCCTTGCAGGTCTGTCCCCCAGTCTGGCACGGCCCCAGACCCACTATGGCCATGACCCCCACTCTGCACACTGGCAGTCAGTGGGGTTCAGTAAAGGGAGGAATCCACAAGAACTGCCCTCACCCATTAATTAGGCTGGTTCAGGAGCCAGACCTCTGGAGCAGTGTCATTAATAAAACACTCACAATTATATTCATTATATTATTTTTATATTATATAATTATACTTAATTATATATGGTTACAGTCATATTTACGTCATATATATATATATATAGGTATAATATATAGTTTAAATGGACTGCAACACAGAAATAGGCTGCCCATGGTGTAATATGCGTAATGGCCACTAGATGGCGCTTACTTTCCCGATCTCATTTTTTAATAAGTTTAATTAATTAATGTGCAACTTTTGACACTGACGAGTTATGACTTCCTTCTCAATTTAGGATACCTTTCAAACGTGTATCTGTGGATGCGTGTATGTACGTGTGGATGGATGTATGTGTGCATGTATGTGTGGATGTGTACATGTATGTCTGCGTGTGAATGGATGTGTGGATGTGTACATGTATGTCTGCGTGTGAATGGATGTGTGGATGTGTGTGTGTGCGGATTTATATGTGCATGTATGTGTGTGTTTGCATGCATGGAAGTGTGCGTACGGATGGATGTGTGTGTGGATGTGTGTATGTATGTATGTCTGTGTGGATCGGTGGGTGGAATATCGCAGTCATTCACCAGCACGCCATTATCATAAGTTTAAATAATTTGACCAAATAAACAGTGAAACGATCGACATTAAAATAATCATTTATTTCCCCAATTTATTTTGTTTACATTACATCTGATCTTCATCTGAATATTCTTCATCAGATTCAAAGTATTTTGCAATAGTTCAAGTTCAAGTGGAGGGTCAGGCAGAGGCTACAGATAAAAAAAACTCATAGTCATTAAGTCTGCATGGACTTCAATTCATAAAATTTCAACCTCTTCTTAATGTTCATGAGAATAACAATAGGTTACTACCATAGAAAAATTAATTCAAGTTCACATACACCAATTCATTTCCACAGAAACATCAACCATTTCTGACCATTTCTCACTCCAATGGAAGCCTATAAAGTGCGATAAATATCCCTCCGTTTTTCTCCCATGGTCGGGGCCTGGAAATTGGCTGCTGCGATCGGCACTATGTACAGCCTCCCCCCCCCCCCCGCGGAGATGATCCAAACACACCCCGCGCGCTCCGCGTTCGCGAATCGGCCGCTTCTTAATTGAGACTGCGGCTTCACTATATCAAGTACCTAGGCCCCGCGGTCAGAGCACTTTTCCTGGTAAGTTATCGCAGGCAGCTCCGAGATTAGATGTTAAAGACTTATTAGACTACAACAAGCTGGCATTAGTGAAAATGTGTAATTTACTGTGTTATGGATACACATAGTTTAGGCCCTCAACTTCATGAAAGAGTGAGTGAGTGAATGAATGAGTGAATGAATGAGTGAATGAATGAGTGAATGAATGAGTGAATGAGTGAGTGAATGAATGAGTGAATGAGTGAATGAGTGAGTGAGTGAATGAGTGAGTGAGTGAGTGAGTGAATGAATGAAGGAATGAATGAGTGAATGAGTGAATGAATGAGTGAATGTACAGCCTCCAAATCTAATTTTTTCACATTATAAAAGGGTGCAATTAAATTAATTAAAGTCCATACATGTGAGGAAGCGGTTAATAGGTATAGTTGATTTAAACTAAGCAGCACGAACACCCGACAATACACAGATAGATAATAGCCGTGAGTACAAATGGTGACATTTCAAGGATGAGAAAAAAGGAGATAGCGACAGCCCAGCAAAGAACTAGGGTAAGGGTCATGAGCAACTATCTGTGCGCATGGGCAATGAACTTACATGAATATGTACACACGCCCATCATGACAAGATGTCTCATTTAAATGCACATGCGATGTATGATCTGGGAGGTACCCTGGGCGTTGCGGGGCGTTACGGGGCATTACGGTTAGATTGTGCACCTCAGTGCTCTGATTGGAAGGAGCCCGAAGGGGAGGAATTAAAGGTGTAAACCATTGTAAAATGGTGTGAATTAAAGAGAGTGACTTTCCTGATCTCGGTGTGTCTTGATAGGGGAGACACCCGACTCTGCAGACTTGCTAATAAATAAACTTGTTTCTCTAAATTCTCTAGCATCGTGATTGTGAGCAATCAGTTTTTTGCACCTCACAGATGGGGGCTCGTCTCGGGATTGCCACTCCGGCAAGCTGGCGACGGTATACGGGAGAAGGGACGGTGCACCCCGCTGATTCAGCGGCCCTGGACCCCGTGCTTGCCATCAGCGGTTTGAGCGAGTGATATCCCAGACCAGAGACTAGAGAAAAAAGTGGGAGTAGTTGGAAATCGCGAGGAGACAAATCGAGTGATTCCTGTGCACAAGACCCCGGTAAGAAAACGGACGATTAAGTACTACTCGGGCGATTAAATAGATCTGGGGGAAATTCCGATCGGGAGGATAGGCAATGAAAACGGAAAGCCCAAAAGGA
This sequence comes from Malacoraja senta, assembly GCA_038087875.1. NCBI lineage: Eukaryota > Metazoa > Chordata > Chondrichthyes > Rajiformes > Rajidae > Malacoraja > Malacoraja senta. The sequence goes on along the minus strand of JAXLNO010001409.1, from coordinate 21,442 downwards.
AGGGGAAGGGCGGTAAGCCCGACCCCCGCATTTTGCCTGATAGTCCGTTGGGGCGAATGCTGAGCCTCTGGGGGCAGAGAAATACCCAGGGATTGGAGAAGACAAAAATGATTTGATTCTGTTATTTTGAGTTTTAATACATATAAAAGATGTTGCATTTATTTGAAGTAAGAATGGAACGAATGTGATTTGTGTGTAAAAACCGGTTTGGAATGAAAGAGGAAGTTTATATATGTGATAATTATTTTGTTTATTGTATTTGTAGACCACATTGTAAGAGTAAGTAAGTAAGTAAGTTTTATTAGAATCAAAAAATGTCCACTGTAGGTAGGTGTATGTTCCTTTAAATAAATCAGGTCATGGTGAAAGGCGACGAACAGCTGTAAGATAATGATTAATTGTTTGTATCCTCGTAACCTAGAAGGGGAAATTGTAAAATCAGCTTTTGGTTTTTCTGATGTTCTTTTAGATTTCTAGTCAGTAAAGATAATTTGGAAAATTGTTACTAGTGCTAGGAATTGGACATTTAAAATAGTGGTGAATATGGATTGAAATAATTGGAAATAAGTTAATTGGTAAACATTCAAGTTTAGAAAGAAAGGAGAGAGAGGCAATTAGAAGATAACAGAAGTAGAAAAACGACAGGCGTGAAAGTAATAAAGCAGGAGGAGTCAGTGGAAGATTTAAAAAAGAAAGGTGAATGAATTTGCAAGGAGGCTAGAATATTTGAGAAGCAAGAAATTGAGTTTAGAATAAGAAAGAAGGTATACCAGAAAGGATTAAAGTTGGAAGCATTGGGATAAAGTGATGAGACTGCTTTAAAGAGAAAAGAGAAGGACAGACACAGATTATCCCTTGGGGCACCCATAAACTGAGAGGGCTAAAAAAAGGATTAGGGCTTTGGAGGAGGAGAACGTGGGACGATTATTGATCATGGAAGATTTGAAGGCACTGTTGGTAAAAGTGATGGGAACCACTAAAGTGACAGAACTACTGAAGATGGATGGTATAAACTGATGCGAACAATGTAACAAGCAATGGCATACTGTTTGACACAGTCAGGCAGAGGGTATGGCAGGCCCTCAGACAATGTTACTCACTTAAGAGGAACCCCAAGGAACAAAGGGGAAATACACAAGGAAAGGCAAATAGCCTATCTGGAAAACCAGCTGAAAAGGTGGAGAGTTGATTGATGAACATTATATTATGAACTACTGTGGTGGATGTCATTCTTCTTAAAGTCAAGCAGATTCAGCGAACAGTTGGTCTCTGCGGTCGAGAAATATCGCAAAGATAGGAAAAAGACTTGCAAACCAGCAGGAGGAGCTGTTGTCAATAAACAATGGACCTAAGTGAGTCCTATGACGGAACCAAGCAGGGCCAGAGAATTACATGCCAATAATGAATGTCTTTGGGGAACGTTTCCTCAAAAAGTCCTATCAGGAGTGAAATAAATCTGGATATAAGCCCTAACAGGACTGGGGTCCCCAAGAGAGAAAGGGATTTAAAGGAGGATTTGTTGGTATTGTTCCATAAGTGAAAAGCGATGTAAGGGAGAGAGAGAGATTTAAAAAATATATATATATACTTCAGAATGTAGGACAGAAGATGATAACCTTGGGAAAAGGCAGGATATAGTTGAGACTAGATTAGGTATAAGCCCTGTAGTGTCATCTATGATGAATAAGGTAATTAAGAGGTTTGGTAGACCTACAGAAATCAGCTTTGACAACAGATTGTTTTCATTTAGGGAGTAGCTAAGTTAGCGATAGAGACCCTTAGAGTAAAATACATATTTGGGTATGTAACACCTGCAGTCACAGGCATGGTGGAAAGAATAAATGGAACATTGAAGGTTAATATAAATAAACTTAAGAGATGTTGCATGCAAACTAACCGAGCAGGTGGCACAATGGAGAGGTCCCTACAAGAGACCGAGTTTGGAACAGTTAAAGATAGAATTTAAAAAGTATATGAAACAGTTAATTATGATATACAAGTCTATTTATGAACAGGAAAAGTAAAAGCTGTTGGAGGTGGACCAGGGGGAAGGACCCTTTAAACCTGAAGACAAGGTGTATGTATGAGTTTTCTAAACTACCGACCGATGTTCAGGTAGAAGGTTGATATACCTAGTACAATTTCAATAATTACATGAGGGCTGTCCCGCAGGTATGAATAGATAATAGCCTTGAGGTAAGTGAACAGGAGGACAAAGATGTGAGAAAAGAGTAGAGTTTTAACAAGAACGTTGTTTGACATCAGTGGTGGGCAAAATAACGGAAAGGATACTTAAGACAATATATAAGAATTTGGATAAATAGGGTAGGATTAGGAAGAATTAGCATGGATTTGTGATTGTGATGTTTGACTAATCTTGAATTTTTTTAAAAGGTTATTAGGGAAATTGATGAGGATAAAGTGGTGGAGGATGTTGTCTAGATGAACTTCAGTAAGGCCTTTGACAAGGTTCAATAAGGAAATAAGGTTGGTTAAGAAGGGTTAGTAAGAAATAGCAAGATGGATTAAAAAGTGGCTGTATGGGAGATGTCAGAGAGCAATGGTGGATGGATGTTTGTCAGGTTGGAGGTCAGTGACTAGAGGGGGTACCTCAGGGATGTGTGTTGGGTCCACTGTTGTTTGTCATGTGAATCAATAATCTGGATGTTGGTGTGGTAAAATAGATTAATAAGTATGTAGATGATACTAAGATAGGTGGTGTTGTGAATAATGAAGTAGATTTTAAAAGTGTACAGAGAGATTTAGATCATTTGGAAGAGTGGGTTGAAACATGACAGATAGGTTTAATGTTGATAGTGTGAGATGATACATCTTGGCAGGACAAATCAAAATTGAACGTACATGGTAAATGATTGTGAATTGAGGAATGAAGTTGAACAGAGGGATCTAGGAATAACTGTGCATAGTTCCCTGAAGGTGGAATCTCATGAAGATAGGATGGTAAAGAAAGATTTTGGTGTGTTGGCCTTTATAAATCAGAGCATTGTGTATAGAAGTTGGGTTGTAATGTTAAATTGTACAAGGTATTGGCGAGGTCAATTGTGGAGTATGGTGTATAATTTTGGTAGGCATAATTATAGGAAAAAGGTCAACAAAATAGAGAGGATACAGAGGAGATCAATTAGAATGTTGACTGGGTTTCAGCAACTAAGACACAGAGAAAGGTTGAACAAGTTAGGTCTTTATTATTTAGGAAAGATAGAAGGAGTCCCAACAATGCAAGGGAACGATGTGTTCCTGAGGAACTATTTACTGTCAGTGTCCCAATCTCTTGCAGAACTAAAAATTAAAGGATTGCTGGCCCAGAGCCCACCACTGGACTTCCCGATTCACTCAGTCAAGGCTGGAGACAGGGTATTAATAAAAACGTGGAAAGAAGAAAAGCTGCAACCTAAGTGGACTGGACCCTACCTGGTGTTACTAATCACCGAGACGGCAGTACGAACAAAAAAGAAAGGGTGGACATATGCAAGTCGAGTTAAGGGTCCTGTGGAGGCCCCACCAGACAATATCAGCCCGTGGACTGTGCGCAAAGGAGAGGAACCATTGACTTTAATATTTACCAAGAACCCGCGGGAAAAATGAAGATTTCGTGTTGGTGGGTCGTGTGTTGGGTGGTTACCCAACTCGTGAGTAATATAACATGCATAAAAATCACAATACCACAGAATACAAGGTCCACCACCATCCCATTTGATGTATGTAAAGGAAAATGGTGGTGTGGCTATAGAATGTATGTATGCACCCATCCCTGTAAAGATTGGCACGCGGTGTTTACTTCATCAAAATATGGGTGGCATCGAACCACCTATCAAACTGATAGGTGGAAAGTATATCAAAACCCGAACGAGGGATTGCCAGGACGCGTATATGTAAGCATACAGAGTGTTCAAATGCAGGAAAGTGGTAGGTATTGTATATGTGCAGATAGAACAGGGAAGGACGCATGCCTCAGGTTTGAGATAAAAGTGAAGCGGGACGGGAATATGGTAAAATATGAGGATGGGAGGGAAAGGTTCCAGATAGATGACAGTCAGAGTAGGGATTCCTGGGCAACACCAGCATCACTGGTAGTCAGAAATGTCACCACGGAATATGAGCCTAAGGATTTGAAGATAATGATAGTAGCAGGAGAAACAGAATGAAGGCAATTATATGAGGAGGGAATACCTACAGGAGGAAAGGGAGCCAATACCTGGCTTGCCTGGATGATGTACACGGCCAGGAGTATGCAACACACCAATTGCTACGCCTGCGCCGGAGCTAAGCCTCAGCTGGTTCCAGTACCATTTCCCTTGAATTGGGATAGGACACCTGGGGCTATGTCATGTATACTACAGCTATTCACGAATCCCATCCTACCAAAGGATGCGACCTGCCAGAGTTATCATTACCTATTCCCGGCTAGCAACAACAATACAAAGGGCCGAAGGACAGACCCTCGACCTCCTCCGTTTACCACTCCCCTTGGGGAGGAGGGATTTGAGTGTTATACCAGATATAACCTAGATGGACAGGAAATGGGGGAGGTGCTCAACAGCAATCAGACGTATAACATAACGGCTGAGGAACAGGGGCCACTGTTCAAAAGCTCCTGGCTGAGAAAGCAGATAGTCAGTAGAGCTGATGTCAGGTGGTGGTGCGGGGATAATACCCTGTGGCCCCGGTTACCGGGGTCATGGACGGGAACCTGTACCCTCACACAATTGATGATGCCCTTCACCATAGCAGTAGAACATGCTGTAGAACTCAATAAAGGAAGCCGACGACAAAAGAGAGGGGTGAAAGGATCATTCGACACACACATATATATAGATGCGATAGGGGTGCCAAGAGGGGTACCCGATGAATTCAAAGCCAGAAACCAGATAGCTGCGGGCTTTGAGTCCATACTCTTCTGGTGGTCCACAATTAATAAAAATGTGGACTGGATCAACTACCTATACTACAATCAACAACGCTTTATAAATTACACTCGAGATGCAGTTGAAGGATTAGCGGAACAACTGACAGATACCAGCCTAATGGCCTGGCAAAATCGCATGGCCTTGGACATGCTACTGGCTGAGAAAGGAGGGGTGTGTGTAATGTTTGGGGAACAATGTTGCACCTTCATCCCCAACAACACTGCTCCTGATGGGTCAGTATCGAGAGCCCTAGCAGGTCTCACCTCCCTGTCTATCGAATTGGCCGAGAACTCCGGAGTAGACACCTCGTGGACCGGGTTTCCAGACTCCTGGTTTGGGAAATGGAAGCACATCTTTACATCAGCCCTAACATCAGTGGTAGTTATGATGGGGTTGCTGTGTCTATTTGGATGTTGTATCATTCCCTGTGTACGGGGGTTGTCTCAGCGATTGATAGAGACAGCCCTGACCAAGAATAACGCCGCCATGATGGCCTTTAGAACACAGTATGACCAGCGAGAGGAAGATAGGGAAGCGACCACTTCTTAATTGAGACTGCGGCTTCACTATATCAAGTACCTAGGCCCCGCGGTCAGAGCACTTTTTCCTGGTAAGTTATCGCAGGCAGCTCCGAGATTAGATGTTAAAGACTTATTAGACTACAACAAGCTGGCATTAGTGAAAATGTGTAATTTACTGTGTTATGGATACACATAGTTTAGGCCCTCAACTTCATGAAAGAGTGAGTGAGTGAATGAATGAGTGAATGAATGAGTGAATGAGTGAGTGAATGAATGAGTGAATGAGTCAGTGAGTGAGTGAGTGAATGAATGAATGTATGAATGAATGAGTGAATGAATGAGTGAATGTACAGTCTCCAAATCTAATTTTTTCACATTATAAAAGGGTGCAATTAAATTAATTAAAGTCCATACATGTGAGGAAGGGGTTAATAGGTATAGTTGATTTAAACTAAGCAGCACGAACACCCGACAATACACAGATAGATAATAGCCGTGAGTACAAATGGTGACATTTCAAAGATGGGAAAAAAGGAGATAGCGACAGCCCAGCAAAGAACTAGGGTAAGGGTCATGAGCAACTCTCTGTGCGCATGGGCAATGAACTTACATGAATATATACACACGCCCATCATGACAAGATGTCTCATTTAAATGCACATGCGATGTATGATCTGGGAGGTACCCTGGGCGTTACGGGGCGTTACGGTTAGATTGTGCACCTCGGTGCTCTGATTGGAAGGAGCCCGAAGGGGAGGAATTAAAGGTGTAAACCATTGTAAAATGGTGTGAATTAAAGAGAGTGACTTTCCTGGTCTCGGTGTGTCTTGATAGGGGAGACACCCGACTCTGCAGACTTGCTAATAAATAAACTTGTTTCTCTAAATTCTCTAGCATCGTGATTGTGAGCAATCAGTTTTTTGCACCTCACAATACAGATAGATTTTCATAAATTCAGTCTTTAGATCTTACCTTTCAGTTCCAGTTGATTCACAAAGTTTCACTGGTTTCACAACTTTGTGTTGCAGCACCTCAGCAGCGACTTTGCTTTCAAGGCTTTGTTCCTCTTCTATCCACTTAGCAGCACATTCTTCAGACTTCTTAATGCTTTTCTCACTAAATTCAATTACCCTGCTGCAAATTTCCTTGACATGTATTCCACAGAACTAGAAAGAACCTTCATTGGAGTCTCCAGTAAAATAGGCATCAGTAGAAGCACTATCAGCCATGTTGTGTGCTCCCTGCCTAGCTAGCCTGAAACAAAGCACGTGATTGGCCAACTGGCTTACACCTCAATGTTAAACGTGCTTTGATTGGACTAAAAATACACTGAAAATTTTCCGTATTTTCTCTAATTTAATAAAAATGTGCAAGTCTTGTTCATGACGAGTTTCAGGGGTGATTTATATAATTGTTTTACACAATATGTGAAAATTTCATGTAGTTTGGTGACTTGGGTCACGAAACACTGGAATAAAGCTCCTCGGCCCACAGCCTAATTATACTTCATCTAAATCTGTGGAAAATTTCATGTAGTTCCGAGATGTGGGTCACGAAAATTGATTACTAGACACATTTTTGATGCTCGGCCCACAGCCTATTTGACTTTTTGCAGAATCCGGTCAATGCCAATGACACAATCAAAGATTTGTTCTTGTTGTAATTGTAGCGGCGGCGTGTTTGGTGCTCATCTGGTTTTTGGCTGTAAAATGAAGCACATAATATCAGAACAAACTCTCAGTTTACCATCGGTGAAGTGGTTGCCAAATATCCTCAATCGAGCAACAGCAATGAAAGTTGATCAAAACTTCCAGATTTAATTGTATTTGAAATCTACACGTGGCATAGGGGGGTTTGAACAAATCCCCTTGTTGTTAGTTCAGTGCCCTAGATTTTTAATCTAGTATTTTAACAATTAGTCCATTACCATAACATTTGCAAGAATTCTTCTCGGTACTTTTATTTCCACATGGGAGATCTTTTGGATTTGTGTTGGGTAGGTAATTTGATTCCTGTACGAGTCACTTTATCGTCAAAAATTAGATTCTTAATGAATTACAATCTCTAATTCAATTTGACATCCTGTTATTTCAGCTCAGCACATTACTCAAATGCAATAATTTTTCTTATTACACCCACAGCTTATTACATAAGGGAGAAATGAGAACAACACTATTCTCACCTTTTTTTTCCCCCATACAAAATGCTTTTATTCAGAACAAACAAAAATACAAAGTAGTAACACGATCAAAGAATGCCTATATTGGCATTTTACAAAGTTATCATATTAAAATATGAACATTTTTATCAACAATACATTCGACCTCCCGCGGTGACCAGCGTTCACGGAAGGCTTCCAGAGTCCCCGTGGACACCGCGTGATCCCTCTCCAGGGACACGCGGGCACGGACGTAACCCCGGAAAAGGGGCAGGCAGCCGACCGCTGTGCGGCCGTCGACTGCCCGCTGCCTGGACCCGCGAATGGCCATCTTGGCCAGGCCCAGGAGCAGACCGACAGGGAGACCCCCTACTCCCTCCCGACCCTCCACCCTCTGTACCGGGTGCCCAAAAATCAATAACGTCCAGTTCCTGCAAAGAGATGTGGAAAATTCATTTAAGTATCAAATGTAAATTAGGGGACAATATAGAATCAAAGTTAGGTGATTAGTATGGGTGTCCAGGGTTATGGGAAGATGGCAGGAGAATTGGGTTAGGAGGGAGAGATAGATTATCCGCGATTGAATGGCGGAGTAGACGTGATGGGCCAAATGGCCTAATTCTGCTCCGATCACTTATGACAAAAAGAAGATTCTTACTGTGTTTGGACGATTGTGGCAATGGCTGGCATCACATTTACATTGATCGCCACAATTAGACTCGTTCTTCCTGCATGTACAATGCTTGTTGGTGCAACAACCTCTACAGCCACACTGCAGAGGGATAGACCATAAGTAAAAAGGAATTCATTTAAAATGTTCCGATAATATTTTAGTTGAAAGTAGACATTGTCATCTAGTAAGAGACTAAATGGTCAGTAGGCAAGAACATTGTGCATTGCTACTCATTTAGTAGCTCGTCTGTTTGCAAAATCATGTCTATTGATTTTTGGGCACTGAAACATCAAGATGACACAAAAACAGCAAAAGGGAGCCCAGAAAGTCAGTTAAAATAAGGCAATGATTTTCTGCAAACCAAGGACAGGCATTAGATGAAGACATACTTCTGAATAGAGTGAAACAGTTCAGTACAGTTTACAAACTGAAATTCTTTGTTTTGCAGGTTTCCATGGCATGTGGCGAATAAAAAAGCTGGACATCCAAGAATTCCCCACAACTGATCACAACACAAGAGACTGCAGGAGGATGTTTCAACACAGCCGAGAAATTGTCAACAATTGACTGCAGGAGGATGTTTCAACACAGCCGAGAAATTGTCAACAATTTCAAACTGCCACAGAAAAAGGTTTAACATGGTAAAACACATGTCTATTAAA